>JAOWCC010000064.1:14580252-14955940 GCA_030867875.1 Actinernus sp. WN-2022 | reverse complement strand
CGCTGGGCGTTTACTCGGGCTGTCACTTTTAGGTATGAGGCCAACTGTTTCTAAAATAAATTCTGCCAAAAAAGGACGACTTCGTGAAAATCATTAAAAATTAAAGGCACTTGTACGAGATTGGTAGTGTTATTAGCAAAACCTGTTTGTAAATGCTATTTTCCACCTTCTTACAATTCTCAACCTCCAAAGGTGGTCACGGTCACTTACAGGAGCTTCTAATTGCAAAGTTTTACTAATAATTAAAACCAGGTTGCATAAGGGTGGTCGCTGAAGGGACTGGTCAGAAATTAGCAGGGGAAGGGGTTGTGAAAGGGGGAGGATCATATTGTTTTGAATCCCCAAAACTGGATGGTCATAAATATTGGGCAACTGAAAAAGGATTGGTTATAGGGGAGAAAGGGTCAACAAATTTCATACTAATACATACTATACATTTTTAAACTTTTTTATCTCCACCCCACCCCCTTTGCACCTCCCCTGCTAATTTTTGACCAGTCCCTAATGTTTAATAAAATATTGTGTGCATTGAAAATTAACTTTCAGGGCTAAAAATAACGGCCGGTCAACGGACAATGTCCGGCCAGAATCCGAAGTTGTCCGGTCAAATCTTTGTCTTGCCAGTCATTTTGACCAGTCAATGTTACTACAGTTTCAACCAAATACTGATCTTGACCGGCGACTGACCGGCCGTTATTTTTAGCCCTGACTTTATTTAATGAGGGTAACACCAACTAGTACACAGTCACATAGAAATGCGTAGCCTCCACCACAGTCGTTTTTAGGGGCTAGTTATGAGCCCCTAAAAACGACTGCGGGGGAGGCTAAGAAATGCGTGGAACATGATTTAGATTAATATCAATTAAAATATGTCACTAATGAAGCTAAATATTGTCTGTTCATGAGTGTAATAATAATATCAGTATACAAGTGAAAGCATATAAATTATATATCAGTTCAATTGGTTATCTGAAAACATAAATACTTCTTTGTCTTCTTTCTTCAGTATTTCAAGTTGACTTTTCAACATATTTTTCAGGGCAACAGTGTTCGCTTGGTAAATAAATCTCCACACCCAATTCTATTTATGATTGTTCTAATCAGTTCCAGTATCTGTGTATAGCTCTACCAATTCCAAACCTGCCCTTCCCCAAGGGTGGGGGGCATAAGTGGGGCATTTGACTGAGTTTTTGTCCCAGGGGTGAGACATTTTGGAGCAAACAAAAGTTGGCAGGGTGAGGAATTCATTTGTAGAAAGAGTCAAAATAGTGAATTTGATAAGAGATTTGCACCCGTACCAAAGCCCCACCATGGAGCACTTGACTCCACAGTGGGGCATTTGATGCTCTACAAATATCCGGGGGGGGGGGGGGGGTCTATCAATTCCAAACCTGCCCCTCTTCCCGCCATAACTTATATAATTGTACTCTCCAGTATGGCTTTACACAACGAATTCTGCTCTTCTTTTGACAGTTTCACATTCAATTCAATTTTAATTCGGTATTCTCGGTTTGTAAGTTATATCCATTTCTGTTTATGGGTATAATTCGTAGTAAATTCGAATGCCTCTGTATCTTCCGAGTTCTGTTATTGTTTTGACGATCGATTTTAACTTTTTTTCCTTCTTGGTCTCTATAAAGTCACATACAGTTCAACTTACGGACAATTTCATTTCCAGTTCGAATTACAGTCACCATTACACTTAATTTAAAAGTGGGGAACAAGTAAGATTTGCATATATATAAACACATAATTTCAACCTCACCAGTTCTGATTTCCGTTCGCGTTCAAAGCCAAGGGTCAATCACTGTTCACTCCCAGCTTTTCCGACTCTTGAATTGAAGTCTTAGCAAAGTTCGGCATTGTTTGACTGGTTTAGTCAAGACTTCCCAGTTGTGTAATCTCAAGAGTATTTCATTTTCAAGAGAGGACTTCGCAGTAAACAATTACAGCCAACATTGCAAACAATCAATCCCTCACTGATTTGACCTCCTCACAGTGTGTGATGGTAATGAAGAGCATTTCAACAATATCAAGGCAACACTGCAATCGTATGGCACTTAGATGCAGCAGTACAGGCATTTTCTTTCAGTTTCCGTGGATTATTGGACCAAAAGGTAAAACCATCACTCCTCCGGCCGGCTAGACTAGCTGACTGTGCAATATTTGGATCGCCACATCCCTTTCGTAAATGTGAGAATTTTCCATCGAAAGCCCCTAAAAGTCCTGTCAGCCCTAGAATAACTGAATCCACTGAATATCTTGATATTTCATTCGAAGAAACCTTTGGTTTCAGCAAAATAATGGTTCAGAATGAACCCAAACCTTCGCTACGTTCTGGCTTTCCCGAGCTAGCTTTCCACAACCAAGATCTGGCGGGTGTCGGATCTGATTGGTTGATCCTGTCACGTGTTGGGATCGAACAATGGGCTCCTGTGTAATCTGATTGGTTACTGGCGCCAAACAGCGACACAAAAAATGATAATAATAATTTCAGTTAGGGAGAAGGCCAAATTTTCTAAAACAATTCATGTAAAGAATTGATGACTTTGTGAAAACATTAAAAATGGCACTTGACATTAAATGCATGTGTTACGTTTCCAAACTTTAAGACAGGAAATCGTCAATACAATGTTCTAATAATTTTTGTACAGCAGAGAATTGTGTTATTAAACATGTAGTAGAAATAAAAAAATGGTGCCATTTGAAGAATTATTCTTAATGTCAAAAGAGCATAACGAATAAATACAACCTTAACTTGGGCCACTTTTAATTAATACATGGAGTTCTAGCATATTTTTGTGTCATACATGGTTTGTGCTAGGGGAGCAGGATAATTGATTCACTACTCATGCTTGTGATAATTTACATTGCAATCACATATGGGAGCTTCTAATTACAAAGTTCTACTGAAAATTAAATTGAGGCTTCATGAGGGTTGTCACTGAAGGGACTGGTCAGAAATTAGCATGGGGAGGAGGTTGAGATTTTTTTGAATCCCCAAAAATGGAGGGTCATAAATCATGGGAACTGAAAAAAGGGGTGATAATAGGGGAGAAAGGGTCAAAAGATTTCATACTCATTGTCCAGGGAGGGTTACCGTATATATTGTTTAGACTTTTTGATTGCATTCTCAACTCCCCCCCCCCCCCCCACCTTGCATTTCCCCTGCAAATTTTTGACTAGTCCCTAATGTTTAATAAAATATTGTGTGCATTGATTTCATGCATGTACACCACTTGGGAAATAACATTAGAGTAACACTAACTAGTATACACAGAGAAGTGTGTGGCCCTCCTACCCTGCGAGCAGGTTTCTCATCTCTTTGCCTTTCCTCCAAGTAGCATGGAACCTCTCAAGACCTGTATGCTGATTGCACCCATAATACTATACTTCTATGGTTTTTGTACTGCACTTTCTAATGGGTTAGGGTGTTTTCTATTGCTGCGTAGGCCAATACTATCGCTTGTTTCGAGAAGTTCCACCTGGCCCCTTTCCTGCCGCCAAGAGGAAACGATTACATGCGCCACGGTATCTCGATTTCCATTGGCCGAGAAAAACGAGACGGTAAACATTACAGATTCAATGTAGATTTCAGATTATCCATTTCCTATTGTTAACGGCAAGGGAAGGCGAAGTGGAGAAAATCAAATGCATTTCCTTCTTCGAGGGTATAAATCAAAGCTTTCTTTAGGATAAATTAAGGTAGATTTATTGAACGGTTTATATTTCAAGGTCTTCTGTGCAGCAGCAAAATGAGAAAACAAAGCCGGAGTTTGAAGCCCGTTCGTATCAATCGTCGGCAAACAAAAAACTGTGTGACGACATAATATAATACTGTGGGCAGAAGATAATTTATACTCTCCAGTTCTTGTTTTATGACAGTTCGGAGATGGGGGGTTAGAAATGATAGAGCCATAATACACACACAACACACTGCCACATACATGTACATACATGCTGTGCATGTACATTTCAGCGACAATTTCCCTCAATTCTGTAGTTTAATATTACTTTCTTTTCAATATTATTGTTCCTTGAGGGTCGTTAGAATTACAAAAAAAACTTGGTATGGGTGTTGTTGATTGAAGTGCAATGGTTATTTGAGTAGTCTGCACGATATTGAGTCACTCAAATTTGATGCATTGTAATTATATCAGGTGCAGTACAACTATGAGAAATCAAGCAATTTAGAACAACAAATTCCACATAATGTTGCTATTCATTGTGAATAGTTAGGTAATGTCATTCTACATGTGAAATAAAGTCATATCTATTTGTAATTCTCAATTATTAACAAACCAGTGGAGATGGCTGACATTCAGGCTAAATTCTCAATACAATATTTTCGATTGAGGTCGTAAACTACAGACCATCATTTTCTAGTATTAGTGAACTGCCACTGTGCTAGTGCTCATTTTCTACATCTTGAAGGAGACTGAAACTTATAATGGCAGGCCACAAATAAACATGCAATGTCCACTCTTTTTATATCATTGGGGTCGCAGCAAGATTAATTTTCATTCCCAAATAATTCGTAAAAGTACTCGTACTCCTGATCATGACCGAGTGAAAGTGACGATGCTGACGCCAAGAACTGAGGAACAACAACAACAATTACATGTATTTTCTCATAAGATGATGGAAATGTTTACGAGTAATAAGGCATAATAAGAAATACAATGATGAGAAGGTAGGTCCTTAAGGTAACCTTAGGGTTAATATCTTAAGCCAGGACCAGCTCAGATGGAAAACACTGAAACAAGATCTAGCTTGCATGGATAATAATATATAATGGTACCAAGAAAGGGGAAGGTAAAGAAAGAGTGCCACTTGCATGTAAGTATACTCTCAGTTCTGGACCAAATTTAGTTATGTTATGTTATAAACTTGCAATAATGATAAATACACTACTCGATACATAATATCATTATGTCAGTTCTAAAAAACACATTAAATACACTGTAGAATGCCTAAACCAAGAGATAATAATCAAATACAAAGTGCTACAGGCCAGATGTAAATATAGACCCGGGAAATAGAACAACAATAACACGCCACAGATAAATATGCGATTTCCACATCAGTCATTTATCGTTCGTTTGAAAAAATCTTCATTTCGGATTACTTACTCAGTTTATACTCAGTCACTGCATGCTGGATTTTCGTTCCCGAATTTATAAACATTTAAATACATGTGCATGAGGGGCGAAACGACTGTAATTCTTTTAAAAGGCCCCTGTCAGTCAGAGAACTGAGAAATCGGGTCATTTCTATTACACTTTCGAGAGGTTAATAACAATAAATAACAACACAACGACAGTCAATTGGTATAAAGGTTATCATGTTCAGATTAGCGGCTACTTACATTTACAAGCTGTTGTCTTTATATACAGTCAGTGTTGATCGCAGAGCAGATCAGACTCCGCTGTCACGTCTCACGAGTGTATCTTAAAGCATGTCGCATAATATGTGGTAAATTCCCGTCCCAAAGCCCGTAAAACACCTCTCAGCTTTAGAAAAGACAACAATCTTGGTATTGCACTTGAAGGAATCTTTGGTTTACACAAAAAAAAAGCTGATATTAAAGGTTTTGCTAAGTCAAAACTCCCACTCGCCGCCATCTTGAAAAACCTGGAAAGTTGTCCACTGTTCACGTGACCAGCACAGTGCAATCTGATTGGTACGGTGGTGAAAAGAACTTCCAAAGTAGGCACAATCTGATTGGTTGACGGCGCCAACCAGCGACACAAAAAATAAAAATAAAAAACACTTGCGAAACTTGACTCGTGCCTCGGCCGAAGGCCTGGGCCCGAGTAATTAAAGTAAAATATAGTCACGTCCAAGCCCCTAATCAGATTCAAACATTGCGTGACAGAAAACTAGCCATCACGCTCTTTCTTGTCACTGCAGCGTCTGTCATAACATTATCTCCATGTCTCTTCTCAAGTTCAGCTAGATATGTTTTCTTCGAAAGTCATGTTCATTTTCCAGATGATAGCACAATTGAATTCAGTAGTAAAGATAGTAGTATATTTTGGTAGGATACCCGAACTCCGACAAGCTGCCCTAAGATTAATTTGTAGAAGTAACCAAAGAGATGGCAAAGCAATTAGAGAGATTGCACGTCAAAAGAGAAAAAACCTGCAGCACGAGAGTCCATTGTAGACATGACGTTAATAATCCTTGCATAATACCAGTCCGCACACTTCAGTTGTGTTATTTTTTGTTCACGGTGAATTAATTAGAAATAGGTTTGACAGCAATAGAGAGCCGCGTTGATACAGCAAAACATAAAAAAGTACTTAATTATTAAAGGACACCTATAGCAACCGATGTATAACCTCAAAGGAATTATTAAAATATATATATATCACTACTTATATATGTTGTTTGTTTCAGTTTTGTTAAGGTTACCGATCACTTTCGCGGGCATAATTTTCGAACACTGGTATGTAATCAACTAAAGTCGATTGAGGTATGCTAACCGCCGTGGAAAGCGAGTAGCAGCTGACGTTTCGAGCGTTAGCCCTTCGTCAGAGCAAAAGAGGGAATTGTGGGTGGGAAAACGGTTTATATAGTGTCGAGTGCATGATTACCGCTGAGGAAAGAACATCTGGGTAAAACATTTTTTATATGGATCGATGCATTTCGTTGGAAACTTTTATTATCTGAAATCAAAATTCTAAAAAATAAAAATTGGCCGAGATATTCACCAATTGTCTTCCATTACAATTTTAAATAAATAAACACTTTAGACGTATTAAATGCACGTCATCCGGGAACGTATGAAATCATGTTTCCTGTCTGTTTTGATTAACAAACATACGAATGCCTACCCTGGGTACCAGAGGTTCTACTGCCTCCATTCGCGAAAGTTAGTAGAACCTCTGCCAGTATGCCTAGAAAAAAGCGCTGTTCTTGGTCGAAATCAAGAATGAAATACGGCCCCGCTAAAAAAACAAGATAAAAGTGGAAGCCGGAAAAAAAAATCATCCTCCTGATCCCAATCTAGCTACTGACCGATGATTCGTTTGACGAAAGCGAGCAGAACAACGAAAGCGACGAGGACGGCCGCGAAAGTGAAGTAAACGTTTCGCAGCTAAGGAGTTTTCTTTTTTTCTTCTTGTAGTCTTAATGCCCCCTCTCCCCCTAACAGCTTTGCCATTTTAACTCGAAAGCCTCCCTAGTTTTTTCTGGACATTTCTACCGCCTCCCTAGTTATTTTGACGCAATCCCGGTTTCTGTGAAACTATCCACCCACCCCTCCATTCCATTAAGTAATGGTCCAGATAAGAACTGTAGTGCTCTACGGCAAGGAATGTTAAAAGGTGTTAATTTACTATTATTCTTTCTCGTAATTTCATTGGGTGATACTTATAAATTCAATAGAAACCCATCGAAATAATGCATTTTCATTCGATAATATTTTGCGGTTTGAATTTATTTTTGATCAAACTAATATGATTTCATTTCGAAGAATATCGTGTGTGGGGAAAGTTCTCAAATTTGCGATTGAAAAATCTTTTGTTTTCTCTATATCCGATTGGCTGGATGGTGGTTTCTCCGAGTTTTCACAGATAAAAGAGCCAATAGCATAAAAAATACTTTATATTCGATGTAGTTTGTACTGTAGACACCTCCTAAAGCACTCAAGGCATATTCAAGCAAAATCGTATGTAATTAAGGGAGGCTCATTGCCGCAGAACAATGGATTCTACTATATATACAATGTAGTTCTTAGCTGGATCATTAGTTAATGATTAACCATTAAAGGTTAGGGTGAAGTGTGGGGGAGGGGTGGGTTAGGGTTAGGTTAGGGTTATGTCCCTACCCACCCCTCCCTTGGATATGCATCGTTGTATTAATGATTAACCATTAAAGGTTAGGGTGAAGTGTGGGGGAGGGGTGGGGGTGGGAGTTCCCCAGAAAAACCGGGATTGATCATATCTGCTATTTTAGCAGTTTCTCCCTCCCTAGACCGTTCCTCTCCCTTTATTATTAGAGTACAAATAAATATATCTTTGTTGTACGCTCCAGAATTCATCCTAGTAGAAGACTAAGGTATCCAGCGTTTCTTTTTGGCTGGGGGAATTTAGGAGCGTGGGCAAAGTACCGCTGGACCCACCAGCATGTGATTCGACTATAATGGGAGAATACAATAACTGGTAGCGTGCCTCTCTTTGGAAAGCATCCGCTGAACCTGATTGTTAATTCAGTATTGTTCGACATGTAGTCTTCCGCTCTCGTTGGGATCCGCGTACGACAACTATCACATCACGTGATCAATTTCATCCAATCAGAAACGGAGAGTATTTAATAGTGTCAACTATTACTCTTGATAGTGGGGACGGGAAGGAAAGAAGAGGCAAATAGTAAATGGCGGGCAGAAAGAAGAGAATCCCCCTCCTCGTTTTCTTTTAATCATGTTCTCCACCTGATTCAGGGCCTTGGGCAGGCAAGGTGACTGCAAACAGTTCGTCATCTCTGCCTTTACCTGATTCAAGATACTTCTAGCCTGCGTCGCATCCTAACTGAACCAGGAGGATGCGACGCAGGCTAGATACTTCCCGTACCGCGACTTAAAACTGACCTGTCAATGAGAATTGATGGAGAACAATTTGCGGAATAGCCCGCCAGTCACTGACATTTCACACATTTCCAAAAAGAGGGCATCCCCTGATGCCAGGACTTGCTAGATCGGCGCCTGAAGTTTCACGTAAAAATATATAACCTACAGCTGTCTAAATCTGCTGACAATAATGTCCAGTATTAAGAGTGTATGTGAGCGACAAATAGTAGACATGCAGGTCTTGTACAATTCATTAATAATTCATAAGGGTGTTAACCAATCCAAACGCAGCATTCGAGTCACATGGATACCTCTGTATAACCCCACACAGTATCAGTAACTAAAAGCACAGGGAGGGTTTGAATTGACAGCAGGGAAAGGCTGGGGTTATGAATTAATACATAATGGTAATTAGCTAATAAGTATCTGTAATTTTGATACAGAATACCAATTAACCTAATTAGTATTCTGTAATTTTGATACCGAATACTAATTAACCTGATTACCATTCGGTAACAATTTGATATAAGCATCCCAAGTTTAATTTCTATTACATTTATTTTACAGTATTTTTAAATACATCAACAGCAAAAATGAAAAGCAAATGTACGTGTAAGCCAGAACACTTCTTAGAATCAACCATAAAATTATATTATCACCAGTAAGTAAGATATATATATCATCACCAGTAGGTAATTCCTGCGCTCTTTTTACTTCTCTTTCTACTGCTTGTTTTTGGTGTTTTCTAAACAATAGCGATGTTTCGTGTTGATAAACATTGTAATTGTTATGCTAATGTGCCAACCATGATTTGTAAAGCCCACTTTATGTTAGGAACCAATGACCACACACGAAACATTGCTATTATAGTGGCAACGAGAAATTTAAACAAGGAAATATATATTGTCTTACCTTTGATCAGCTTTCTAATGGTCTTCGCATTTTCCCTCCGCCCAATAACGATTAAGCACACAAGTAAGTAAATACAGAGTCTTCGGGGGATACCGACCTCCACTTCGATTAGTAACTTCAGCAATAAATTTAGAAAGCCAAAAGTTCAATTTCTCTGCCGACATTTCTTCGATTCTACAAGTCAAATATCCCGTCTACGTTTACCGCGTGAAAACTCAGCGTTCTTGTTCACTCTTATCCGTTGCCACTCCTCGAAAACCTTAACCGCCGACTTCGTGTTGTACTGTTCTTAGGGTAAAGAAACTTCTTCATGTAAACTTTTCGGAGGACGAAAACGTGAATCAGCCATCACACTCCAACTCAACTTGAAAATGCAAATGATGTGTACTAATCCAAACGGACAAACATTACCACCTCTCGTCGCCACCTCTCGGGGGGGGGGGGGGTGTACTTACATGAAAAATGGGTATGTATGTGAGGCCAAGAGGCTCAAACCCTGACCCTGTTTGACCCAATCCGAGCTCCAAAACCCTGTTTTTTTCCAAAAACCTTTTTGAGAAAAAAAAACCTGATTGCCCCTTCTTTAAATTGTTTTCAAAACACGGTCGGATATATACCCCGGCCGGTATACCGTGTACCGGGATTACATGCAAAATACGGAACATTTCAAGTCGGGACGTGGCATTGGGTAAACAAATCAGCAGATGAAATACATAGATAAGTACTGAAGTACGAATTAGCGGCGTCACGATGTATGGGAACCTCAGTGCTTGCATATGGGCAGGCGATCAAAATGCGGCAACAGAATGTCTTTTTTGACATCAGTAGCTAAAAAAAACTGAACCCTAACTGCCTAAAAAATACTGAACCTCGACCCTGACTGCACCCAAATTATACTTAAATCCTGATCCTGATCTGCCCAAATCAGGTCAAAACCCTGACCCTACCTGCCCAAACTGAGCTCAAAACCCTGACCCACCCGGGCGGCACATACATAATACGTCACAAACAGGAGTACCCCCCCCCCCCCCCGGATTCACAAGTAATATACAATATTCGCGTCCGATCTGTATGGGATTTCAATGGCTCGCCAAAGCGGCTCGCCATTGTAAATACTCATACAGACTGTATCTATTACTTATCAAACTCATTAATAATTCATGAAAAGCAAAGGAAATCAATGTGCGATACGTGATCTGTAAATCTGATACAGATTTCATCCTGATTTGCAGAAACTTTTGCGTCGATTTTCTCGGCCAAAATAGCCGAGGTCGTATCGCCAGAATAACTGACAAACACGACTCCGCCTCTGTACATCTAGACGTTTGATAAGTCATATACAGAATTCGTGTCCGTACCTTATCCGATTTACAAACTTCATTCTATATATATCTATTACATAAAGAGCAGCGTGTTTATTGTAAGGATGCATATGATTGACTCGGACACGTTTGCTGGCACGTTCTCAGGTTGTCACGATGTATTTATTTGAGCAAGTTCCGACTACCATGCATTACACTTTCATTCCTAGTACTAGTTAAGTTGAGGTTCAAACAAACAAACATAAAGGCGTTTGTAGCTATTACAGACACAGAGGCTTTGTTGGCGAATACTTAGAATCTATTTTCTTATTTCTTTACATTCTGGTTTAAGTTCAGCATTCTAAAGTATTCTATTTGAAAATAGTGTCCTCCACTGACTCCTTGGTTTGTTGATGCTTTCTGAAATGTAAGATGATTAAATTGTTACGAATTAATACCGTATTATAGGATTGGCTTACGCTATTGACAAGTTTAAGTTGCGCTGTTGTGCTGGTAAAAGGCTGGCTACGACGCGATGGCTTAACACTGACAACTTTGAAGTTCCCGTATTTGCCATCTCAGATGCACCTCTACCAAACACATCAATTAACAACAACAGAAGCAACAGCAGTACCAACAACAACACAACACGAACAACACAACAATAAGAACAATACAAACAACAGCAACAACACAACACGAACAACACAACAATAAAAACAACAGCAACAACACAACACGAACAACACATTCCCCAGTAAGAACAGTAACAACACAACACGAACAACACAACAATAAGAACAACACATCCCCCAATAAGAACAGTCCGACAACACAACACGAACAACACAACAATAAGAACAACAGCAACAACACAACACATTCCCCAATAAGAATAGTTCGACAACACAACACGAACAATACAACAGTAAGAATAAAATCAACACAACACGAACAAATTCCCCAGTAAGAACAGTAACACAACACGAACAACACATTCCCCAATAAGAATAGTTCGACAACACAACACGAACAACACAACAATAAGAACAACAGCAACAACATAGCACGAACAACACATTCAACAATACGAACAGTAATAACACAACACAATAATAACAGCAACAACACAATACGAACAACGACAATAAGAACAACAGCAACAACACAACACGAGCAACAACAATTTCACTATGCTTGGCTTGTAGTAGTGTATCAGTCCACATGATCGTGTGTTGATTTTTCAGTTGATTTCAGGGCCATCAGAAATCTGCCAGCTGCGCCAAAATAACTTTTCATATTAGTGCAGTAGAGCACGGTCTAGGGTGTGGGTTGGGCAAAGACGTATAAGCCGTTGGCCTTGTCTCCTTCCTCTTCTACTCTATACGAATGGGACGTAAAAAAAAACTGTTGTGTTATTTTGTGAAAGAGTAGGAGATTGTCTCCCGACACAACAGCCAGGTATTCTGAGGTTCTAACAAACACTTATGATTGTAAACTGCATGGCAGCACATTAAGGGCCCATTGACATATTTAAATCGGCCGTTGCTAGGGAAAGTTTGCAGCCTCGTAAAACCCGGAAATGAAAGAGTGAGCAATGATTATTGTCAAGGTGACTCCTAGAGTGCCTATGAAGCTTATTTTTTTATTTTAGATATCAATTCTACATCAAGTGAATAGTAGAATGGTACAATATATCTTGCTTTGAATGCTGTGCCGCTGAGTTAAGGAGGTTTTAATATCAAAAATGCTAATTACGTGACGTCAGGGGAGGCATCAATTATTATACAATTTTTTTTGTTACAATTAAACAAATTTTAAAAATTGTCAGTGTTATACCAATGGTTGAAATAAAATAATATTAGATATTTGTTTTTTTATATCAGTAGAAACGCCCATTCACAAGCACTAAGAAGTGATTGCAGATGCCTCCCCTGACGTCATTTAATTAGCATTTTGGAATTAAAACCTCCTTAACTCAGCGGCACAGCATTCAAAGCAAGATATATTTTACCATTCTACTATTCACTTGATGTAGAATTGATATCCAAAATAAAAAAATAAGCTTCATAGGCACTTTAAGTGACGTCATGATGACGTCATCAAAATCAGACATTTTCTAAACTCTCCAAGGACTTTTAATATACTAGTAATTTATGAATATTTTCCGAACCTACGAATTAAGGCGCATAAAACGGAGCATGCGTTTGCCATTACGACAAAAAAATAAAGATTCTACAACACTTTTCAGTCCAATTTTAAGCTTTTTTGGCGAATGAAAAGCCATAACTTTGGCATTTCTTGTCGGTTTCCAAAATCCATGCTCGATTTTGTGGAGAACGTGGTGGAGAACATTTTTAATAGAAAAAGTTTGGTGTTTAGTGAAAGCGCGCTAAATGTTTAGGATTTTTAGAAACCGGAAGTGAAGAAATTAACGTGAAATAGTCGCAGAACTGTTGTTGCAGTAAAGTCTACAATAATTGGTCGAACAGGATGTGCATTTTCTCGTATTTCCTCCGACAATGGCCAGTTTTGGGACTTGGCTGAATACTTCAGTCTGCAATGAGCCAGCTTGATTGTCTGCAATGAGCCGGCTTCGGACTGTGTGGCCATGGAGCACATGCCAGGAACCCATTTCCCGCGGCAAACCGACGAGCCAATAGAAATCAAGCTAAAATTAGACCGAGATTCGACAACTTTCACTTGAAGTAAGTTGAATCTCGAAGCGTTCACAAAAATACTTTTTATAAGGATGAAAACTGACCTATATTTTAATTAGTTGCACTGAGGTTCAATCACAACTTTACCAGGAACCCGAAAGCATTATCTGGAGACAAAAGTGTGCATGTTTGTGGAAGATTCGAGTTGAAAACCTGCCGGTCGAAAATCACTTGACTACTTACATTGTTCTTGAGTGGCCGTACTTTTCTTCGTTTTCTCGCTGGAAGCAGCCATTTCAGCTTCTGTATCTTTGACAAATTTAGATACTATTTACTAGATGTTCTTTCAATCTATCAACAGTAGAAAGAGCTCGGCTACATCGGAGAGTCTAACACAAGTTTGCTTTCCCATACATCGGCGATTTACTGACTGACTTCACTGTGTTGGCGGCGCCATACCTTGCCGTTACTTTTTTACTCGATACAAATGATTAATTATTTCCCTTTCTCTAGGTTCAAGTACAGGCAGGCGCCTTTCGAGTCCTGAACGATTCCTTCAAAATTATCGGATTGAGATTCTTGTCAAGTATTATTTTCTTTCACACGATAAACCAAGCTTTTCATTTTCCCCGCTACAGCTTGTTCCGACTTTTGAACATTATTACTTCATTCATTCCTGAAAACCTTTCAGGTAAACCACGAATAAAATTACAAACATGTGTAAATATTAATACTATCGGGTGGCCGGTGAACACGCATAAAAACAGCCGACTCATATAGCCCGAGTCCGCTGTTTTCTCAGGAAAGCAAAAACCGGAAGTCAAAATCGCATCTGCTGCTGCGAGCATAGCAACGAAATATGTCAATGGGCCCTTAACAGCAGTCCGTATCATTGTGCAGCGCATTTGAATATAGCATTTGCGCTCTATAAATGAATACTTTTATCTCTTGTTACCTTTGGTTGTCACATGATCAAGAACAAGCATTACACGTCACACACAGAAACCTTCTGTATCACTCTAGCCCGATTTACAAGACAAGCATTTTGGGCACGGTACTCCTATCTTTGGCACGGCACTCCTATCTTGGGCACGACACTCCTATCTTGGGCACGGCACTCCTATCTTGGACACGCGGCACTCCTATCTCGGGCACGGCACTCCTATCTTGGGCACGGCACTCCTATCTTGGGCACGGCACTCCTATCTTGGGCACGGCACTCCTATCTTGGGCACGCGGCACTCCTATCTCGGGCACGGCACTCCTATCTTGGGCACGGCACTCCTATCTTGGGCACGGCACTCCTATCTTGGGCACGCGGCACTCCTATCTCGGGCACGGCACTCCTATCTTGGGCACGGCACTCCTATCTTGGGCACGGCACTCCTATCTTGGGCACGCGGCACTCCTATCTTGGGCACGGCACTCCTATCTTGGGCCCTGCACTCCTGACTTGAGCACGGCACTCCTATCTTGGGCACGGCACTCCTATCTTGGGCACGCGGCACTCTATCTTGGGCACGCGGCACTCCTAACTTGGGCACGGCACTCCTAACTTGGGCACGGCACTCCTATCTTGGGCACGCGTCACTCCTATCTTGGGCACGCGGCACTCTTATCTTGGGCACGGCACTCCAAACAGGCGGGCCCAGACTGCCTTTTCACAGGGTCTCAGAACCACTAGATTTTCGGGAACGCGTACCAAGAACATTTCCATTTACACGACAAAAAAATAAGGGTTGCCGTACCGATAATATTTGGCACGCGTACCTAAATTTTAGAAGTGTCGTACCCAAAATACTTGTCGGGTAAATCGGGTTTCTATTACCAAACTCACCCGGACCTCAGACAAAGGTGTACACATAGTTAGTATGTGTTCCACCCACACCCTTCCAGCAATTCTTGGACGAGCCGTACTCTGCGTAAGTCGCATCGGCGTTATCCCCGGACCAGCACTCGCCATAGAACTGTACACTGAACACTTTGAAGGTACCGTTTTTCTGGTTGACTTTCTCGGCGCACTCTTCCACTGTTTTCTTCATACGATACCAGTTAATCTTGCTACGCAGGTTAGCCACTAGTTTGGGGAGGGCGTGGAACCCACTGTAGTCACGGTAACAACCAAGTGGTACGAACTTCTTGCCGTTAGGAGTCACGATGACGTCTGTGAACAGGATAAAGAGAAGAAAAAATGAAATCAGATTATATTTATTACAAAGATCTAGACAAAAGGGACCACGTTGTCGCAATCTCGTTCCCAGAGCTCGAATTTCGTTTGGTCAGTTGGTCACCGCTGGCAAAAAACGTGTGGGATTAACATTCTCGAACCCAGACTCTTCTCATTTGTTACTGCGCATCAATCAATCAATCAATCAATCAACTTTATTTCAGGAGGGTAACACTAAATAGTACAACGCACTAATAAACTCGTGGCCCTCGCAGCACAACACATGTAAGACATATTACGATAAGGACATATAATAAGACTATACTAAGTTAAGCTAAAATTACATATTTACAAGATATATAAATGTATACTTTAAGGAGGATCGACATTACCAAGTTAACTAAGGATAAATTGTGTATCTGAAAAAGTAGTGAACTGTTGGAAGCTTTTTTGAAAGGTGCGAAAATGCTTGTATAGGGCAGACTTAAGAATATTGACAGAGGAGGAGAGTCTTAGGTTTACAGGTAATTTGTTCCAGCATTTAGTAGCTGTGACAGAGAAAGAACGACCAGCTTCTTGTTCTCTGGTGTAGCGTGGAGGTAGTACGGTCAAGTACGCATAACGCATTCTCCTTGTGTGCTGCTCACTGTTGAGCTTAAGCAAATCGTTTATATATTCTGGAACTTCATTGACAGTTCACAGGAAACGTTTCTGTTGAGCATGCGCAGTAAGAAATGAGAAGGGTCTGGGTTAGAACAATGAATCAGTGAAGAGCGTTTAATGTGTATTTATAACCCATCAAATATGTTGTCAAAGCGTCAGTGATCCAATGGACCCTTTGCACGTGACGTCATAGCCGCCATGCTGGTGTACAGTTAACAATAGATTCTTCGTTAGCTTCTTTTGTTCTGTACACCAACATGGCCGCCATGCCCTTTGTCGTTTGAATCTCTGGGGATTGAGTGCAAACCATCTAGTATATTTTCTCTCCGCCAGAGGACAAATATCAGCGAACCCCCCTCCCCCCCGGTCAGAGTAGCGCGCGAAAGGGTAACAGTAAAAGAAAATATTTGAAGGATTATAAAGACAGAAACGTACTTTGTGGCTAATATTGGACCTTGGATATTAATAATAATAATAATAATAATAATAATAATAGTCACTTATATAGCACCTATATTATACAGCTCTAGGCGCTTTACAATGGTATCAATAAAAATCTGATAAACAATACATGATTGTATAAAAAAAATGAGAAATAAAACACTATATAAACACTATACTATAATGTATATTTAAAAAGCGTGGAAAATAGATACGTTTTAATATTACTGTTATAAGAAGACAGAGGAGCTGCATGACCTCACTTCCTTGGGAAGCGCATTCCACAAGGAAGGAGCTGCCACAGAAAATTTATATGTTCCTCCAAAATATATCACAGTTTCCCTCGAGTTTCGCTCTCAGAACTATTCACTTCACGAAACATACAGCTGTCATTCACCTGAACGGAGAAACTGAACTGATTTAATTTGATTCCGCTCTAGAACTCTGTGATACCGTGTTAGATTACCACCAGCAGGACCTTCACACAGAACAGTCACGAGGCATTGCATTTTATCGATATTAAGAGAGATTAGGGCGCATTCGTTTGGGTCAAGTTGCGGCTATTACGAAAAAGCAATACACCAAATAAACAATGTTGTTTACGTTATCAAACAGAACATATAATTCCCAAATGATGTTCTACAAGTGGCAACTACTGTCTACATTTCGGAAGATGAATATCTATAGTACTTCGAGGTTTTCTGATTTCGGAATAGCCGCGGAATATGTTCCAAAACAACGCGCCTTAAGCATCGCGTTTTTTTTATTCCAGCGAACGGCAGAAATGACCACTCGACCACGATTTTCCCGCGTTTGCCGATTTAACATGAAGGTGACAAGTCTGCAAAATGTGCGCATGTCTAGTCAGCGGTAGAAATAGTGGGAGCAGTTCTAAATGAATCTTCAGAAACTCGACATACTGCAGTAAAGGTCGGCACACACGAAGGGACAAGTCCCTGGGATTTGTCCCCTCGTCTGAACTAGGAAAAATATTGTCGCGGGGACAAAATTTTCTCCCCGGGACTTGTCCCTTCAAATCAAACTGGTTTGAATTGAGGGGACAAGTCCCGGGGACAAACTGACAAGAATTTTCCTAGTTCACACGAGGGGACTTGTCCCTGGGACTTGTCCCTTCGTGTGTACGCAACAAGGGATTTGTCCCCGGGACTTGTCCCTTCGTGTGTGCCGACCTTAAAGACCGGGGGTTAAGGAGAAAATCGTTAAATTTGTTATTAGTTTCGACGTTAAGCCAGGTAAATTTAGGACTGGTTCATGTTAAAGTGCTTAAAATTCGAAGATGATGCTTTTTTGTAAAAATCCAAATTTCGAGTAAAATGTCAACCAAAATAACCAACGCGAGCGTCATTACCCGCGTGAAATTCACGCATGCGCAACCGTTCTGCAGACCTGTCCATGAAGGGGAGTTGTTGAGAACGTGGGAATTATTTCCCATATTTCTTTTACATTTATTTAATACTTTAATTCAAGAAAACTTAAAATCTGACGTTTCCCGTAAAACGCGATGCTTAATCCAGCTATTTTCCTGGAGCATATTGGGAGTACAAGGTGTGTTCCATTGACCTTATTCTAGAATGTGTCAGCAAGCGCTTGTAGCTTACAGTGCAACATGTTCCTGAACCAGTGATTTCCAGCTAGAGACTATTACACCTATTCTTAATCTGTATTACGGTCAATCGAACGTGCCCTAAGAGCAACCATTAATATCTCATTTCCGAGTACTCGCATGCGCGGGGGCTGGGGCGGCTCGAGAGCGAGGCGCAGTGCCAAGTCAAGCTGGGCACACGATTTTCAAGCATTTCAGTACTCTCCCAACATCCCGCGTGCTTTATTTCACCAGTGAACACATTGAAATGTGTGGTCTATTGCTTTTATGATATAACTACGACACAACGCAAGCAGGCGTGCCGATTTCTATGCGTTTACCGGCACAATAGACAATATATTTTTTGAGTCTAAAAGCCGATCAGAGCGCTCGTACTATCTGCGTTATATTATAATAAATAATGAACGTGTAATGATTTCACTGGCGTCTTACTGGGGCAGTCTATGTCTGCGTTACATTGTTCCTGAGTTGGTAGCTTCATTGCGTGCTTGCAATGTATGCTGGGTACAGACACGTAGGCACCATTTTGGTTGAGTTTCTTGCAGCTCAGTGTTCGTGTGGTGAGGCCATCAGGACCACAGGATGCTGAACACTGAAATTCAATACGTAAAGCTTTCTGTTTACTAAATGGTAATCGAACAGTACGAGATCAATAACACTAATTGCACCAGAGCTGAAAAGTCTGGTGACTTCGTTTGCTTTGAAGGTCAAAAACCATTAAGCCATTAAGGTGAATATTAATGTTTCTGTCAAAGGAGTTTCGAAAACACTGTTGTTTAACCACTATTAATAGCTGGCAATGTCTTTGTCCTATGTCGTTTGTCATATCGACCATGTCCTATGGTCTATGGACCATGTCCTATGTTCTTTGTTCTATGGACCATTTCCTATGGACCTTGTCCTACGACCTATGGGCCATGTCTTATGTCCTGTGGACCATGTCGTATGTCTTATGGACCATGTCTTATGTCCCGTGGACCATGTCGTATGTGTTATGGACCATGTCGTATGTTCTATGAGTCCTATAGACCATGTCCTATATCCTATGTCGTCTGTCCTGTGTCCTATGGACCATTTCGTACCTTTTTTTAAATAGATGTATTTTCGTCGAAGAGCCATTTTCAACTATACACTCACCTTAGTCCACTTGGATGGCACCCATTCCGCTGGACAGTCCACCAAGTTACACGGCCGCTGCATAAGCCCTTGTGGTTTGGTGCTACCTTTACAGTGCTCATCAGGCAGTGGAGGGCTGTACGTTCCCATGGAGACCTTCCTACGACACATCACCAGACGGCGGTGGCGTCCCTTGCCACATGTCTGTGAACACGGCCGCCACTCGGACAGATACCATCTTCATATCATAAGAAAACATTAATCTCAGTGCCACTAAACAGTTTTCGTGTTTTGAGCAAACGAATGCATTCAATAGCATAATGCCGTCCAGGATTTAAGAACGACTGTGTACCGTTGTTCGATAAGAGTCTCACTGCATGGTTGCCACCCATCAGGAAAAAAAAATCCCTGACTTTTTACTGACCATAACACTGTTCGACATTCCCTCGTCCACTGAAACAAACGTCACTAGCAAAACCTGTAGCCTCCCCTCGCAGACACTTTGAGGCATGAGAGGCCATCGTGGCAACCTAAATATAAAATTCCCTGACTTTCCCTGGCTTTGACAAGAAATTTAGAATTTCCCTGACCAGTGCAAAATTCCCTGACTTTTCCTTCAAAAACATATTTTTCCCCTGACTTTTCCCTGACCTATGGTAACACTGCACTGGCTGAATTGGAAGATCCTAAAGGACCCGGCGCCAAAATATATACATATGACTCATAATTACACAGTCGTATAGGTGGTTTGCACTCAATCCCCAGAGATTCAAATGACAAAGGGGATGACGGCCATGTTGGTGTACAGAACAAAAGAAGCTAACGAAAAATCTATTGTTAACTGTACACCAACATGGCGGCTATGACGTCACGTGCAAAGGGTCTATTAGCTGCAACAATTCATTGTACCGAAAAGGATGGCGGCTGTCCAATTGATCCAATCCCCTTCCGAACCTAACACAGTCAAAATACCCACATAGAAATCATCTATTCTCTTCAGTTACAGTGTATTGGCAACAGCACTTGTACTGGCTTAATGTTAAGATTTAAAACCTCGCTACCGTAATTTTATAACGAATTTAAAGTTTTGCAGTCTTGGTTGGTCGCTTTTGATCGGACCTTTTCTGAAATAGGTTGTATATATCACACTATGTCAGTTACAGAGCGGATTTCTTATGAGTGGGACACAAATATGGCAGCAGTCTGTAGCCTTACCGTAAACGTACTGTAACTTACTGTACCGTAACTCTGTGATTTGATTGGATTAGAAAGACAAAAACAATGGGAAACCATTTCAATGTCACGGCATGCCGTACGGTAACCGTGCTGTAGTCAGTGCTGTAGTTTGTCGCACTCATACGAAATCTGCTCTACTGTACCGTAACTCTGTGATTTGATTGGACCAGAAAGACAAAAACAATAGGAAACCATTTCAACGTCACGGCATGCCGTACGGTAACCGTGCTGTAGTCAGTGCTGTAGTTTGTCGCACTCATACGAAATCTGCTCTACTGTACCGTAACTCTGTGATTTGATTGGATTAGAAAGACAAAAACAATGGGAAACCATTTCAATGTCACGGCAAGCCGTACGGTAACCGTGCTGTAGTCAGTGCTGTAGTTTGTCGCACTCATACGAAATCTGCTCTACTGTACCGTAACTCTGTGATTTGATTGGATTAGAAAGACAAAAACAATGGGAAACCATTTCAATGTCACGGCAAGCCGTACGGTAACCGTGCTGTAGTCAGTGCTGTAGTTTGTCGCACTCATACGAAATCTGCTCTACTGTACCGTAACTCTGTGATTTGATTGGATTAGAAAGACAAAAACAATGGGAAACCATTTCAATGTCACGGCAAGCCGTACGGTAACCGTGCTGTAGTCAGTGCTGTAGTTTGTCGCACTCATACGAAATCTGCTCTACTGTACCGTAACTCTGTGATTTGATTGGATTAGAAAGACAAAAACAATGGGAAACCATTTCAATGTCACGGCAAGCCGTACGGTAACCGTGCTGTAGTCAGTGCTGTAGTTTGTCGCACTCATACGAAATCTGCTCTACTGTACCGTAACTCTGTGATTTGATTGGATTAGAAAGACGAAAACAATGGGAAACCATTTCAATGTCACGGCATGCCGTACGGTAACCGTGCTGTAGTCAGTGCTGTAGTTTTTCCCACTCATACGAAATCTGCTCTACTGTACCGTAACTCTGTGATTTGATAGGATTAGAAAGACAAAAACAATGGGAAACCATTTCAATGTCACGGCATGCCGTACGGTAACCGTGCTGTAGTCAGTGCTGTAGTTTGTCGCACTCATACGAAATCTGCTCTACTGTACCGTAACTCTGTGATTTGATTGGATTAGAAAGACAAAAACAATGGGAAACCATTTCAATGTCACGGCATGCCGTACGGTAACCGTGCTGTAGTCAGTGCTGTAGTTTGTCGCACTCATACGAAATCTGCTCTACTGTACCGTAACTCTGTGATTTGATTGGATTAGAAAGACAAAACAATGGGAAACCATTTCAATGTCACGGCATGCCGTACGGTAACCGTGCTGTAGTCAGTGCTGTAGCACACCGCGGCAAAACGGTATGCTCCGCTGGCCAAAAGAACGAAGGCTCTGCTATCAAATACAAATTACCGAGGGTTTCAACTTTTTTAGTAAATAATTTCATAACTTAGTAAACTCACAATGAATTACAAATTAAGAAAACTTCAACCTGTTAAAGTCTTAGGCTTAGCTTTTAAGTAGTTTTCTTAGTTTTTGACAAAACAGTTCACAAATGAATACTTTTAAGCAGAAACGTTAAAATCACGGCATGTGCCTGTTGTTTCATTTCAGTTTTCGCGGGAAACTGGGGGCGACCGCGCGCGGACAAGAATAGCAAATACGCATGCGCGTGACGTTTTGCCGCGGTGTGGTGCTGTAGTTTGTCCCACTCATACGAAATCTGCTCTACTGTACCGTAACACTGTGATTGATTGGATTAGAAAGACAAAAATAGGAAACCATTTGAATCTCACCGCATGCCATACAGTAATCGTGCCGTACACCATTGTTATAACTTGCCCAATAATACGAAATCCACTCTATTGAACGGTGTACTTACTCTGCCTGACATGGTTGGGTGTTACACTGCTGCTCTGAACCTGGTTTGTTGGAAGTCTGGTTGCAGAGTTCATCTTTAACCCAAGAGCCACGCTTGGCACAAATGACCCTAAAATCTATCACTTTGCTATATTTTCAAAAGTTTCCAACATAGAAGATTGAATTTTTGTGGGATGATGAAGACCGACGACCTAAACAAAATCCGATGATTTGATCTACCGTAGACATCTTGATGACGTCACAGTTACGTCATGTATCCATTTATAATAGGTTTCTCGATGTTTTCAATTACCTTGAACATCAGTAAATTTTATATTTTCGATTTCCCATCATGTCGACAACAAAGAAACCGAAAACCCGAGTTCGATTGGAGAAAAGTTATTAAATTTTGAATTTTGGCAATTTTCCCGCCAAAATTTGGCGGCAAACATTCAATACAGAACCATTTACAAAATAACTTCTTCATTCATCTTTTAGAATTTAAAATATTTGTTTACGACAATCTAGCAATCAAAAGAGTAAATCGGTACCCACAACCGTATGTTTTTAGAATTTTCGATTTTTGAGAGGAAATACTTTAAAATTCCCAGTGAAAAAGAGGAAACGTCATTATGACGTCATATATTTTTGAAAACGTCTTTAAAAAATAACTATTCCAGTATTTTTCGGGTTTTAAAGAGGAACTGTACTTACTGTACACTGAATAGCCGCAATATGGTCTTTTTTATGTTTATTCAATTTAGAAAGCATGACTGATGTCAGACCCATGACGTCAGAAAATGTGACGTCACAGGAAACTTCAGTTCTTAATAACTCAGCAAATATTTATAGTAGAGACTTTAAAATTGCGGCAATCAAAAACACATATTTATGTTGTTGTGATAACATGCTTTATTTCAAACGTATAGGTAACGCAGAATTTGACCTTAAAATGAGTCGTTCGTTATGACGTCAAACCAACGTCAATATACAAACGTGTTTGATCCTAAAGACGTTATTTCATTTTAATATTAACGACATACGAAAATTTCGTTAAATTTGACAGCGAATTAAACAAGATGTGCTGGTTTATATATTTTTGGCTCGCTTTTAGTGATCGATTTTGAGGTAACTTATGCCAGGCGTGGCCGTCGTCTTTTCTAAAGCACTGGACTGTTCGACTTTTAAAGCCTGATTGAAGCCAAAAGGGATGGAATGAGTGAGAGAGGGTGTTTTCAACAACTGAGACAAGAAGTGAGGCTGGTGCTACAGGCATGTCGCCGGGATTTACCGCGGGCGACCGCAGATAGGCATACCGGCTTGCCAGAAGAAAAATGTTTTTAGAACAAACATCTCCGGTATAACTGCGGTAAATACCGGCGACAAGCCTGCGGCATATGCATGAGAACTAGACTTTATCCAACAGCTCATCTTCGCACTTTACTGATCACTTAGTAATTCTCCAACCTCGTACCCAGGGATCTTTGCGCGCCTAATCCAAGATGGTGTCGTAAGAACTCCGATAAGAGTTTTTGAGTGCGCCGATTAGAGGATTGCGAATCGAAAAGCGCGTCCACTTTGGATTTTCAAAAATAAACTATTAATGTCGCATTTCATTAAGTGCTATGCGTTTTAGTGTTGTCAATACTCGCGTCTAAACTCGGTACAACTGCAACAACGTACGGTTGGAATTTATTGGAATCATACTTCAACCGTTAACCGTTAAAAGTCCGGCTTAATCGAGGATGAATCCAAGATGGAGGATGATCTTCAGTAAACGCGCATATATTGGGCATATTTTTGGGTCACATGACCAGCCTGTACCAAAGATTCTTAGGACGCCATCTTAGAATAGATTGGCAGCAACCCTTTACAGGATCGGGACACGTGCTAGGATACCACCTAGCTACACGCTCCAAATACTGTAATTTGTATGAGCTAGTGTATACACCTCAGAGGAGGCAGTTTTCGCTCCTTTACCTAAAGTCAATTGTTCTTACTAATATATTATCTTAAACAGTATTGTTTTTTTCCTGTTAATGGCTTTGTTTGTTAGTTGAGTTTATGAGTCACCAAAGCTGGGTGACCCGATCCTGCACAGGGTCTATTTTCCGTACCACCGGCACACGGTTCTGAGCATGCGCTCCATCTGGTTATGTTCCAGTACACGTTGTCAGCGGTGACTTGTGACTTATGTGGTGAGAACAACTTGTAAGTGACGCCTGGATTCTTGAGGCCGAGACTTACGTACTAATAAAAACTGTTCTACCTCAACCTATATCTTTACTATTTGATCTAAATATTACAATTCACCATCATAATACCAGACAGAAATACGATCTTCATTTTACTTTTCATAAATACTCATTTTCAATTCGATCACAAGGTCCTAAAATATGGAATTCAATTCCACTAGCACTTAGTAACTCTATGAAAATCTATAATTATAAAACTATATTAAAGAATTATTACCTCTCTCTCTAACGGATTATTAGTAAGTAAATATATCTTCAAAAACTCATGAATAATTAATGAGCATTTTGTCCAATCAGATGAAGCAAATCAGTCACGTGCATGCACCTTTATACCTGATAAAATCTCATCATTCTAAAAGGCCCGCGGAGGGATTTGAATTCTGTCCCAGAGGGAAACGGGGTTAATGATTGAGACAATGGAATTTCTATTGATGTTTCAGCTTTCTCACTGAATTGCTAATTAGGATGAACGTTTTATATAAATAATATTAATGAACATGAAATATTATATAAAGTTTCATCCTAATTAAGAATTCACTGATAAAGACCCAAAGATAGCAAAAAGTACACGGAACATAAGGTACCTAGATAATAAATTTTGCACTAAATTTACTAATATCAGCAGACTACCGAGATACACAGATAATATTTTTAAAATGAAGTTATCCAACTACCATTACTTGTTTACCGAGCCACTGTTTAGTTCCAATTATTAAACCAAACTCAAAGCCGTAAAATTATAAAAACGTGCATTATACTTACATATTTTGTGCCGGAGTCAAAAATTTAGAGTCTGCCGTCATGTCAGTCACATCGCTTTCCAAGTCTTGAACTTTATCGAGGTAAACCACGATACCAAATCCTTCAAGTGCAGATTCTTCTTGCATTGCGAAACGCGCTTCAAACAACATAGTATGGTAATTTCTTCATGTCATTCCCTTGAGATGTTCGTAATTGCAGGCGGTGATTACTCGAATATTTTGCATGGCGTTGTGAATACAAAGGTTCAATGGTTCATTAAGTAACCATTCCCTTGAGATGTGCGTCTTTCTTTCATTGCATTCTTAAAGCGTTTTTGAAGCCGTTTAAAACACTCACAGCACGTGTTTTATCAAGTCTAAAAATTCTCGGCCTTCGCCCTCGAATTTTTAAACTTGATAAAACACTGCTGTTCGTGTTTTAAACAGTACTTAATTAATTAATATCTGACTCGCATTTATTCTTTAATTTATTCTATCAACCAAATTTATAGTAATAGAAACCTAATTTATAGAAACTATGTAATTTGCTAAATTTATCTATCCTTCTAATAACAAGAATTTCTGACTACATTTGTAAATTTACTTCTGACCTGGCACTACTGCCAAATAAGCCTCTGGCTTCTGCTATGTAAAAAAAACATTAATGTAAAACTGGAGGATATCATAAATAAAACCGAATAAAAATAACACCTCATTAGATAGCTAATTAACAATTATTCCTTGACGTGGAAGTGACAAGTGGTGATATTTACCGAGCTGCGAAGTTGTAGTATACCACACAAGTGAAATAGCCGGCCTCAAATTATTTCAAAAAGTTCAAAAAGCCATGAACTACTGAATTATTAGCGCGCGAGACCGAAAACAGCGAATGGGGCAGGAATGGTCAATCAGAGCATGCGAAAAGCACTATTCACTTGTGTGGAATATACTAACAAGATAAATGCAACACTTCTTCGAGAAGATAAAGTGGACTGGCATAAAGACGTTGGCATATTCTGGTTCCTTCTTCATTTTCATTATGGCGTCATTTTACTACAACTACCAGAATCCTTTTCAAATTCTTTTTCTTATTCAAATATATCAACTCCTATGAGAATTCCAAGACAATGGTCCAAATTAGAGGATCAAAAGGATCCGCGCAAAGAGTTCTCGTAGTTGTAGTGTGTGACGTCATCATTATTCATACAGGTATCAAAGCGAGGCCATTTGTCGCAGCTTATCACGGCAAAAGAAAAATCTACAGTCGATGGCGGAAAATAACGTTAATTTCCATATAACACAAAAGAACAGTGCGGTATGACAGACACTATTAAGACATTTCTGACCGACTCCAATTTTGCGATCTTTGGGACAACTGGCCTCGTTCTGATACCATTGTTACCAGACCTCTTACGGCGCAGCCATCAGATATCAATAATGCGCATAGTTAGTCTTCTAATTAAGGTTACCGGATACCTTCAAAAAGAAAAAGATGGGGAAATATTTTTTTTCGTACAGAAATGTAGTTTTAGAAGTAGTGTCTCATATACAAAAAACTCCGTTCAAATAAAATTAATATTGACGGAGAAATACCAAAAGGAAATTTTTATCCGGAAGTAAAAGGTTCTTTTTGATTGACAGCAGATCAATAAACACATGACAAGTGCTCACTCGCCCGTAATGACGGTGTGGGGAATAGCACATCTTAAATTCATTTCATATACCAATGTTTAGTTTATTGAGAAAAGTTTTTCCACACACGATTCAATAATTCCATCGGTTGTTGGCCTTATATCTTCCAAAAAGGAAGCAGGATGCCCTTAGTTTGAAAAACAAAGGAAAAAGAAATGCAAAACGAGTCCAAACAATGCATACGACTACAATTACAAAGCCAAATTGGAGTCCTCACAAAACCCGACAAGCGTTCGTATTTTCACTTTCAGACAGAGTGCAGAGTGGTCCTCATCTGAACATAAAGAAGAATTGATAAGAGCCAGCCGAGAGAATATTTGTTTCCAAAAACACGATCTCGCTATTGCCGTGCTGTTTCAGACGCCTGCAAATCGCTAACTCTACTAACTCCTCTACTAACTATGCTGGCATTCAAGGCGTCTCTATAGGTGTCCACCTTGGCTTTGCCCCTCGAGGTCTTTTTGTCTTTCCCATTTTTCTAGCCTGGGAAACCAGCCGACTCTTACCGCTACCATTTTTCAAGTCACAGAAAAAATAACAAACATTTTCTCGATGTGGCGCGTAGCTTTGATCGGAAATCAACATTGGCGGGAAATCTTGACAGATAGTTGAACTGTGATGAGCAATGATTGACCAAGAGCTTGCTAATTGTTGGAGAGGCGGGGCTTCAGATTCACGCACGACAGACGGATATATTTTTTGGAGTGCTATTTTCTCGCTTTCGATTTTCAATCAAAATAGAGTTTTAAAAAAGCTCCCACTCAAGAGAAATTTATGCCATTTGTGCGAAATTTTCACAAAATGTCAATTGATATCTCAGCTGCAAAACCATGTCAGGAAATTGGGAAATTCTAAAAAGAGAGCTCATGACGACGTTTCCCGCATATCTACTCGGATTATTTTTCGCCTTTTCACGGAAAGCATGATAACTTTTGAACAATATCGAATTTTGAAATTCCCCGACACCATTTTGTAATACGATTCCTCTGAAATACGACAAAGCAAACATATTTTTAAACTTTAAAGTATATTCGGAGTTAGAGCTTCTGAAAGCCATCTCACTAGATGATACATGAATGATTTACCAACGATGTTTCCTCGAGGCGTTACATAATTTAGACTGGAAACGCACCCTGAAGGTATCCGGTAACCTTAATCAATTAAACTTCTTTTTTTTTCAATTAATATGTATATCAGTAGAAAACTGTATATTCTTCATTTTGAGTTTAATCAATGTGAAGTAGTAAAATAATAATATTAATCTAATTCTATTGCGCACATTTTAATATACTAGGCTATCAAATGTGCGTTACAATGTTTATAGTGTCAAATTACCAAATAAATCATAGCTAATAACAATTACCAAAGGTGCCACATTATGAGAACTGAAAAATCTAAAAAACCGCTATTGATAGGGCAAAATAAAAAGTTATCTTAGGTCTACATTAGACTCTTTCAGCTTGCCTGTTTGTTGTCCCATTTCAGACCACCTGACTTTTCGGCCTTGAGTAATGTCTTTCTGTTTAATATTTCTGTAGTCCGAGAGGAAATCATATAAGTGTATTACCCAACAATCTGGGCTTTTTAATCTTCTTCAAGCTGGAGATAACATAATGGCAGACAGAGGTTTTGATGTATATGACATTCTTCCCAGAGGTGTACATTTAAACATTCCTCCCTTTAAATTATCTAGAGAACAGCTTACGGCCGAAGAGGTGCAAGAAACTGTACATAATATTGCATCAGTAAGAATTCATGTTGAGCGTGCTATTGGACGAATTAAATGTTATCATATTCTTGATGGTACTCTACCTTTAAGCTAGGCTTATTTGGCTAACCAGATATTTAGTGTATGCTCATACCTTACAAACTTTTTACCACCTTTGCTTCCTCCTAAAGAAGCGAGTCATGCCTAAGTAGTTATTAGTTAAGTCAATGTCAATAAAGTTGACAATGGAAAATGCTGGTACCTGTTTTATAAATATAACAACATTATGTGAAAGATATCAGTATCAGATATCATATTTCCTTGTTTTTTTTACATTGACTGTAACAGTATATAATGATAAAGTACCATGTAAATGTAGGTAAGTCAACTTTTGATCTTGAAAACAATGTTTAATGATAAGAGGATTGTGCTTTACAAAGTGACATGTAAATTATTTATGTTATATATGAATAATTAAAAGGTTGAGAAGTAAAGCCATAATATTTATTGACTATTATCTTAGTAGTTTTGAATCACTACATAAATGATTTTTCAGACAGTACAGACATAAAAAACAATGCACAGTAATATATATCTAGATATGTTGTATATAACATCAATAAAGCATTATAAGTTATCTGGTTGGTATTTAATTCTATTTTCTAAGTTAGTGATAATGCATTGAAAAAAATATATATATGGACTTCATTGCTTATTAATCACTTCTTTGTAGATTGGAGGCAGCTTTAAAACTTTTCCATCCATTATTCTTGTATAAAGTAACACCACGCTTCACTCTTTTGGTTAGTACTTCAGGGAGGAATGCTCTTCGATAAAAATAATCTATTTTTGGCAAACTGAGCCACTTTGTACCACCAACCTTTGTTAAAATAAATGCGCTCAATACTTAAATTACCTGAACCAAACCAAACCAAACAACAAAATCTACCCACTCTAAAGTACAAACAAACATTTGTCCCTGTACTTGGCAATAGTACTGATGTCCAACTTTTAGTTTGGGCACACCATTGTCCATACCTATAGACAGAAGTTTTTGTCCATACATGCATCTTCAATTGTCACGCCCTGCTTTGAGTAAGGGCATTTAACTTCCAGTGCACCTTGTTTACTGCCATCTGCTTTTGGGTCGAAAACCATTCTGTCTACACTTAAGTACCATAGCCCACAGGCCGCCCAAGTTCTGACTGTATAACAAGGTTTGTATGGGAGTTCTTCCGATAACTCAGAATAATAACATAAATCTCCTGTAATACAAGGTAAATAAAGGAAGAAGACTTACTTGAAGTTGTTTTGTCGTCCTATGTGTATTTCAGGTCGCTAGAACGGTGTTTCATGGAATTCTTGAGTCATACGTTTCACCCCTATAACCAGAGGGGAAGGCTGAACACTCGATACAACCACGGCCTTCGCTCGAGGACGAATTTTACACAAAATATCAATCCCATCGGCGTTTACTCGGCCGCGGTACAATCCATGGACATCAATTATCCCTCAGAAGTCCCCAGGCTTGATAACTCCTTTCCAAACCCGTTAGATTTGAACGATTTTTGAAGCAATTCGTACAGCCTCAAACGGCCGACTTACCGTGTAGTCCATAGAATGGTGATTCTTGACAACGCGTTTTGGTAACCAGGCGTTTGGGTAACCAGGCCGTTACAAATTATTTCTTTCCCTGAGAGGGACATATCAAATTCATTTGACACTTTCTAGTCACCGGCGCTGTCCAGTGGTCTCGTTGGAGGGGAGGGAGGGATTAGAAAGTGTCAAATGAATTTGATATGTCCCTCTCAGGGAAAGAAATAATTTGTAACGGCCTGGTTACCCAAACGCCTGGTTACCAAAACGCGTTGTCAAGAATCACCATTCTATGGACTACACGGTAAGTCGGCCGTTTGAGGCTGTACGAATTGCTTCAAAAATCGTTCAAATCTAACGGGTTTGGAAAGGAGTTATCAAGCCTGGGGACTTCTGAGGGATAATTGATGTCCATGGATTGTACCGCGGCCGAGTAAACGCCGATGGGATTGATATTTTGTGTAAAATTCGTCCTCGAGCGAAGGCCGTGGTTGTATCGAGTGTTCAGCCTTCCCCTCTGGTTATAGGGGTGAAACGTATGACTCAAGAATTCCATGAAACACCGTTCTAGCGACCTGAAATACACATAGGACGACAAAACAACTTCAAGTAAGTCTTCTTCCTTTATTTACATTGTATTACAGGAGATTTATGTTATTATTCTGAGTTATCGGAATAACTCCCAAACAAACCTTGTTATACAGTCAGAACTTGGGCGGCCTGTGCATAGCCTGGCCTTCCAACTTCCCAAACCTTAAAATTGTGATTGCCTGTCTTAGATTTTGCTGCAACATAGCCGGTCATTGACTGCATCAGCTTCATGCAGTTGGCCATACTCAAGAGCTGGAATAGGCTTTCTTGTACATGTATCTGGTATCCTTTTTAGAAGCTTGTCTGGCGCTTTCGTTCTCACTGGTAGCTACAGCTTTAAAATTTGAAGCTGTTAACTTCACCTCTTTCAGTTCCCGCCAAGCATTATTAGTACTCTGACCTCTTGTCATCCTCTCAATAATCTCTATCTCACTGTCATTGACATTCTCAGTGTAACAGTCTAGCATTGATTTAAACCTTCCACTAGCAATGTTGTAATCATCATTAAAGGGCAAATTAATTTCTTTCTTATTATAGTGTCTATGTCTGGGGCATTTTCTGGAACCGTTTCACACAGGCTGTCAACTATCACTCTGCAATCATCAGCTGGTTGTGGTTTTAAGTCATAGAATAAAAAGAAGGAGCTGCTTAATGCATACAATTACTGAGTTTCAAAGAAAGGGTATGCAGACGTCCAGTATCCACTTCCCTATCAGTTGGTGCTCTTGGGTCATATAAGCTGTTCTTGGCAATTTTATCTGCTTCCTTTCCAAATCGATATTTTGTGATGACAATGTCATTCACAGTTTTTGGGTCTGCCCTTATGTTACTGGGAATGTTCCAGCAACACAATTTTGAGGTGCATGACAAAGGCTCACTATGTTCTCTTAAGCCCTGGTGACAAAAATCCTCCATTGCAAATAAAACTCCACCAACAAGATTGCAATGTCCAATAAAAAAATAAATAAGGCCATCTACTCCTCTCCTACAAAGCAAAGTAAAAAGTAAATTACTACAGTAAGTAACTAACAACCTCGTCCCCAGGGTCTTCTCGGTCAGATCCAATATGGCGGCTACTCAGAGAGAAGACCCTGGTAAAGGCTGGATCACGTGATCAAATACTCCCAGATTTTGGGAGTATTTCGTCACGTGATTTGGCAATCTAAGATGGCGGCCAAGCTAAATATGGGAATAGTTCATGACGTGAACAAACCATAGGTATCCCAATCCGGAGTGAGCGAGAAGCGATTAACGGTATTTCCACGCGGCGAACGATGCAGTGCAAACAGGTCTACTAAATGGCTCGAAATGGAGTTTACTTGGATAAAGAACCAGTGGAAAGTTATCACAAAGCTACCAGGATGTATCTAAGCTAGAAGAGAATCCTAAAAAGCCGTTCATTTTCCGTTAGCGTTGAAGCGAAGCGATCGATCGCACATGTTCAGGTTTAACGGCTTCTCCTGGCTTTCCCACTGATGAACCTTTCCAGAAAACTACCCAGTAATGCACTTCATCTATTGCTCTATCTACACAACGTGTTTTAAGGTTATTTAAAATCGTTTTATTGATAAAATTTGAGCAATCTAAACTATATACAAGTTCATCTCTCTGGACTCAGTCCTTTGGCCAATAAAAAGCATTGTTAGAACAACACTTGCGTCATAATCGAAGAGCCAATCAGAATACGTGACAGTTCAGCCTTTACCAGGGTCTTCTCTCTGAGTAGCCGCCATCTTGGATCTGACCGAGAAGACCCTGGGAACGAGGTTGAGTAACTAAGTTTCTATTTATATGATGTTTAATTTCAAACACGTAATGAAACGAAATAAGCCGAATAACTTACCCAGCTGGACACTTGCAAGGGTATCCGGTTTATTCGATCCACAGTTCATTCGATCCAGGTTCAGCAGCCATCAATACCTCTCCGTTTTGGTTAAAAGTGATGATGATCTTGTACTTCTGCTGTTTCATTGAAGCTAAGACATCAGCCTTCACGTAGAATAGTCCACCTGACCATTATCCAACTTGCATATCTTTTATATGTCCTTCTTTGAAAAACTGATAGGACTTCAGTATTTTATAACCCGAAGTTTGTATAGACTTGTGGTCGTATTTTGCTGTCTTGAGCACGAGATAATCGTATAGCTGCACAAAGTTGAAGGACGGCAAGATTCTCAAATCGTTCTTCCAAACGCAATCAGCAGTCGTAGACACTAGCTTTTCGTATGTGACATCGTCAACATTTCTTCTGTTTGAAACATCTGCTATTAAAGACGGTTGCTCGACATTGGTTTGCGATGTTTCTTCGCTATCTTCTGTTGTAGTCTTATTTCTCTCGAATAGCATGTGACATGTGCTGTAATCTGGAACTCACTTTCCGAAGAAAGTAGGACAATTCTGTCAACGAAACTCTTCAAATCTAGACTCCAAAAACAGCTCATAGAGAATTACTAATTTCATTTTTTTTCTTATATCCATCTTCTCTTCTAAAGCTTGTATTTGCATCTCCCCATCTCCCTCCCCAAGATACCCGTGTGTAGTTTCATCGTCATTTAGTGCTTAGTGTTATTGATATCAAGTGTGATAATATACAATTGTGTCGTATGTTATATATATTTCTTCATGTTCTCTTTCTTTTTTTTCGTTATCTAGTTTGACCCATATTATACGAGGGTCTCAATGGGGGGTCTACATGTCAGTTGTCAGTTAAAATTGTGGCCATTTGTCAGTTGTCAGTTAGCCCTAATTAGTCATTACTAGAGAAAATTTACAATGTTTGACCCACAAAAACCAAATTTGTCAGTTGTCAGTTCATTTTTGGTTGTCAGTTGTCAGTAAAAAAATAGTCAGTTGTCAGTTGTCAGTTATTTTTAAGGCCGTTTGCCAGTAGTCAGTTAACCCCATTCAGGCCCTCTTATACTGTCTATAAAAATATATTTCGGGATACCAGACTCGATTAGTTTTTTTCTTCTAAGCTACTTCTGGTATCCCAATACTCTAACTATGGCAATTACATTTATTAATTACACTCCATGTAAATACAAGACAGAGTATGAATAAAGACTTGTTGTTGTTGTTGTGACAGCGAAGCACCAAGTCAGCTTTCTTTCCATTCACCGACTGTTTGTTTTCGGCTAATATTTTCTTCAGATCTTGAACTTTTAACTTATTGAGCTCTCTTGTTCGCTGTTTGTTATAGAATCCATCATTTGTTATCGTAAAGCAGTTTAAAAAGACGATTGAATACATCGATGATAGTGTAACCAAGGCAAACACACGTTGCGTAAACGAAGGACTTAGGGTTAGCCTCGCTCTGGTGCAAAAAGTGTGCCCACCTTATCGAAGTTCAGCGGTTACACGGGGAATTCGAAACTGGACTAAAATAAACCTAACTTCTCCGATAGTAAAACACTGGGAAACGACGATAGAGCTCGTCTAGGGCGAGAAATCTCAAGTAAACAGCTGACTCACGTGCAAACGAACAGTTTCAACCGAGCGACCTCTGACATGAATTGCCCGTCATAACAATCTACGAGGCTGGTGACAGTTGAATGGCCAGTCAGAAGACGTGTAAGAATGAGCATTAGTAAAAGCCAATCAAAATCGATTATAAATAATCCTGCAACCTCGATGGGGGTCTAGAACAAGCTTTCTGTCGCTGTTTCGCAGACGGACTTTCGGATGCGACGCAGGCTAACAAAATACCAGCCAGAAGCCTAGGGACTAGGCTGCTGAGTGAGCAACACTAGCCTAAAAGAGATGCACGCCAAAAAAAACACGTTTAAGTTGCTCTGCATCCCAGCTGGTTTATCAAGGTTGAAGTCCATGGCACTACAGTATGCCTGAGTGAGCACTTCGGGATATTGAACACAAGCCTAAAAGACTGAGATGCACGCCAAAAAAATATATTTTTGAGTTGTTCTGTCCATGGCACTACAGTATGCCTGAGTGAGCACTTCGGGATATTGAACATAAGCCTAAAAGAGATGCACGCCAATAAAATATATTTTGGAGTTGTTCTGTTTTTCGCCGGCCAGCTGGTTTATCAAGGTTGAAGTCCATGGCACCACAGTATGCCTGAGTGAGCACTTCGGGATATTGCCTAAAAGAGATGCACGCCAAAAATGTATATCTTTGAGTTGTTCTGTATCCCAGCTGGTTTATCCAGGTTGGCCATGCATGGCACCACAGTATGCCTGAGTGAGCACTTCGGGATCACATGCATCAGGAGTTCCGGAGTTCCGGACTTCCGGTTGGATCACACTGCATTCTGGGTAGGTGGACTCAGAAAAGTGGGCATCAACTTCTAGATCGGCCATATTGGATTTGAGTGCAGTCAATTTTGGCTCCTTTGCAAGTTCAAAAACTTACTACCTAATATACGGAATATCTTACCTTTACAGATTCTTCAGTTGGGAGTTCTAAGTCGATGTTTAAGCTTTAGAACGGGATTAATAAAGTTTCCAAGTTGACTGCGCTCAAATCCAATATGGCCGCTCTGGAAGTTGATGCCCACTTTTCTGAGCCCATCTACCAAGAATGCAGTGCGATCCAACCGGAAGTCCGGAACTCCTGATGCATGTATATTGAACACAAGCCTAAAAGAGATGCACGCCAAGAAAATCTATTTTTGACCTGTTCTGTTTCCCGGACAGCTGGTTTATCAAGGTTGAAGTCCATGGCACCACAATATGCCTGAGTGAGCACTTCGGGATATTACCTAAAAGAGATGCACGCCAAAAAAAAATCTATTTTTGAGTTGTTCAGTATCCCAGCTGGTTTATCCAGGTTGAAGTCCATGGCACCACAGTGTGCCTGAGTGAGCACTTCGGGATATTGAATACAAGCCTAAAAGAGATGCACGCCAATATATATATATATTTGTATCGGACTTTGCTTCTTTATAGTCAAGGTAAAGGATAGGATAGGATGAAACTCTATTTATACACGGTGTGTCCTTCAGGTTTAAATAGTACATAACAATGTAATGTATAATAACAATATAAAGGCAAAAGATAAGAATAAAATAGCCATAATGATTTCCATCGAATACTAATAATTCTAATGACACTAATAATACGCGAATAATACGCGAATAATACCCTATTTGACGTGATAGGGGTGATCGGCCGGAGCTTCAAACATGGGGCAACTCGCAGATGGTCAGTGAGCTATTTTGTGTTCTGTCAGTTGTGGACGTTGTTGGCAGAGCCTTGTTAGTGTGTGATTTGAGATTAGCCTTGCAGTCTTCGTATATGTCAGGGTATGAGTATGCTGCCATATGCATCTTCTGTCTGTTTTCAATTCTAAAAGCAATCTCGCAATATTTTTTGTCAAACCCATCAAGACAGAATGATAAATTATAGGAAAGCCATTTATTCAACTGGCCGAAACCGAAATGCTTAAAGGTCAAATTGGGATAATGCTGGATTATATCACTAGCGATAAACGACTGAAATGGCACATTTTCTTCACTGAATAAAAAGATAAATAAAAACTATCTGCAACCTCAAGGGTATCCATACTAAATTTCCAGCCCGCAATTTTGGCTTAAACATACGTTTTTCGACACGAAAACATTCACAACAGACTTTAATTCCTATATTATTTATACCAGCTTGCTATAGCGCTAAGTATTTTTGAAACTCTCTATAGTCACAATCAAAGTCTTCAGTACATTACAACTTCGCAGTTTCTGGTCCTAGAACGTGTCTATCCGTGTATCGCTTGACATCCCCAGTCGTAAATAATCTGCTTCTTAGGCAACCCAAGCCGGGTAAGTTAAACGTTTCCTTAAGCCAAGACATCGCTGGTTGGACAAGACGAGAAAGCTGGCATTTCCCCCCCTCTCTCACTCAAACTGGCAAGCATTTTGTACGCAAAAACTCATTTCTGCACCGAATTGAGAGGAATAAAAGATATTGACAGTCTCTTGGATAAATATATATTATCCAAGTGTATAGTACAATATTTGGCCATATAAGTCAGTGGGTCACGATCAAAAGTTGAAAATGTTACTCGTCCATTTACGACTTTCGCTTGCCAAACACTGGTGCAACGTGTGGTTTGAATATATACACAGAGACAACAGAGAAAAATTATAAGTCATTACCTCAGACAGCGGCATATCTACAGCATGACCACTGAACCTTCCGAAACTCTCCAATAATCTACCACAAACGCCCGTCAAACTATCTTCGGAAAATCAAACTTCATTCGGGCAGCACTACCTGGATTTAAATGACTGAACATTTATACGGGCTTCGCGACCTTCGAGCTTGAAAATCGCTGCATCAAACGAATTTTACAATTCTTCAATTCCTATGTACTAAGTTTGTACAAGTTTTTAATTTCTCCAAGACATACTCTACACAAGTACTGAGAGGGAATACTCGACTCTAGTTCAGAATAATTCCAGAATAATATTTGAACTTTTATATCCCCTTAAATATCGGCTTTTAATTTCTGTCAGTGAATGTCTTGAGCGACAGTCTAATAGTTAAAGATAAGCAATAATGCAGCCTGGTTTCTCAATGATTTTAAATGGCGTTTGTTCTTGAGAATTCAATTCACACTTGGAGTTTTTGTTTAAAGAATGCCTATTTAGAACCTGCACTATACAGTCGTGAAATGTAAACAGCACACGCAAATTGAATACTATTGAGTTTTAATCAGATGACGTCACGGACACGGTGTGTTGACCGCGCGCCCTGCCGTAAGTGGGGGTAGACTTTGGAGCTGACGACACCCCAACGGCTGAAACCGAGCCTACTAAAAGGTACGACCAAATTACGTCTGTTAAAATAATTCTTTAATTACAAGCACAGTAAAAATACATCTAACAGCATTAAGCACTTTTTTCCTAAAAGGTACGGACTTGTGTTGCTTTTATCAAAGGACAACGGTAAGGCCCCCCGTGTCGATCTCACTCAGTATACTAGTTCGCTGGATCGGCAGCTGAACTGTGACCAGATATATTAAGCAAGTTAATGTTCGTGACCTTCCCTAACGGGCTTCTGCTATCTTAAAAAAACACCAATAATACGGTGGTCCACTGGTTCACTTACAAAATTACATTATAGAATTACCAATTTGTGCGTGTTTTGCCTTCTTCCGCTTTTCTTTTTTCGACCATAATAAAATGTATTTAATCACATCTCTTAGGGTACCCGACTCATTTTGTTTTTATTAAAGCTATTTCAGGTATCCTAACACTCTCTCTTCTCAATAACCTTTGTTTATATGTTTTCTATTGTAAAAATGAGTCTGTAAATAAATATATTTATTTGTTGTTGTTCAGTTAACGGCATTCTTTGGCAATTGCATGATATATATATATATATATCTTCCTGTTTTGAGGCAGTCTCGCAGCATCATTAAAAAACTAGTCAGAGTAGATAATTAAAAGTTCTTAGCGTCAGATGCCATAAATAAGTGATTTCTTTTGCGATTGGTTAAGCTGGTTATGTGGGCTCTCTATAAAATAGTGTAGAGCTGTTGGACACTGCAGCTAGTCGGAGATGAGCCATCACTGATTGGACCGACTTGCATTGCTTATACTGCTCATATCGACAATTAGGTTGAAGGGCTGGGAAATTAAGAAATAGTTAGACAAGAAAAAGAAAAAGAAAAGAAGAAACGCAATAAGAAAAATATTAGAAAACTAGGCGCAAATTGAGAAGGCAAGTTAAGACGACAGGAAGAAGCTATAAAGGCGAAGGAGACAAGGTAAGTTTGAACTGGAAGTTCTCTTATTCGGCTCAGGCAACTTTTCCCCCAGCACGCATAGTCAGAATTCAATTCTATAGAACACGGTACAACAAGCGAGCTCATGCAGTTTGTTGGTATCTCGCTCCGATGTTGGGTTTTATCCGTGTTCTCCGGTTTTCCACTTTCTTTAAAAAAAACCTAAGATTCCAGTCCGACTCACGAAAATTCGATGGCTACCAGTAGTTTGGAAATATCATTTGGATTGTTTTTGGAATTCTTAAATCCTATTATAACAGTCGTTACCTTTTTATCAAACATTACTAAGTAGGTTATGTAGAAGAAGCTGAAAATGGATGATCTAGTGTGTGTATGTCATTTATTTGTTCACCCTTAGCCCCGACGAATGGAATGAATTTTCTAGTTTTTATTTAAACAATATATGTTCTTTACATTTGCTCCAAGATCTAAAGCTCATCGAGGGGGCCATATTTGTACTAAATATGTCTTCGATAATCAAAATGCAATTTTTTGTGATTTCTGTTTTACATGTCTACATTCCAAATGTCTAAAATTAACTAAAATGGATCTGAACTCGCTATCTTTATCCTCTGACACATGGTTTTCTCTTAAATGTAGAATATCTATTTTTCCTTATTCATCTATTACAAATCGGCAATTACTGCCTCTGTCATATAATTATAATTCAAGTTTACTTCATGAGAAGACTTCTACATCTACACCAAAAAAAACTATAACTCTTAAAAACAACAATGTTGGTGGTGATATACAATTTGCTTCTAAATGTTCTATTTGTAAAAAAAAAAGGTAAAACCAATTCAAAATTGCATCTTGTGTATATTCTGCCACCACAATTAGTTCACCTAAAATGTTCTAATTTAACCTGTGATGAAATTATGAATTTTGATCCCAAAAATTAAAAATGGAGCTGCTATTCCTGTATTTCTAAATGTTTTCCATTTATGGGAGTAAATAATTTTACTCGGTTGACATTCAATAGTAATTTCAATTGCTCATGTCTGAAATATTTATCACTAGAAAACTAGAACTCCAATCATTCATTGGACCTCTTGACATCAAATTACAAGTACATATCATCTGACTTTGATACTATTCCTGATAATGAAATTTCATTTGAACTCTGCATGATTTTCACAAATTTTCCAAATCAAACAAATGTAAAACTGATTTTTTTCTATCCGCCATTCGAACATATGGAGTTTACATTATAACTTTGAAAGTTTATCAGAACATTTGGCAAGTTTGGACTTTGAATTTAGCTTAATTGCACTCTCGGAAAATTGGAACCCGGAATGTAAATCCCATTTATTTTCTCCTCTTAAGTTAAAAGGATACTACAAGTTTTAACATTTATCTGGAAAAACTTCAAATAGTGGTTGTGGATTTTATATTAACAAGGATTTATTTTACATCCGAAGAAATGATTTATCAAACACATTTTTCTCTGATGAATGTGAATTTCAAGTACTCAATTTTTTTATATCAACAAGAACCGATAGTGATCTACTAGAAAGTTTGCAAATTGAAGGTGCTAGGGTTGTTACTGGTGCAATGAAAGGTACTCATAGAGCCAGCCTTCTACAATATATTTCTTGGGTGGAATTAAAACAGAGACGAAGTGTTCATAAACTGTGTATGATGTATAAAATTGTATCTAAGCTAGCACCACCCTACTTAAATGATCTATGTCCTGTTCAGGTTAGTGAAAGATCGAGTAATAGCCTTCGCACCTCTAGCAACCTCACACTGCCCTCTGTTCGTACGGAAAGGCACAAAAAATCTTTTTTTTTTTCATCAACTAAATTGTGGAATAGTCTTCCATCTGAAATACGCCTTTCTCCAACGTTAAGCTGCTTCAAGTATAAATTATCCAAGTTATATAACTTTTCATCACGTAATTATCTCTATTATCTTGGAGACCGATTGCCTTCAATTTTGCATACTCGTTTAAGATTAAGTAATAGTGCTTTAAATTACGACCTTTTTACAAAGAATTGCATATCATTACCTGCATGTACTAGTTGTGGTGCTCCCATTGAAAACACTAAACATTATTTTCTTAAATGTGACACTTTTGCTGCTCTGCGTGACACTTTATTTGCCTCCGCTGCACAAATAATTGGACCTAAATGGCTGTCCGCATCTGATAAAAAGAAAGACGACTGGTTCCTTTACGGTGTTCCAGGGCTTGATTATAATACCAATGTAAACCTCTTTGTATGCGTCCATTCATTTATTGTCCAATCGAACCGTTTTTGATTATAATTGTATTTTAATTATTTTTGCTAATCATTTATATACGTGTACTCAACTCCAACAACTATTATTATTATCGTCTGACCTGTAACGCGGCTATATCATTGTAATTTATTTGACATAAGCTCTCTAGATGAGCTGCTATGCTCTTAGAGCAAATGTTAAGAGTTAATATTGTTTTAAAAAAATAAAATTAAAAAAATAAAATAAAAAAAAACAAGCATAATCTTCTAATTGGTGTTATTTACTTACACCCTACATTAAAAAAAAACAAGAATTTTCCTAGATTATCTAGATAAAACATTATCCAAGGTCAATAAAGAGAATAAAAGCGTAATTCTCACTGGAGATACAAACCTGGATCTCCTAAAAATTGTTAACAAAGATCATATTCATGACTATTGACATTATCATATCATATTACATATGATACCTCAAATTATTCAACCAACAAGATTTTCAGATCATGCTAACCCCACTCTAATTGACCATTTTTTAAATAAACGTTCTGAATTCAAATATTGTCTCTGGAAATTTAATACTCATTACAGATCACTTGCCAAATTTTCTAATACTAATGGATATAAAATTAATGTCACTTGTAATCCAAATGGTAATATATATAAAAGGAATTACCAAAATTTTAATGCTGATGATAATTCATAAACAATGTCAAAAAGGTCAATTTTTATGAATGAATTACCAAATTTATCCACCACCAATGATAAGTATATTTTTTCCACAACACACTCCTTGAAATTATAAATAAGCATGCTCCCTTAACCAAAATATCAAGAAAAAACACAAAAACAATCTAGTAAACCTTGGGTAACTCTAGGCATTCGTAAATCGATAAATAAAATAAATAAACTGTACTATAAATTTATTAAAACCAAAAAGGCATCCCTTTATGATAAATATAAATGCTATAGAAATAAAATAAGTCACCTTATTAGACTTTCTAAAAAAAACTATTATTTAAAGTACTTAAATAAATTCAAATGCAAAATGAAAAAGCTTTGGCAAGGCAATACAAGCCTTATTAACCTACAGTATCAAATTCTGAATCCTCTAACTTCTGTCTCCAGGAAAATAATGTTTTGATTTGTTTTGTTGTTTTACCTTTCAAATTGAATGGAAGTTGAAATTTATTTGCTTCTATAAATACCTTTAATAATACCAATGTCATCACAGGAAGCCCAAGCTCTGTTTATGTAAATTTAATTTATAAGGGTTTGTATGGGGATTTTAAAATCTAGCTTTTTGATAAATATACTGTAATAAAAATGAATAAACTTATCTGGTGTCTATAAGCTGTGTGTGTACGTTGTTTTAGCGAATTTTAAATCCCTTACTCTACATACTAAAGAAGAAAATGACGTACAGACAAAGTCAAGACACAGTTTATAAACACCAGGTAAGTTTTATTCATTTTTATTACAGTATATTTATCGAAAAGCTAGATTTTAAAATTCCCATGCAAACCCCTTATAAATGAAATTTACATAAACAGTGCTTGGGCTTCCTGTGATGTCATTATTAAGACATGGAAGTAACAGTTTAAGATAGATAGATAGATAGATGATTGCCGAGCTGGAACGCTGAATTGCGTAAAACTTTAAATAAATTTGAAAATACTGATAATTAAAATTAATTATAATCAATGTTGCTACTGATATAAAATCTAGTTGCTAATTATAATCTAATTAATATTACTATAAAATATAAAACTAAAACTCTTCAGTCTGTTGGTCTTGATAATTAAAGTTCTAATCAATATTGCTATATATATTCTGGTTATTGTTATATTCTAATTACTATTACTATATATGAAACTGTTTTTCAGTCTGTTGGCCCTACATATGGGCACATTAAAACTCCGCTTACTTCTAAGATTAGCATTACATGTGTTTGGTTTAGGCAGTAAGTTGTGCAACTTATGGTTCACATTGGAGCTCATCTCGTTGAATAGATTGGTTGTTAGGGCATTCCTGCGATCGTAGAGTGGGGTTAGGTTACTGGCTGCTAAAGCTTCAGGATAGGTGGTGAATGGGTAAATAATAATAATACTTTATTACACCTTATATCTCTACAGATACATTGGTAAAATAATACTAGATAACAAATACTTGTAAGCACTTACAGAGTCATTACAGCAATAATTATACAACTATTAATGCTTTTGCTAATTCCAAAACATCATAAAAATATTTTGAAGATATATCAATAACAGAATCATCCTTCATTGAAAACAAATAAAAAAATAAAGTCCTCTTATTAAATACACGAAAAACATCATTGACGCAATATAACTTTTGAAGAAAATCCTTTCTCAAGTTGACAAAATCATGATTGTTGCATTCAAATATATATTGTAACTCATCGCCAACCCTGTTATCATTACAAATAGTACAGATTCGAGAATCATATGGTATTTTTTTGTATCGCCCAGTTTCAACCGGTAACCTGTGTGCCGAGATTCGTAATCGGATAACAGCTTGTCGATGTTTTACATTTGAGATACTACTTTTAAAAATACTTCTCAAAACACACATCAGATTTAACAAGTCCAAATGTCCGTAATTTACTCTGCTTTACTTCATGAGAGTCAGAATGCCCTCCGAAAACCTCATTGTTCCAAAAACTAGAGTACAGACCATATAACTTTGTTTTTAGAACTTTTGCAAACTGTCCTCACTGTCTTAATGGAACACGGAGATTTGAACATTGTCAAGACCACACATCTTTAAGATATAATTCGCAAATATAACACTTTCAGAATTGGAATTAATACATATACGCGTGAAGCCTTGCCAACGATAGTTTCACTAAGAATGGGGTCATTCAGACGTAACTGATATTTCACAATAGGAGCAGACAGCTGTAAAATAAGAGGTACCCTACCTAACTCAGCATAAACGGCTAGATTTGATGCTTTAGCGTGAACACCTAAAATACGTTTACAAAATTTCAAATGGAGCTTTTCTACGATAATTATTGTTGAAAAAAGTTTCTTCTTAAAAATATCAAAACCAGAAAGCTAACCTAGGGCATATACTCCCCAAATTTCACATTCATATAATAAAATCGGAATTACCATTGAAGAAAACAATTTCAAAAGAACTTTTACTGATACATTGTCTATAGAGGAAAAGCAATTAAAAAGACTATGGTAAGCACGCAAAGCCTTGTTACAAAGGAACGTTTGTGCAGTTTTAAAGCCAGCTGAATAATGAAACGTAATACCTAAATACGTATATTCATCGACCCGTTCTAACATGTCGTTACCATAAAACCATTGACGTAATATTAGTTTTAGTCTCTGAGAAGCCGTTGCAAAAACCAGTACCTTTGACTTTTTAAAATTAACTTTCAACTTCCACTTGTAAATGATTCTTAAAGCACACTTCTGCAGTCTTTCTAAATCCTCCGACAAATACTGCGGGAGCCCGTTGTGGAACACGGGACATGCAGGCGTATTCGGTTATTGGGCGTATGCATGTAACATAGAATATCAAGAGTTCCTTTGTTAACACGTTTGCTTTTTTAAGTTGTTTCAAGAAGTACAGTCGGGTAGACACCTTCCGTATGATTTCCGAGATATGAATGTTCCATTTTAGATTATCTGAAATGTTCAAGCCAAGTAGTTTGAAGTTGGAAACTACTTCAATAGGTTCGAGGGTAGAAGCGGAATATTTTCACTCTAAAAAATCCGTATTCCTCTGCTCTCCTGAGGTAAATATTCCCATTCCCTAATTTTTTTGGGGATATTCCTTATTCTTTTTAATTTTCGAAAGTGCCTTACTCGACTTACTCGTCTCGATACTAAGTCCGCAACCAACAAAGTAAATGTTTAACACGACACGAAAAATTGCGATGTCAATTTGATTCAAGCAGACATCATAGTCCGTTTTCATTATGATACTGTCTGTCGTTAGAATTTGAGATGGACTCTGAATGAGCGACAACAGTATGTTAGGTCAGCGGATGGTTAGAACCACAGGAACCCCAACTTTAAGGCGAAGGGTTCGCAGGATCCAGCGCTATTTTTCTTGACCACTAAAAACGTGCATTTTAGTAAATTTATTTAGGTGAGGGATATTAGAATATTCCCTATTCTCTATTTTGTCATGCGCTTTATTGAAATATTCCGTATTCAGTATATTTTTCAGGCAAATATTCAATATTCCCGAGTCACTGAGTTTTCAACCACGATATTCAATATTCAATATTCCGCTTCTACCCCCGAATAGGTTTCTCATCCACAACAACAGGGGCGAAGTTGGGGGCACTCTTAGCAAATGATATTCGTAGCGCTTTGCATTTTGCTTGATTTAATTGAAACTTATTCTGGTGCGACTTTGTGGCCAGTTCTGATACAGCATTCTGGATGTTACTTATTTCGTTCTTATGAACAGGTTCAGCGATAGTCGTGTCGTCTACATATTTCCATAAGTTGGTGTTGGTGACTCCTATATCGTCGATCATAAGTACAAAGGGCCACGGCCCTAGCTTGGTTCTCTGTGGGACGTCTGCAGGGATGTCTTTCCATTCTGATTTACATGCAGTCACGCTCTAGTTTGACTCTCTGCTTACGGCACTTTAAAAAATCAATAATCCAACGCACGATTCCATGTGGGAGGTCCAACGTCCCTAGTTTACTAGCCAAGATAGCGTGGTCAATTAGATCGAAAGCTTTCCTATAATCAAAGAGAACGACTCTTACAGTTGCGCCGTTCCCGTCTGTGTGCATGTTTGGTCCACGTTTCAGTATCATACTGATTAGCGCATGCGTCGTAGATGACTTTGGGACACATCCGAATTGGTTAAAACCGATTGTCTTCAGCATGGCTGGCTTAACATGTTCTTCGACGACAAACTCTTCGGCGATCTTGGATAGTATTGGTGTGAGAGAAATGGGGCGTAAGTGTTTGTTGAGATCTTTTACTGGTTTTTGCTTCGGGACGGGAACTATATCTGCCTCTTTCCAAGATGGTGGTAGACGGCCCTCGCGGTACGAGCAGTTTAAAATGTCCATGACGACACTGGTACCATTAGAATATCCGCATTCTCCTTTAGTAGCCAAGCTGGAATGCCATCTGGACCCTGCGCCTTGGTGGGGTTTAGCGCTGATAATTTTCTATATACAGAGTGGGCGGAAACCACTAGCGGTGGACAGTTTATGCATATGTTCATTTTTAATTCACCCTTTCAATTTAAGTTCATTAATGACTGGTACATCTTCAATTTATTCAGTTAAGAAATATATTTTTTTATTTCTTATTAATCTGTATGTTGTACGGATGATATCAAATAAAAAAATTATAAATTGTCATCCTTTCTGAAAAACGCATTTTTTTAAACATCTCCAAGAAGTAACTAAAAGCGGAGAATGATAATTTACCAGTTAACCAGGTTTACTTGTCTAATCCAACCCTAAATTAGTGACCATAGGTTCCAGTTGGTATTTGGGGACATGATAAGAGTACTTGGATAAAACAAATATTGGTTTGCCTGTGGTGCGGAAACTAAACACGAGCAATAGCTAACTCTAATTTCTGTCAAAACCCTAACCATCTTGAAGCTACATTAACTATTAAATTTAAATGGGACACTGTCAAGCCAAAAATGATAAAGTTCCTCATGACGAAATGCAAAAATGACCAATCGACAAGATGATCATGAAAGGCTGATTGTACGATACTGGGAATATATATAATTACATTTGTACTACCGATATTTCGGTTGGCACGGCCAACCTTCCTCAGGGTACACAAGTATATGGCAAGAAACCGTTAGTTACAAATTTTAAATTTTGAAAACACGAATGTGAGACTAGGAGATAAAATTACAAGTGATGGGTGGGCGTGATAGAGAACTAAGATAAATACAATTGAATAGTATAAAATTACATTTCTTCCTATCTGTTCATGCCTTTAGGTTCTAATGTTTGTCCTTTATCAATAAGAAATGCCTCGCGAGCCTTGTGTACGCCATCTCTATTCTATTAGAGTGGATGAGTTCTAAGGGAATTAATTGCAAGTCATTAGGGCAATGGTTGTTAGTAAGAAAATGATCCGAGACAGCATGCAGTAGCTTTAGATTTGTTAGTAGGTTTGTCAACAGGGCGGCGGTGTTCATTAAAGCGATCTTTAAGGCGACGCTTAGTTTCTCCTATGTATTGAGCATTACAGCGTTTACAATGAACCATGTATATGAGATTTTTAGAATTACAGTCAATGTGATGTTTGATGGGCCTGATCTCGCCAGGCGAATGAAATGTTTAGTTTGGCCGTGATTAATATATAGTTACAAGTTAGACAATTATTACCACAGCGAAATGAGCCATGGGTGTCGTTAAGAGGGTCAAGTTTATCAGTGCAGAGTTTGAATCTGACTAAAACGTCGTGTAAGTTTTTACTGCGTCGAAAGGCTGCAAACGGTGGAGTTTGGAATACGTTTATGCATCAGTTAGATGAAGAAAGAATGTTAACGTGTTTGCGGATGATGGATGATACGGATGGTAAAGCAGGGTTATATATTGTTTGTTAGCTTGTTTGGGTGTACAAAGTGCTTCTGTCCGTGCGATGGTATGAACGCGACGTATTTCTTTGTCTAAAAAGGAGCGGTTATATCCACGTTTATTAAGGTAGGATTTAAGTTCGTTGGTGCGAGAGGTAAAGGTTTTGTCGGAAGAGCAGATACGGCGTAATCTGAGAGCAAGACTGAAAGTAATAGCGCGTTTGGTGTGTTGTTGGTGACAAGACGAACGTAGTAAGTTGGTATAAAGATCTGTTACCGTCATTTATAGAAACTGTAACGTCTAAGAAAGGTACTGATGTGAATGAGTGAAATGAAGTAAATTTGATAGTAGGATGAAATTGATTAAGGTAAGAAATAAATGTGAGTCAGTAGTTCGCTTTCTGTGTGAGTCCATGGCCAAATCATGAAAATGTCGTCGCTATAACGCCACCAGGTATGTGGCTGGTGCGGTGCTTGAGTGAGTGCGTCAGTCTCAAATTTGGCTAGGAACAAGTTGGCATATGAGGGTGCCATTCTTGTACCCATAGCAATACCATGTTGTTGTATGTAGTGTTCGTTGTTAAATTCGAAGTTGTTCATGGTTAAAATCATTCTAATAAGATCACAAAGAGTTTCTGTCCGTACAGTAGATGTGGTGCGAGTGTTAAGAAAATGACGACAAGACTCAATGCCTTCGTTGTGAGGTATGTTGGTATATAAAGAAGAAACGTCCAGCGTGACAAGAAGAGTTTGCCAAGTTGTAATTGATTAAGAAAGTGAGAAGTGTCCTTAATGAAAGATAGCGTGTTAGTAACCAAAGGTTTAAGATCAAAGTCAACAAATTGTGAAATACGTTCAGTGGGATGGTTGTTACTAGAAACGATGGGGCATCCAGGATTACCAGGTTTATGAATTTTAGATAAGATGTAGAAACGTCCCGCTTTGGGATCGCTGTGTACGAGAAAGCGCTTAGTGTCTTTGTCGATGATTTCGTCCTCGTGCATACGTCTAACGTAAAACTGTATGCGTTTTTGAATGTCATTAGTGATGTATGTGTCAAGTTTTTTGTAAAACTTGGTGTCGTTTAATTGTCTCGGGCATTCGTTGATGTACCAGTCGCGGTTCATAACAACGGTACCTGATCCTTTGTCATGCAGCCGGTTTGATGATAATGTTATTTCGTCGGTTAAGTCGATGAGAGGCTTGTCGTTCGCGTGAAGGCAGATTGTCACGGATGCGGTTAGGTTTAATGGATAGAATGTCCAGGATAGAATCGGATTAGCAGAGAATGTTTTCCAAATGCACTGGAGAAAATGAGACCATTTTGATTAAAGATGGCAAAGATTCGAGTGGATGAAAAATACGACTTTTAAAGGGGTTATGTCACACTATTGCGCATGTCTAAAATTGAAAAGACAGTTGAAAAGCTCTTCCAGGGCCTTATTAAAATCCGTTGTAAGATTATGTAATATTTTCCACGAAAATAAGACCTGTGCCCATGCAAAACTGATGACAATTCTTGGTTTGTAATCAACCCTTGAGATTCAAAAGACAGAAACACGACGGTCATGTTGGAGGAACTAACGATAGAAGCTGATGTTTCCTCCAACATGGCCGCCGTGACGTCGCATGCAAACCAAGAATATTTGCGTATTTCCTTTGAGTCGATTCATTCAACACGTGTGGTGCGGTTGTTTGTTTATATAGATATCGCTGAAAGTATCTGAAAATAACTTCGTTCCGGCCTGCATCAAAACTCGCCGTGACATAGCCCCTTTAAGAGAGATTGACAGCATCATTAAATGGGTTCACTGTAACTGAGTTTCAAGTTTCCAGAATAAGCTTTTGTAATCCACTTCAAATCTTTTCAATCCTTCCATCAAAAACGTTTGAAAAGCATATCTGGACATTTGCAAGGCATTTCTCTTGAACACGCCCAGGATCATGTTACACCACCTCGCAGACATTCGAGTGCCCACATAACTCGCTTCTCACATGTGCCTTGCAAGCAATAAAAGCACAGGACACGCTACCTTTTAGGTATACTACTTCTTTATCTATTACTTAAACGCTCCGAATAGGTCGAGTGGTTTGTGAGCTCACCTCTCACCTCTGTGGCCTGGGTTCGATTCCCGGACCCGGCGCCATATGTGAGTTGAGTTTGTTGGTATCTTGCCGTTGCTTCGAGGGTTTTTCTCCGGGTTCTCTGGTTTTCCTCCTTCCACAAAAACCAACCTAAAATTTCAATTCGATCCTGGAGTTCGTCGGAATACTTATCCATCATAAGCCTCTGGCTCGCCGGAAACCCGGTAATTCAACGGCTCCCTTTATAATTATCTGCGACGCAAAACTGAAACCATTTGACAATTTTAACAGAGTTGGTTGTCGGTGAATTTGACTTAATTATAAAAGCCTACGCGACTAGGCCAAAAGAGACCATGGTATATGGGGTAGAAGATCAATTTTGCCATCTAACATAATTGCAAATGATCGGAAAGTTGTGCAATTGTGCATTTTAAATAAGAACCTTTTTTAAAATAGTTGTACCGTCGCCTCTAGGTATCGGCTTTATATTGAACAGTTTAATGTTCACACTTAATCAACTAAATCAACAGCCTGACTGACAACTGGTAACTAACGGAGAGATAAAGCAAAAAAGGAGAAGTTGGAAGAAGTAAAGAGGAAGAATAACAAGAAAAGGAACAAGAATGGAAAAGAAGAGAAAGATTAGCACTATACGAGACGTAGACTGAGCAGCAATCAAGCCTGAAGATATGCACATATTTTGTGTTTGTAACATTAATTCGTTGTAAAGTTTGAACCAGAAATTATCAAAATATTTCAGGTGATCTGTGTTTTTATCCTTTTCTCTTGAAGTTAATAACTAGTATTTATAATGAACATAACGACAACCCGCTTGACGAATTCCACATCGTTTCCACTGAATCAGATGGTAGATTTTTACTGTACAGCTATTCCATATTATTATGGAGTCGTAGAACTCATGATTGTCGTCGGAAATGCTATAGGTCTGGTAGTTTTTCTAAAAACCAAAGCATTAAGAAAAAGACCTTATTATCTCGTGATCAGCCTCTGTATTGCTGATCTCTTGGTGGGAATAAGTGGTATTGTTCTAATGTCTTTTATGGTACACATATGTTTTTATGCTACTAAACTTTACCTACCGATATCATGGTATATGTTTTTGATGTTATCATTTTCATCATTTCCAGCATTTTCGTTATTTGCATCGATTTACACTCTAGCCGCTATCTCAATCGAGCGTTTTATTGCCATCGTATTCCCTTTTTATCACCGCGGTGTTGGTATTGGTTTGTATGTGACACTCATTGGAGTTCCGTGGCTTCTTACTATTACTGCGCTGGTTGTATCATGGTTCATCGCGTTCATCATCACCCGTGCTTTAGTGATAACTATGGTAGCTTTATTAATATTGCTATTTCTCTGCCTTGTCATCATGATCGTTGCATACAGTACAATTGTAATTAAAGTAAAATATAGTCACGTCCAAGCCCCTAATCAAATTCAAACATTGCGTGACAGAAAACTAGCCTTCACGCTCTTTCTTGTCACTGCAGCGTCTGTCATAACATTATCTCCATATTTCTTCTCAAGTGTTACCATAACGTTTTTTGTAAACGATCTGTCCAGCTGGACTTATTTGAAAGTCCTGCTCATTTCACAGATGATATTACAATTGAATTCATTGTTAAACATTGTAGTATATTTAGGTAGAATACCAGAACTCCGACGAGCCGCTCTAAGATTAATTTGTAGAAGTAACCACGGAGATGGCAATGCAATTAGAGAGATTGCACGTCCTCAGAGACGAAACCTGCAGCACGAGACTCCATTGTAAACATGACGTTAAAGTGCCTATAAGCCCTAGCCAGAAATAATTTATTTGGGCGCAGTAAAGTGGTTTAAATCTTGTTGAGCCATATGGTTGTAGTATTGCTATAAAAAACATTACAAATCCTTGAAAGGCGTTATGCAAATGAGTTGAAAATGAATTGAAAATGAATTGAGTCTTAACTTTGAATTTCTTCATTTATACAGTTGTTTTTCAGGTGTCAGACATTCAATACTTACAATGTTAGAGAATGATCTTTTAATAAGTGGAGCTGACATAAAAACAGAGCAAAACGAACTATATAAACGAAATTGGCAGACTAGAATTATTATTTTTTCTATGGCGGTCATTTTGTTTTCCAGTTTGACTTTTAAATCAAACATAACTGGCAACGATACCAGTCCATACACTTCAGTTGTGTTATTGTTCACGGTGAATTAATTCGAAATAGGTTTGACAGCAATAGAGAGCAGCATTGATACAGCAAAACATAAAAAAAGTATTTAATTATTAAAGGACAGCTATAGCAACCGATGTCACAACTTATATATGTTGTTTGCTTCATTTTCCTTAAATTGTTTACCAAATGCACACTTGGCCTTATGCATGATGACGCAATTACTAAGCCTCACTTTGGCACAACATTTCTTCTCCTGAGAATACCAAGACAATGGTCTAAATTAGATTAACAAAAGAACATTCTAGTAGTGTTGATCATGCATAAGGCCTTTGGGCCATTTTGACGATGTTGCGCGCGCAGCTAGAACAATGGCTATCTGTTTTAAATAACAAAAGGCTGGTGAACCAGAACGAGTATATTGTTCTGATGCGTGCGCAACATCGTCAAAATGGCCTATTAAGACCAAGACAGTCATATTCAGTTTATTGATCAACATCTTAAACATCTAGCTTGGCGCTTACATTCTCGCTTCGAATATGAAAGAGTCAACTTTGAGGAAGAGAGCATTAATCGAAAATTAATTGCAGCTTCATTTCCACACTCGTGTACATTACGAATACACAGTGTATTTTCAAAACAGATATAGAAAAGTACATATTAAATAGATCCTTTCAGCAAGCTGTTTGTTGCCCCATTTCAGATCACGTGAATTTTCCCTTGAGTAATGCCTTTTTGTTTCTCTGTGTATATCGAGAGGAAATGCACCAGTTTCTATAATTGGAAAACAAAGCACTGAATCCTCTGAAGAACTGTCACGTGGTCTGAAATGGGGCAACAAACAGGTAAGCTGAAAGGTTCTATTGAAGTCTATACTGAGTCCAGTCTATACACACTGAGAAACAAGGACTCTGAAAAGGTCACAGTACATTCCATCAACATGGCGTAATGAGGGTGTGACTGGGGTTAACTGACTACTGACAAACGGCCTTAAAAATAACTGACAACTGACAACTGACTATTTTTTTACTGACAACTGACAACCGAAAAATAACTGACAACTGACAAATTTGTTTTTTGTGGGTCAAACATTGTAAATTTTCAATAGTAATGATTAATTAGGGCTAACTGACAAATGGCCAAAATATTAACCGACAACTGACATGTAGACCCCCACATTGAGACCCTCCGTAATGCAGGCCGTGTCACATCAGTAGCTCACGACTGCCTCGTCTCCAGGCGTCTGTTCACTGTGAAGCGAAGCGGACGTCTTTGCAGCTTGGTGCTCGTACCAGGCGCTTCGCTTCATTCCTCACTCCGCTTCGCTCCACACAGATGCCTGGGACGAGGCAGAGATCACGACACAAACCCAAATAGAGTGGAATGGTTAGAAAACCCGGCACACTTCAAAAGGGCTAACAAAGGCTCTGCGATTTATGTTGGAAGGGGGTAAGGGAGCGGTCATTAATTACTGGGGGAGGAGGGCCGGTAAAATATCTAAAACGAGGACCCAAAAATGTTGGCCCTCCCAAAACATCGGCCCAAAAATCTTGGCCCTCCCCAAAACATCAGCCCAGGGGTACCTGACGAAAAACAAAAAAAATACGTCTTCTTTTTAACATAAGGGGAAAGCATTTCTTTTGTTTTACCCCTGAAAACCTCGTTATCAAGTAGAATGTTTGAGGTCTCGAACGTTGCCCATTAGCAGCATCCAGCACGCGCTGATTGCTGGTTAAGGGACATTTCCAAGGTGGAGCTGAATGGTCGATTGAAGTAGCCTAAAAATATTGTAAAAGTTTCATTGTTAAAACAGGCGGCCAAAAATTTGTGACCCTCCCCAAATCGAAGCCCAAAAAATATTAGCCCTCCCCCTAAATTTACCCCCCCCCCCCAGTAATTAATGACCGCTCCCTAAGACGAAAGATCGTGCACGGACATAGTTCATTAGCGTTCCCTGAACGACTGAACTCACACGTTTCTATTGGCTGATTGATTAACATGTTGAAATTGCTATTGTATTTTGTGCACGGTGTTGAAAAAAGCTAACAAAGACATATAACGATGAATGTTCTGAGTTTCCTAACCATTCCACTCTATTAACTATGATTTATTTAGAAGCACTTGTACGAGATCGGTAGTGTTATTATCAAAACATGTTTGTAAATCCTATTTTCCATCTGGTACCCAGGGCGGCCATGTAATGTTCTGTTTAATATATGATTTTCGATGAAATATCAGTTTTTATCTCTTCCTAAAAGTCTAGATTTTTTTTAAAGGCAGTCATATTTTCAAAAGTGATATCTTCAAGTGTGAAGATATTTATATCTTCACCCGTGAATATATCACTTTTTAGAAAGAAATATACACTGGTATTTCATCGATAATTATATATTAAATATAAATATTCGACATGGTAAGATTATGTACTCAATATATTATTGATGTAACCAAAGTATACCGAACTGGCTTGAGCTGCATTTTGGTTTGCAAGTCTCCTATAATGACGTCCATTAGAATGTAGAATATAATTGTTATATATACACGAATAAAAATCATCAGTACTAGCATAACAAATAAAGAAAACTAAAAAACTATTGTTTTACAACAATGTCGTGTCTACGGGGAATTATTCATGGCAATATACGCAGTAAATAGCGCTGCGCACAGTTTCTAAAAACAGATTGTCTGCCACGAGACCCCCCGCAAGGGTCAGACAAACATGGCGCGAAATACAGTGTTTGTATGGGAATCAGATGCCAAATAATTTCCGTAAAATCGAATTTATGAACTATTCACTGCCTGCAAACTTTAGATACCAGGTAAGAGATTAACTGATCAAAATTTGAGGGATGTAGTTATACTGGGAAGCGTGCAATCGTGTTTTCAGTTTCCCATACATTTCGGCTGTTTAATACAAAGGTATAGAAAACTGAAAACACGATTGCACGCTTCCCAGCACAGCTACGTCCCTCAAATTTTGATCAGTTAATCTTTTATCTGGTACCTTAACTTTGCTGACAGTGAATAGTTCAGACACTCGATTTTACGGAAATTATTTGGCATCTGATTCCCATACAAACACTGTATTTCGCGCCATCTTTGCACCTCGCTTGATAAGATTGCCGTTTGTCGCTTTGTTTCAATCCTCTGTATTTTAGCCAACGTTTAAGCTGTTCGACAGTACAATCATCAGGTTCTCTTTCGGAATATAATGCAAGAAAGCCGTCATTTTTGTTAGAATAGTCAGACGACGAACTGAAGTGCTGGTCAATTCTTGTAAGTTCTAACGCGAAAAGTGGTGTGTTTGTCTGAGTCATGCGGGGGGCTTAATTTTCGTGACGTCACTCACGCGCAGCACTATTCCACAACTTTGTCGCATGGAAACGGACGCATTTTTTGCCAAAATTAGGTTGTGGAGGTGGTAATGAAATTTTGGTTTCCAGATTATATGGAGTCATTTCACTCCGTGAATTAAACATATTTGTGAGGTACTCTGGGGTGAGGTATTATTGTAGATCATAACAGATTTTGTTTTTGTTCTTTGGTGTAGCCTCTTTAGTCTTACTTAGGATCAAAGTATAACAGCCACGCGGTTTTGCAGTCTTCGTATAGTTTGTCTGATAGCCCTTTATTCAGATTTCCTCATATGCTAATGAGTTCATCAGTGCGGTATAGGGAAAGAGTGGCTTTATTCGCTTGAAAACACCAACTCAAGACGCAATGAAATGTTATTTACGCCGGGGTTTCTCATTGTGGGTAGTCAGTCTAGAACAATGATTGGTGAAGTTGTATCTCAAGATATTTAATCAGAGAAACAGCTAGGGTAGTAATTAATAAGAAAGCTAATTCATCTCTCGCTTTCATAAGACGCAATCTCGGGAAATGCTCGCAAGAAGTGAAAGCCACAGCATACAAGACGCTTATTAGACCACACCTTGAGTATGCCTCCGCAGCATGGGACCCATATACAAAGAAGAACATTGACGACATTGAAATAATCCAAGGAAAAGCTGTTCGATCTGTCACAAGAACTTATGACAGATATGCAAGTGTCACGGCCCTCCTTCAGGATCTAGGATGGAACAGTCTCAATTCGCGTAGAGCTATAAGCACGCTTACAATCTGATTTTCTATAAAATAAACAATAACCAGATTGCAATCGAATTGCCATCTGAACCGTTAAACATATAAAGAGATCTAGAAACCTCCGCGAACATATTTTTATTCAGTTCCTCTACAACCTCGTATTGATTGTTATATTAAAGTATAGCTTTTTCCTAAGAACCGTTAAAGACTGGAACTCACTACCAGAATACGTTGTATCAACAAATAGTGTCGGTGTTTTTAAAAATAGTCAGCTTCGGAGTTTCTGGCCCTTAACTAATAAATAAGTAATTTACATATTTATATGTCTCAATTTACTTATTTAATAACTTTTTGATTTATCGATTTATTAACTTAATTCTGATTGATTTATTATTGTAAGGGACCATGCTACCATGGCTCCCTTCGTAGATATAGATACAGGTACTTGTTTCAGGTTAACGCTTTGACTACTGGACGTGTTTGGGCTCAATTGGTGAAATCCTGAGTGCTAACGCAACCCTCCCCCCTCAGTTCAAGTTTGGTTTGTCCTGGGCTAGCCCGGGCTAGTTAAATACTGCTGACTTTTAAGCCAAGGGCTCAAACTTTCCCCACAATGCCATTCGGGAGAATTCTACGTACTCGTCGACGGTAGGTATTGCAACTTCTGTAGGGTTTCCAATGAAATGTGCTCTAACTTTGGAGAACAAAGCCACTGTAAGAGAGCTAGAGGACATAATTAAGTCTGAGGACGGCTGAAAAGTACTTGGCTTGCTTTTAGTAGGCTTTGTGAGGGGATTTCACAGGGCCGTTTTTCTGTTGTGTTTGTGCTTAGAGACACATGGAAAAATTCTTCAATGAAATCCTTAATTCTGCAGTTGGTGATCTTTTACCCCTGCTAAACCTATTAGGATGTGTTTTTGTCACTTTAAAGCAACGGCTTGAGTCCAAATCACCGCTCTTGGTTGCAGGGGTAAAAGACAAAAAAAACCTACAGGTGTCCAAGACGGGGGTCCCCTTGTGATTCTTTGTTGATTACCCAGCATGCAATTGGAGGTGGGAGCAGGAAAACACGTTGGAGTGAAATGCAGTGTAAACATGGCGTGGTTAACAGTCGCTTGGTGTGTTTTGTGCAAACAAACCTGCTGGTTGGAAAGATTAAACAAGCTAGGTCAGTCTGTAACGACTGAGTGGTGATTTTGTACATGTATTTGCTTTTGATTACAAGTGCGAACGTAAAGAATTTTTTGAGCCGATTGTCAGCTCCTCAAATTTCGTGAAAATAGAAGAAACAAGACAAGATCTCCAAAACAAATGAGTTTTTCTCCAAAGTAGGAGAGTCAAGTGATCCCTGTTACAGCTCTCGCTTTGAAGTCATTCATCCCTTGAAATAATATTGCAACATCGTTGTTCCAGCATGTCTAGATTTGATGCAATAACTTTTTCCAGTTACATGCTTCATATTGGCCGGTTTTGGCTGGTTTAGTAGTCAAAGGGTTAATAGGCCTTTTGCAGGAAACAGTCACGTGTTGATATATCACTTCAATAGCGAATGCCTATTTCGACGCCACAATGTAAAGTAAATATCGGGTCACGGGCAACCAATCTCGTGCGAGAGAAAATATTTGATGGGTTATAACGTCAGATGCTTCAGTAGCCGACGAGGGCCAAAGGACGAGGTTTGAAGGCTAAATGGACAATCAAATGAGGGAAATCTTCAAGGGCCTCTTAATCCAGCTGTTCCTGTTAGTCGTCATACTTTGTAAAAAGTAGGTCCGCATCTGCGAACAGAGCCGACCGTTCTTTACCTTAACTGGTAAATAAGCAATATTCTAGATTCAAGCAATGATCCGTGATCCGACTGGGTACGGTTTCCTACGGCGCCTTCAGGCGATGCAGCGAATTTAAACCTTCATATATTTGGACTCAATATTAATGTTAAGACTTTATTTCAACTTATTTAGTGCACCGAACTCTAACTTATGCTTGGCCTTAATAGAGTTTTAGCAGTTGTTTAAGCATTTATATCATCAAAATTATGTTTATATAGAACAAACGAGCAAGCTTAATGGCCATGCATGTTGACTCAGTAAACAGGGACGATCCATGAACGAGTATAACTGAAACTGCTCCCAAAATAGAATTGAAAATCATCTCCTCCTTCTCCTACAAAACCCCCCACAGTTAGCTCCTGGGTGGGTCCCTCAACAAAGTGTTTCTGAGTTTCTTTGTGATGGTAAATTTACGGCATGTAATTCCTCGACCTTGTGCTCACTAACCAGTTGACAAAGTGGCAACTTGTCGAGTACTTTAGTCTCACTATAAACTAAAGCAAAACTCCTTTCCAAACTGTTCTTACCAATTTTAGCGTAAGCCCAACCGTCACAGTAGAATGAAGGCATATCATAAAAAAAACGATTGAATAAACAGGACGCATTTCTTGCCGATTTATCACTGAACTTCGTCGACTGACATGACCACAACAGTCACTTGAGTCCCCAGTAGCAAGGGATTTACGGTTTGCAATACGTTTATTGAAAAACAGCTCAGCAACACGCTATGAAAACGTTAAACTTTATGTTTGGCTGCTTAGGCTTTTCAGTAAGGTGGACATCTTAGATAATCCTGTCTGTATTTCACGAGTTTTCTTGCCCCACCCTTTTGGTTGATCTACCGACAGCCCGCTCGTCCCAAATTACACTCCATTGCGCATGCACAATGGTGACCTAAAAATAGACACTTCATTGTACTCGGCACCTGGTCAGTAAGACCCTGAGAAACTGTAAAGGGTATTGACGTCTTCAGATCGCACACGGAATATGCACTCAGCTCTTAATTGACTAACCAGGGGCTAAAATTGCACGTGTATTTTACGAGTCTAGCATTGTTTAAACAAAGGCCAGATGTCGGTGTAAAATACACGTGTAAAAGTTTTATAGCGTTGGTCCCAGGCGTGAGTTAGTATAACACTCACGATCACAAATTGATCCCGCATCCAGTACTTCTTAAGGAGATATGTTCGGCATACATGATGCATATTAAAGACCTTATGTAACCAGGACGGCAACGTCTAAGACTCCTCTTGGATGACAGCGCAAAACAATAGTCGTATTTAAAAACTACAAAAGTGAGATATGAAATCGCCTACACTTTAGCCGTTATCCGCAGAAACACAATGTACGTGTACCTACAATAAGACTACAATACATCTACAAAGCATAATTAATTAATTAAGGGAAACTATGGAAGAATGGTTCAAGAGAAAATTCAACAGTATCATTATAGAAACTACGATAAAAATCTATGATAATAATCCTAAGATAATATATATATATGAATGTCATGAGCTAGCTAGCACAAGCTAGAGCACTGGATACAACGGCACTCGTCTTGGCCTAATTTAAGTTTCTTTTAAAAGCTTTCCAGCAAAGTTTTTAAGATTTGGAGCCTCCCTTACATGAATAGGTAGTTTGTTCCAGAGTCGGCATGCAATATACGAAAAATATATGTGTTTGAAACTAGTATTGGGGGCCGGCTGAGTAAGTCTACTTCCATTTCCACGGAGATTGTAAGTACAGTTTTTAATGCTAAACATATTACTTATATAGTTAGGATAACCTTTATTAATTAGTGTGAGAGCTTCCGCACAGCGCCTATCCTTAATAGACATAGACATAGACATAAGTTTATTACCAGCCCTTATCCTATACAGGACATCGGTTACGCTAATAATAATATAATATAACAGCAATGACAGAACTGCAACAAGTCTATTTAAGTGTACAATGACTTCTTACTACTTTACGGCGTTCTTTCCTTAAAACACTCATAGACGTACTTAGCCACAGTGTTTTGAATTTCATGTGGCGGATTGATAAGGAGGAGGAATATCTCATTTTCCGTTAGATGGTTTATTTTCTTATTTAACTGCCTTTCTATTTTTTTAAATAGCTCCATACGTTTCATATGATAAAATTTGCATTTGACGAGAAAATGCCTCTCGTCTTCAACTTCTGTATTGGATTTTGTACAAATTCTTTCTTCTAACTTTTGATATGGCCTTAAATGCCTTCCTACTTCAATTTGAAGGCAGTGATTGCTGATTCGGAGTTTGGTTAGAGATATCCTGTGCTTAACTACACTTACGTTTTTGAGATATTCCTCTTGGGTGTAATTATATTTAAATAATCTATATGTTCTTAGCTTATTGGAATGAGATGGATTTTTTCTTTCGTCGTTATGAATTTCTCCATGCCAGTTTTGGATTTCGATATCTTTGGATCTTTGACCTAGATTGTTGAGTATTTTCTTTACGAGAAACGTTGAAGGGTCTTCACCAAAATTTAATTGCCAAATGAAGCTGAAACCAAGTAGGTCAATTACGATTTTTAGTTTCTCTGTCCAGCTGTACGGGTGGGCCCTATTAATGCAATCAAACGTTGCCTTGTCTGATAATTTTGACTTATCTGATGATAAATACGATGTCCATAATGAAAAGCTTCTATTGATTGCTTGATGCTTCAGGGGCAGCCTTCCCAACTCAGCCCGACACGCGTTATTTACTGCGGTCTTGTTGACCCCCAAGAGCATTTTGCAAAACTTCACGTGTACCTGTTCAGCTGGATCTTTGTCTAGATTTGTTTTCATATCTACTCCCCAGACTTCGCTCCCATAGAGTAATATTGGTCTGATTAAGCAATCAAAAAGTCTTACAGTTATTGAAATGTCTGTTCTAAAATGCTTTCCCATCTCTTTTCTGAGTCTAAATAATGCTTTTAGGGCCACTTTTTTTAGTTCTTGTCTTGCAAAAGCTAGAGTTCCAACAGATGTAAAAGTAAGCCCAAGGTATTTATATTTTTTAACATTGTCTAATAATTTGTTATCGTAATAGAATCGATAATTATTTAAGGTCTTTCCATTATTGTTAAATATCATAATTTTAGTTTTTTCTAAGTTAACATTAATTTTCGATATTGAACAATAGTTATGAAGATATTGTAACTGATTTTGTAAACCGGTGTAAGACTTAGACATTAAAACAAGATCATCCGCATACAACAGACAGTTAATTTGTTTGTCTTGTGCTTCAACTAAGTCTGACGTATTCTTATTAAATGTTTCTGGTAAGTCGTGAAGGAAAAGATTAAACAGCGTCGGTGACAACATACATCCCTGCTTCACGCCGGCGAAGCATTTAAAGCTTGGTGATATCTGGTCCTCAGTTTTGACCACAGATATGTCATTTGAATACATGGAGGTGATCAACGAATAAAATTTTCCAGTTATCCCTACTTTCCTCATTTTTTCAAAGAGTTTATTTCGTGGTATACTATCGAAGGCTTTTTTAAAGTCTACAAAACATGCAAAAAGCAAATTCCTTTTCCGCTTTGGCTTGCTTTTAACATATTTATCTATAAGTGTCTTGAGAATAAATATGCTATCGACTGTTCCGTGCTTTTTTCTAAATCCCCCTTGCTCGGGTTTTAAAACCCCATTGGAGACAAGATAATCATAAAGTCTCTTGTTAAGCACAGAGGTGAAGAGTTTACCTAACGACGAAAGTAAGGTTATGCCTCTATAGTTTTCTACATCGTCTTGAGATCCCTTCTTGTGTAAAGGGATTATATGGCCATAGCACCACTCATTTGGGAAGTTGCCTGATTCAAGAACCAGATTAAAAAGTCGAACCGCCAATCGGAGCTTTTAGTTGCTCTTTGGCGCATTTCAGTAATTCATTAAGTATGTTATCTCTACCTGGTGATTTATTACTTTTAAGACGACCTATAGCATCACAGATCTCCTGTTCACTGATTTCAAAATCTAGGGGACCGACGTTTTCCATATCTTCTAGACTAGAACGATCAACTTCAGTGTGACTATCTTGTTTTTCATTCAGCTTCCTAAAGTGATGATAAAACTCCTTATTCTCTACTGGATGTTTCTTAGTATTCGTTTTCTTGTTAAGGTTGAATAACTTTTTCAGCACTTTCCACGTTCCTTTTGTATCTTTTAAATCTATACCCTTTAAGCTGTTATTAATAAAGTTATTTTTTTTCTTCCTGCAAAGTCTTTTGAATTTTTGTTTATTTTCATGTAAATTACTCCTGATTGAATGATCAGTCGGGTTTCTGCATAAACGCTTTCCTAGAAGCTCCAGACGCCTTTTTTCTGTGTTACAATCGTGATCAAACCAATTTGAGTTTGGCTTTTTAAAAGGGCGTTTTTCTCTACTTGAGCTATATTTTAATCCAGCGTTCTCACACAATCCTGTAAGTACCTGTGACAAAATCTTGTTCAAATCCCTCCCCCCCCCCCCCCCCCCCCCACCCCCACACACCTCTCCCATTCGGTGTCAAATTCCCCACCCCAAGGACAGCTACTGATGTGAAATTGCCTACTCTCTGGGCACGAAAACGAGTCAAATGCCCGGGGGTTGCCCCCGGGAGGGGGGGGGGGGGGGGGGGGGATGTTTATTTTTTTATTTTTTTTTCGATTTGATCGGGACATTACAGACATCAGTTATGTGCTGCGTGGTTTCCTCGATCGAAATCATGGCGGAATTGGAGCGGGGAGGTCACTTTAGACGACAATTCTGTTGTTGTAAGCGACTGCCTTAAAAACAAAAGGGACTCTAAAAGATTTGTGATGTATTTGAAGGTATTAAAATATAAATGTAAATTGCTTACGAATATTTGAACTGTCTGTTAAATACAAAATGTGGCGTCACAACTAATACTATGTCCTGGGGGTAGGGGCATTTAATCGCCTAATACGACGATGGGGTGGGGCATTTAAACAATATTTTTGGCCCGGGGGACGGGAATTTGAACAAACCAACCTCCAAAAATTCAAATTCCCAGGGGTTGCCCGGGGGTTGTGAGGGGGGGTGGGGGCTGGGGAGATGTTGATGTTTCGATTTGATCGGTACATAAAATGAGAGCATTTTACAGACTTTGTAAATAATTTCCAGTGAACGCCGCGAGCATCACGGAAAATAAATTGTTTTTTTTTGGTCAGCCTATAGGAAACACCGTGCATATTCTATTATGAAAAACTATGAATGGCAATTATAGAATCAATCGGCATAACGCTTAGTTTTGTATTATTCATGATTCAAAACACTTTTTCCTCAAGCGTTGTCGCAGCCGTTAATGTTCAAGCAAGCCAACCGTGAACGACAATCGTTGGATCAGACTAGTGATCTAATCGGCAAAGACCGATACAACGTAGAATTACAATATTTCGGCTGGCCACACCAGCCTTCTTCAGGTACAATGTTTAAAACTGAAAAGAGCACCTCGAATTTAGTCAAAATCCCAAATTTGAGAGTTATATCTTGAATAGGAGCAAAGTTATAGGCCCGCAAACTCGGAAAATTTTACAGACGTTTGTACGGAAATTTCGATTGGAGGGCAAGTTTGTGCCAAGAATAGAGAATAAAGGTGATGCTTGGGATATTGCCATAAAATATCTACAGTCCCAGGTTGAAGTCCATGGCACTACAGTATGTCTGAGCACTTCGGGATATTGAACACAAGCCTACAAGAGATGTATGCCAAAAAAAATGTATTTTTTAAGTTGTTCTGTATCCCAACTGCTTTATCAAGGTTGAAGTCAATGGCACCACAGTATGCCTGAGTGAGCAGCCTAGGTAGTCCCTAGGCCTTCTGGCTTGGTATTTTGCCTGAGAGGCTTGTGACGTCACTGTTCACTGTTACCCGTTAACCCTGCTGCTGAGTGAGCAACACAAACCTAAAAGAGATGCACGCCAAAAAAAATATATTTTTGAGTTGTTCTGTATCCCAGCTGGTTTATCAAGGTTGAAATCCATGGCACTACAGTATGCTCGAGTGAGCACTTCAGGATATTGAACACAAGTCTAAAAGAGTTGCATGCCAAAAATATATATTTTTGAGTTGTTCTGTTTCCCAGCTGGTTTATCAAGGTTGAAGTCTATGCATGGCACCACAGTATGCCCGAGTGAGCACTTCGGGATATTGAACACAAGTCTAAAAGAGATGCACGCCAAATATATATATTTTCGAGTTGTTCTGTTTCCCAGCTGGTTTATCAAGGTTGAAGTCTATGCATGGCACTACAGTATGCCTGAGTGAGCACTTCGGGATATTGAACATAAGCCTAAAAGAGATGCACGCCAAAAATATATATTTTTGAGTTGTTCCGTTTCCCGGCCAGCTGGTTTATCAAGGTTGAAGTCTATGCATGGCACCACAGTATGCCTGAGTGAGCACTTCGGGATATTGAACACAAGTCTAAAAGAGATGCACGCCAAAAATATATATATTTGAGTTGTTCTGTTTCCTAGCTGGTTTATCAAGGTTGAAGTCTATGCATGGCACCACAGTATGCCTGAGTGAGCACTTCGGGATATTGAACACAAGCTCGAAAGAGATGCACGCCAAAACATATATATTTTTGAGTTGTTCTGTATCCCAGCTGGTTTATCAAGGTTGAAGTCCATGGCACCACAGTATGCCTGAGTGTCACTTCGGGATATTGAACATAAGCCTAAAAGAGATGCACGCCAAAAAAAATAATAATAATAAGTTGTTCTGTATCCCAGCTGGTTTCAGCACAGGCAGCCCAAGCTAATGATTTTTACAAGGAATGTATGGGAATTTTTAGAAAAAATCTAAAACTGTACTAAAATGATCAATAAAGTCATGAAATCTTACCTGTATGTTATGAAGTTGTTCGTCTTCATCACTGATGTGCTTATTTCTGGTTTGAGGCAGTTCTGGGCTTTTTTTCCCTCCCCTATATAAATATTGAGAAGGCGGGAAACATGAGACGGCATTAGTCCATGTGGCGACTCTTCGAGGCCTCGTATTTCTTCGAAAATCCAAACTTTCAGCATTTTACCTCCAGAAACCCTTTCTTACATTCCTCTAGCACTCATTTAATCGATCCATCGTTTATTTCGTCGTTTTGTAAGTACTCAAATTCGACGGTTTCTGCAGCCAACCTAGCCTGTAACGATCCGAGGTACCGTCAGCTTAACCTTTTTTTCATGGGCTGCCTGTGCTAGTTTAACCACAGGGAGCCTGTGGTTGAACGTGGCTTTTCTTCGGGAGCAGTGACGAACGAGTGCCGAAGGAATCCAACACTCGTGTTTTTTCGAGGAGATTCGGAAAACGAAGTCATTGTGCTCAATCGACCAATCGCTGAACAGTGAAATCTGCAGGGCAGACCCATGAACTTTTCAAATAGAAATACAAGGCATATCAGCCCATTAGAAGAGCGTAATGATGGACAGCTTTACTTTTTATTGAATCGTCAAATACAGTAGCGGAAATCCCACTAGAACACATCATTTCGTCCAAGGCTTTTCAGACGCGTTACGGTTTCGTTTACACGACAGGATATTAATAGGGCCTTTACGCAAAACAGGACGGTATAAAACAATAGCCTTAATTACAAAATACAATAGCTGCACGTGAAAATGCACGCGGTCGCCTACATTTTCACCGTTCTCTGCAAAAACACAACGTGAAAACCCCAAATTGTACGTTTTAAAGAGAACGTGAACGTATAAGAAAGAATAAAAAAATCCATCCGTTTTTCGTTCGGTGTGAATGGAACTTGGTCATATTTTTCGAAAATCTGGTTGTGCGGAAAAACCGATTCAAGGCGAACAAGGGAAATATATAGTAGACACCAAATTTCTGGAGAAAAAACTTTTCTACGTCCCGTCGTGATTGCCGTCGCCGTCCTGGTTGCTTAACGGTCCCTAATACGTCCTGCTTCGGCAGTTCTAACTGCTCTATTCTCATCTGTTATACAACTTACCTTTTTGGCTTTTAAAGAGAACTAAATCAAGAAATCGACTACATTTCTATTTCACATTTACTTCACCTTTTGTTTGCTGAAAAGTTCGTGGATCAACTGCCCTGCAGATTTCACCGTTCAGCGATTGGTCGATTGAGCACAATGACTTCGTTCTCCGAATCTCTTCGAAAAAAAATACAAGCTTGTGGCCGGGAAGTGAAACGGAAGTCGCCGCCGGAGTCTGCTTTAGGAGGCTAACTACCATGCTACCCTTACTGATAATTTTAAATCCGATTTCAGACAGGTTTCCGGGTTTTTTCCCGGTAGCCAGTAAAAACAATCACAGAACAGTTTTGCAGTCAAAGCCAAACATGTTCTTAGCTTAGAAAGCGTTTTTCGACAGATTACTTGTTTTTTCGAACTCCCCCCAAATCCTTTACCTCAAGGACGGCGCGTTCATTTGTATACGAGAAAGAGTCTTCAGGAGGCGGTGTTGAAATCCCTGTCTCAATTGCGAAACATGCATGCATGTAAACCCTAACCTAAATTGTCACACTTCTCGAGGTTCGACTTTATTTTTACACCACAATGGCGGGAGCCGGTTGAAATCTAGTATTTGGCATGTGCACAGCCTTTGAGTGCGCTATGAACGTTGCCTGCAATGTCATATACTAGATATCTGTTTTCACCTTTTTAACTCTTTCGCTGCTACATCCTGTGTGGTAATTTTGCCCATAATGCTATATATTTCTGAACTTAAATCACTTTTCTGACCACTATAACAATTTCTTTAATTTTTGAGTTCAATTAAGGGTACCTGAAGAAGGCTGGTGTGGCCAGCCGAAATATTGTACCACTAATTTCAAAATTCTACGTTGTATCGGTTTTTGCTTCTTTATAGTCAATTCAGTGACGGTCTTTGGAAAGTCTCGATCCCCTGGGGGTGGAGGAGGGGGGAGAAAAGGATATAAGATAGGATAAAACTTTATTTATACACGGTGTGTCCTTCAGGTTTAAATATATATAACAATGTAATGTATAATAACAATATAAAGTCAAAAGATAAGAATAAAATAGCTATAATGATTTCCATCGAATACAAATAATTCTAATGACACTAATAATACGCGAATAATACCATAATAACTCCCTATTTGAAGTGATAGTGGTGATCGGCCGGAGCTTCAAACATAGGGCCCCTAAGGGCAACTCGCGGATGGTCAGTGAGCTATTTTGTGTTCTGTTATTGTGGACGTTGTTGGCAGAGCCTTGTTAGTGTGTGATGAGATTAGCCTTGCAGTCTTCGTATATGTCAGGGTATGAGTATGCTCCCATATGTTCTGTCTGTTTTCAATTCTAAAAACAATCTCGCAATATTTTTTGTCAAACCCAGCAAGACAGAATGATAAATTATAGGAAAGCCATTTATTCAACTGGCCGAAACCGGAAATGCTTAAAGGTCAAATTGGGATCATGCGGGATTATATCACTAGCAGTAGTATATGAAAGGGGGTTTCTGGCGCAGCCCTGGCGCAGTCCTCCTGGCGCAGCCCAACGGGGTTCTGGCACAGTCCCATTGGGGATCCTGGCGCGCCGAACGGGGCTCGGAAGCCCCATCGCGGGTCCGTTCGGGGTCGGAAGCCCATCGCGCGGGTGCGGCTGCCGCCACACCGACTTGGCGCCCCAGGACGGCCCAGAGCCCGACAAGATTGCCGAAAACTTGGCAGCTCTACTCGAGTCCTCCTCGACAGCCATTTTACTGATACAAAAAAAGAAGCAAAATAGGCGCTTGCCAGAACCCCTCTGGGACTATCTTCACTTTCACCTTTTTCCTTCTCTTCTCCTTTAGTCCCAGAGGGGTTTTTGCTTTTATTGTTTGCCGGGCCCGGCGTTTTCTACTGTCTTTTTTGGATCCTACCCTAACTGGTTGAGGTGCAACCGGCACTCCCGAAGAGCTCTACCCAAGCACCAGACCCAGGATTGGTATTACTTCTACTCACTACTGATACTTCTGCCACATCGACAGTCGCGCTTACGATTGGTATGAAACGGGGAGCTTTTTATTTCATACTAACCGGTCGGGCTTTGGTGTAGTGGTTCGAACTCAGACTTGTGCACGGCTCCCCTTTCGAACACAAGACTAACGACCGAACCACTACGCCAAAGCCCCGACGAGATGTTTTGGCAACGAAAATTATATTTAACGTCTGGTCGGTATGCAAATTAGCAGCTGACGTAATTGGAACTACCGTTCCGGCGTGACCCTAGCGTGACGACACGCTAATTTGCATACGAACCAGACAAACAACGTAGGTTTATTTTTCTCGAATTACCAGCGCTCTTTTGAAACATGAAAACTTCGGCTTCCCGGGGTCCTTTCGAAATAAAACTGAATTTTCATACCGCCACAGCCTGAGCCATCTTTGTTTTCAGTTCTTGGGCGACGTCGGTGCGAATCTCGGCTCGCAGACGGTCCATCTCTTCCGCATGGTTTTTTTGCTGCTTGTCGGCATCGCTTCGTGCCGCCAGTCGGATGTCTTGCTTCAGAGCCTCGAATTTTTCCAACTCGGCGAATACGAGCTGGAATTCAGCGTCGTCAACCCGGTTATCTCGCAAAGCCTTCGAAACTAACCCCTGGATTGTGTTCAATTTCGCTCGCCCCAGGGCGACAGTTTGCTCGTGCTTAGAGACTTTCACTGAGAGCCGTTTGCTAGCCGCGGCTGTGGCTGCCGAAGTGATGCCGAATATTCCGCCAACAGCTCCTAGACGATTCCGAGGCCTGACAAAGAGGTAGCCAGGCCGGAAGCTGATAGAACTACAGAGAGGCTCCCTGTGGCCACAGCGATCCCGTGAAGAATAGCCCGAGTTCGGCTATACTTTTTCATAACCCCGAGATAGTGCTGAACGCTGGTTTTTAGTGCGACCTCCACGTCGCAGACTTTTTGCAGGCGGAAAGCATCGCCCTGGCTCCGCCTGTCGACGCGCTGTTGCTGTACTACGTCCGCAAGCGAGGGGTAAATCGAATCGCTCGCCATCATATATCAGGCTCGGTATCAAGCTTTAATATGTACTTTAAAGGTCGCTTGTGAAAGTCAATCAGCCGCCCGCCTTTCGTGCGGACCGAAATGCGGAGGCTGTTGCGAAATATGCCACTGGAGTGTATAGGCAGAGGGTTGCCCGAGGTGTACGTAACTCGAACGAATCTCGAACCGCGGACTGAGATGCACGCAAGAGTTTGTGATGGGGTGGCGATATCCCCCGCTATATTCGTCACTAAAGAGTCAGAGGAGGCCACAAGATCACAGTGTATATAATACTCTAGAAGGGTTTTCAGGGCAAAGTTGACTGGGGTAGAGCGCTGCCCATCATCGGGCGCTAGTTTTCCACAAAGTCGGAGAAATGAGCATAGGGGCGCACTCATCTGGACCCGTTTCAGAAAGGGAAAGGTCACTTTGTGCTCACCCCGCTCAAGGTCTTCCGAGAATCGCAAAGCGCCGGCCTCAACCGCGGGTTTGAAGGCTGTTTTCACACTTTCGAGATCATAGTTGCCGGGGAGGACACGATGCTTAGCGCTCTCGATCGGTTTCGTCAGAATAGTGTCCCACCAGGAGTACTCGCCTTCGCTTTTCAGGTTGTGCCAGGAATTAGGCAACGTTGCCTCGATCAAAGTCACGCTTCGTACCCGCATAGGGCTTGGGGAAATAGACCACGTGATCTGACGAGGTGCAGAGGATATGTAAGACCACCATGTTTGCAGTATTAAAGGCAACGCACTCTCTTCAATACAAGGCCGCTAGTTCTAAAAAACAAGCAGGACGACAGGTTCGACGATATACTTCGCCACGCGAAAGGCGCGGATACTGCGCCTATGTTGTCCCAACAAGATAAGGCTGCAGCCCTCGCCGATGGAAACAAAAGGATGGCGGCTAGTAGTGTCGCGGCCTTTGCAGCCTTACAGAAGAAGTACCCCCAGGCTGATCTAGCCAAGTTCTATCCGGAAACAACCACAGACGGGGAAGATTTCACAACAAGCGTCCTATTTCGGGCGGACAAAGACACGGGTTACTGGGTTTACGGCCCGGATGCCCACTACAAGAAGCCGGCTGATGTACAAAAGCGCATAGACGCCGCGCTGCACGGGGGCCACCTCACCCCCGTCCATATGCATGCAGGCATGCAAGCATTTCCACGCGCACTCTTGCTAGCGGATAAGGCTCGGAAAATGCGCCTCCCGCCCGATTGGTCAAAGGGTACCATGTGGGAGAAGCCCTTTTAGCTCCGCAGTTTAGACATCTACGTTACTGAGCAGGACTATTTCACCGTGGAGGTACCAGACATCTTTGCAGACCTCGTTGTGGTCTATGGCGGTGGGACAGGCGGCGGCCCCAAAGGGGGTAAGACAACTGACGTGCATAAATGGCTATAGGGCCCTAACAGCGACTTCTGGCCTCAGTAGGTGAACGTCGCTGTGTTTCTGGCAAGGGAGGGGTGTGGGATCTCAGTAGAGATGCTGAAAGGCCTTCCCAAGCGTGTCATAGCCCTCCTCCGGTTCCACATCTACTTCACAGCCCGCAAAATACTTCAAGGTATGGGTGCCGCGCTTCCAGGAACCCCCGTCTGGACGGCCTACAACAACCCCCACAGCAAAGCGAAATACCGCCGAATTTGCCAGGAGTTCGGCATCCCCCCAAACACCGACTTCCGGTTCCGGAAGGGGGGCCTGGGGGGCCTGGGCACCACATCCACGTGGCTGCTAGGGGATAAGCGCTGGAATGTGAACGACCCCTCGTTCGATACGAACGAGCTCGCGGCGTATCAAAGACGCCGGAAGGACACGCATCGAGAACCAAGAGGCGGCGGAACAGTGGAAGCGTTTCGTCCCTGCCACAGCCAACGCACACCCAGGGCTGACGTTTGCCGGGCGGGGCAGGCTCGACCAAAGCATTGAGGCATACGTGTATTGCGTGTACGGAGCGCAGGCGCAAGTCCGAGGTCAAATACTCGTCAGCTACGGGCAGGCGAAGGAGGGCCGGCGGAATTTCCTCGTGCTGCTCGAGGATGCTATCACAACACCAGGGGTCGCTAAAAGCATCGGGCGGTATCAAAGGGCCATCAGAGATGCCCACGCGCGCCTGGACTATGCAATCGCCCCCGGAATCTGGCTCCTGCAGTCCGACATGGCCCTGGACTTCACTGCTGTGGTGGGCTACAATAACAACCTCCAAAAGGTTAGGCCCAACATGAGCATGGGGATGAACGACGTCAACGCAGCACGTGGAGGCCCGCCGACCCCCATGCGGAGACCCCACCCTAAAACGCAACTACCACATGCAGCTGTGCCGGAGACTACACACGTTGCTCCGCAACATCCTAAGGGTTCCGCCCGCAGCAGTGCCAGAGGCACAGCAACACAACACGAGACCAAGTTGACAATGGCGTCGATTGCCGCGGCTGGAGCTGCATGGTGGCTGTTCCGTTAACGCGCCTTATACTGCTCGACAAGGAACACAACTACGGCCACAATCAATAGCCAGGCGTTCTTCGCGAGGAATCCAACCACTTCGCCCGCTGTGCGAAAGAGGAAGCTAGCGATAGCTCCTATCATACCAGGCAGGATCTGCCCCAGCTTTTTACCGATTGTCTTTAACGCCTTACCAACCCCACTCGCCACATTGGTGAGCCCCCGCTGCAACGCAGAGACAATGACGCTCATGACGGTGCCCGCCGCGACCAACACTCCAAGCACGGTTAAGCCGTGTTTCTTGAAAATAGCCTTCACCCTATTACGGAGCGGCAGACTCTCCTGGAGGGCTTCTTCTCGGCGTTCAAGGGCTGCTCTCTCCTCACGGAGAGAGTCGATCTCCTCATTGGCCGCCTCTCTCTGAGCCGTGGTTGACATGGGGTCTTGGAGAATTTCTTCATTCTGTGCAAGCCGCTCTTCGATCTGTTGTTGTGCCTGTACGACCTCCTGTTCTGCCTCTTCCCGCGTAGGACCGAGGGCTGCTCTGAGATCTTTACCTATCCTCTGATATACTTCTCCTGTAGTTTTAGTTAGGGGTATGGGCTGCTCTTTGCTTCCGATCGCGTGAATGACGATTCGGCCGTCGTCTAGGGTAGATATCTCGACCGTACCTCGAATCCCCGCATCAGGGAAGAAGCTCTTGATAGCAACAACAGCAAGCTCTCTTCCCCTTTCTGGGAAGCCTTCTAGGAAGAGGAACCCTCGGCTATCGTCAATCAATGAGGTACCGGGTATTTTGGGGCGTGCGCCCTGCTGTTCCCAGAGGGGCCTGTTAGTGCGGGTTTTCATGGGGATTTCCTCACCACCGCCCGCAGCTCCGCCTGGATCCGTCGGGAAGGGGTTAACAGTGTTATCTTCGCCATCGACATCGCCGCCATCTGGATGTAATGGAGTCTCGTCGGTTGTGTCAGTGTCGACATCCATATTGAATACTTATCCCGCCAGCACATACGGCTTCAATATGATATCGGAAAGCTCGACCCCAATCGCACCCCGCGAGAGCCCCGTGCGCTCAAGGCAAAGCGAGTGCTCTATCGCAAGACTTTCAATCCATCGAGCGCCAATCCTGGTGAAACGCTGTATGTCACGGTGCCCAAGCTGGAAGAAAACATGACCCTGGTGCCCGCCACCTTGGGGCTCCTGGTGGATCTCACCCTCGCGGGAGGGAAGCACGTCAACAACCGCGTTGTGGCCAACGTCGTTCGCTGCCTGGTCTCACGCCGGGTCATCAAAATGGGCGCGGAGGTGCTGGAGGACACCGCGAGACCCGATCTCCTGGAAACGTATGCAGACTTGTTTCTTCCTACCAAGGAGCGAGAGGGCCGTGTAGCCCAAGGCATCCAGTCAGCCAACGTCTCTAAGCTTCGCTCGGGCGCCGGCGACGTTACCGGGCACGGTGTCCGATATCCGCACGGTCTTAGCGTCAGCATCTCCTTCGAACTTACCCTGGCCCCTGCAACAGACGTGATCGTGGGATCCGACCCCACCAAGATAGGCACGTACAAACTCTCCGATCTCCAGCTCGAGTACGAAGTTATCGAAGACTCCGGGCTCGCGGTCTACGCCACCGGGGTGTACACTACCGGCACAGCCTACCTATACAGCCACGTGATGCATTACAAGACCATTCCCATCGACCGGGCAATCAATACGCTGGTGTCTGAGACCATTAACGTCCCGCGCCGCTCATTTACTGGATTGCTCCTACTATTCGCAGCTCAACATATCGCAGGCTCTCGAGACAGCGAGCAATTCGTGAACCCAGGCATCACCAAGGTCGAGGTTGACGTGAACGGTGTTCCTAACACCCTATTCCCCATGGGGCTGCTGCCACGCGACCTCTGGGAGGCCGCGAAGGGGTGGTTTTGCCGCGGCGTCGATGTGGGGACCACGGACATGACCCCAGCCAAGTTCTTCGATAATCGCTTTGCCGTCCTCATCGATTGCCGCACGGCGAAGTAAAATACAGTCCACGGTGACGGGCTGGCCCAGATTGGCAGCGGCAAGGATATCAACATCCGTCTGCACCGTTCGGGGGACTCCGGGACAGTTAATTGCCATGTGTACGTCCTGGCCGATGCCCAACTCACAGTGTTGAACGGGGGGCTCCAGTCTGTTACATACTAACCGCGCAGCGTTGCCTATACCAAGCGGTAGCATGGACTTGCTCAAAAAGCACACCCCCTTCAACGTCCTGGTCGTAGGGCCAACGAGCTGTGGGAAGACCCAGTGGCTCATCGACACCCTTCGGGGCCCCTTCCGCGGCAAGTTTGACTATATAGTCCTCGTGTTGCCCACCTATGCCCACAACAAGACCTATCGGGGTTTCGCACGTGGAGACCCCCACTTTTATGCGATCTCGCCCCCGCAGGATGCTATCGGCGCCGCGCTGCGTGTGTGCGCCTGTGTCTTCGGGGGTACCAACACGCTGGTGATTCTGGACGACTGTGTCGCCAGCAAGGATGTCAAACGGCGGACGGACAAGCTCGTCTACCTAGGTTTCTCGGCGCGCCACGTGGGGCTTTCCGTCTCGGTTCTCACCCAGCAGCTCACAAGCATCTGTAAGCCCTTTCGAGAGAACGTGGCTGCAGTTGTTGCCTTACACACCGCCTCACAGGGTGACGCCAAGACCCTCTTCGAGGACTACGGCGGAGGTCTGGGGCGGAATGAGAAAGAGATGCTGGCCTTGGCGCTCCGGGAGCACAAGTACTCTCGCATATGTTTTTGTTTACGGCATCCCTTTGAGGTCATATTGGAGATACCTGCGCCCATTGCATATATACATAAAGGCAGGCATGGAGGACGAAATCGCAGCGCTTTTAGGGGAGGAAGTCACTGGGCCAGCCCCACAGGCCGAGGTCGCCGCAGCGGTAACCGCGAGTAACCTCGTGGCTGACCACTGTGAGGCCCTCTCCATCTTGGCCGTGACGGGCACTACGAAGGAGTACCTGGGGCAGCAGCTTTCGTTAGGAGACATTGCTAGGTTGTCGGAGAAGGATGTAGCGTGATTACATAGGAGATATCAGGCGGCCATAGCTCAGCAGGTAACGGGCTGTCTAGTCAACGGAGCTATGCGGCTAGCAACACGCGCAGTCGGGTGGTTAGTTCCCCTAGACGACCAACAAGCACTGCTCAAGGACCTACAAGTGGACCACTTAGTTCGCAACGAGATATCTGCTGTAGCCGGCATGTTGTCACTGCGTGCTGGTCGCTTTGTGGCCCTAGCTAGCGCCTTGTTCCACGTAGCTAACCACGTAGTCGTACATAGTGAGCCTTCTATTGAAGACTTGCAGCTTGAGGTAGATATGCAGGATGGAGGAAGTGGATCGAATCACCGCGGACCCCCCGACGACCAGCGCCAGGGTTGAGGATCCAAGGCGGGTAGCTGCAGGGAAGGCGCTAGCGGCATCAAACAAACGTTCCCGATAGGCCCTTGCCCGCGAAGAGGCTCGCGAAAGGGAGCGTTGTGGTGAACACAATGAAGAAGCCGCTGACGCGGACTTGGAAACGAGCAGTGTGGATCGCAGCCCTCTGGACAACTCTGCAGGCCTGCTCGAAGGCGTGTCCGCCACAACGGTCCTGTCTGCGATCGGCGTAGGGGCGGCCCTGGTGGGGCTATGGTATCAGGTGCGCCAACGGAAATGCTGTAGCCCTAGCCTTTCCACCCACAGCGAAACTTCTGCCCGCAGCGAGTCGTTCAACGAACAGCACCAAGTTCCCGCAACGACAAGGCCCCCGCCGCCACCTATGGAGTAAGTAACCAATTTAAAGCTTGGCCCGTTTCTCGGATACGTATGTATACGTAACTATGACGGAAAGCAAGCTCGTGAAAACCGTGCTCGACGCCTCCATTCTGACTGGACTCGCCGCAGGTATTGGCTGGGTTGCGAAGAAGGTGGTGAAGGAGCCCATGACTAGTGACCCCTTGACCAGTGTACTAAACTACGTGAAGTGGTCGCTCGTGTTGGCCGGAAGCCTAGCAGCGAAGGAATACATTGAGGATAAAAAAAGCTCATCCCCAAAAGCCTGTAAATGGCCACCATTGCAATGATGATAGGCGGGGCCCTTCTCAGTAGGGGCCCTACAGCCTTTGTGGGTGGCAGCTACCTCGCCCGTGCGGTCTCCGGAAAGGGACCCGATGAGCTCGCAGCCGAGAGGAAACGCCACGATTTGGCCCTCGAGCAGTACCAGGCTGATTGGGCAGCATTCCAAGAAAACCGCGAGAAGCTGGCTGACTGGGTTGCCGAGCAATCTCGGCTTCAGCGCCACGCCGAAGAGGACTTGGAAAATACGGACCGTGCTCTTGAGCTATATAACACGGCCCACGTGGGGTTACACCGCATCGCTTTGAAGGAGTCCCAATTCTCCGCCTACCATCGCCCCTCGAGTGCGCAGAAGACGGGCGAGCTGGTCTATGTCGGCGGCGGGATGCTCGCCGTTGGCTACACCACTAGCCGGTGGCTGTAGATTGACTGATTAAAAAAAACGTTTTTCTGTACGTATACCCGCGTATGGGGTTGACTGAAGAGTTATACTGTGCAATGCTTGAGGTCGGCTATGTGGCCAAGCGACATGGATTGCCCGGCCGCATCACTGCATCACTGCATCACTGTGGACCCCCCAAAGACTAGCCCCGCAGCGAAGCTGCAAAAGAACCCCAACCGGGTTGCCGCAGGGAAATGGTTAGCCGAGGCCAACCGACAAGCGAAAGAAGCTCTTTCGCATATCGAACAGCAAGAAGTCACGATGGTTGCAGAGTCCCCAACCTTATTAGAGGTATGGTAGCTGAAGGTATTATCATCTCACACATACCAAAATGTCTATCCGTGAGGTTTCAACCGCTACTGCCAGGTTCGTACAATCGGTAACAGAATTCGAGAAGAAGCGCTTAGATGAACTCGATGAAACCAAGAAGAAACTGACTGAGGAGGAAAGGGCCGCAGAACATCTGAGGCGTCATCTTGAGGAGGTTTATACCAATAATGCCTTTCGGGGAGAGCAGCGGCGTATGAGGGATTACGTCAAGCGGTTGGTAATTCTCGGCGGCGCCACCGCGTTGGTTATAGCAGCTACGACTATCTAGCAGCGGAACGAACCCCCCCCCAGCCGACAGCGGAACAACCGAACAGTGAGGAGGGGTTGCACCGCATTTCTTTGAAGGAGCCCAACTTCCCCGACTACTACCGTCCCTCTAGCGCCCCAAAAATAGGTGAGCTGGTCTATGTCGGCGGTGGTATGCTTGCCATTGGCTACGCCGCTAGCCAGTGGCTGTAGATTAAAAATACGAGCCGTCCAAACATGGCCACCCAAACATGGCGCCGCGAACGATACCTGGAAGAAATGGAACGCCGGCAAGGTCTCGACGTCCGCTCTACGATGCTGGTCCGGCTATAAGAAGAAGAAAAAAAAGATCCCTACGGATCCCTTTTTTCGTTTTGAAGCCTGGCTGGTATGTTTGGAAAACCATGGAAGCCAAACTATCCAGAGCCTACTACAACCCTTCGGGTTATTGGCGTGGGGCGGGGGCCCTTCCCAAGCTCGCAGAAGGGGCCAAGGTGCCCTGGAACAGCAACACGGAGGAACAGGTGCGGGGGTGGCTTGTCCGGCAGGCTATATGGCAGATCTATCTCCCCGCCCCTCGCGACGTCGCAAGGCCACATTGGACGGTGTCGAAGCCCAACGAGGTGCACCAGGCCGACCTGCTCTTCCTCCCACACGATCGGGTGGGGCGAAAGACGTACAAGTACGCTCTCTCTGTGGTCGATGTGGCTTCTCGATACAAGGAGGTAGAACCCTTGACCTCGAAAGATAGTTGAGAGGTGGCTGCGGCCTTCAAGGGAATCTACAATCGTGGCCCGTTGGCATGGCCGGGGCTGTTTCGGGTTGATCCCGGGAGGGAGTTCATGGGCCGCATGTCCGGGGTCTTGGAGCGGCACGGCACCGAAGTTCGACGAGGCGAGGCGGGCAACCACAGGGCGCAGAGCATCGTAGAGCGGGCGAACCGGAAGCTGGCTGAGCGACTCTTCCCACACCAGTACGCGCAGGAGATGATCTTGGAGTCGCAGGGGAGAGGCAATGAGAGGTCCACAGAGTGGGTTCGGCGGCTGCCTGCGGTCCTGTGGACGATGAACAGCAAGGTGACCCGATTGACAGGGAAGGAGCCTTCGAACGCCATGGGGGCGCAGCGAGTGGACGCAAAAGCTCCTACGTATTCGCGGGACGTTGGGTTTGAAGAGAAGCGACTGCCGTCTACAGCTCTCGTTCGATACCTGTATGCGCCAGGGGAGCTGGAGGAGTTTGAAGATGTATGGCATCTCGCGTAGTGCGGTGTCTTCGAGGCAGCTCGTGCTGTACTATCTATCGGAGGGGGCGCCCAAGCGAGGGTTCGTGCGCGAAGAGCTGCAGGTGGTGCCGCCGGACACATAGCTCCCGCCGAAGGGCATCCTGGTTGTGCCCCACCGACCTAGGCCAACAACTCATCGATGAGAAGACCTATGTCTGGCAATGTCTCGCTGTGTCCATGAGCAAGCGTGCGTATGCCATCGGGACCGATCCAGCGTTTCGTGTCCAAGGGTGAGAGGGAGATACATACATACATACATACATACATATAACTTTATTTCCGTACGCTAGCCACTACAACAGTAAGCTGGTTTCCACGTGGGGCGTATCAATAAATATATGTACAGATTAAAAACATATATTGATAAAAATCAGTAAAAATCTGCTATCAGCATAACTCAGTAACAGGAACAGACACTCCTCTTGAATTGCCGTAAAGATTTGGCTCTTTTAGCCTCATCTGGCAGGTTATTCCAAAGCATAGCACCACTGTATTTGAAGCTTCGCTTGAGGAAATTTGTACGCGGTCTTGGAAGTGCTAGATCAGTTTCAGAGTTTCTTAGCTGATAGCGTTTATCGCAGTCACTTGTTTTAATAAAAGAGTTTCTCAAATATGGTGCGGATTGTTCATTTAAGATTTTATAGATTAAAATAGATTTCACTTGATTACGTCTGGCTTGGAGCGTTTTCCATTCTAATTTAGCAAGTATATCAACGGATCTTGTGTCGTAATTCGTGCCTGTAATTACCCTAGCGGCTCGAGATTGAACTCTTTGCAATTTGTCTTTTAGCGTCTTGCCGCAAGTATCCCATAGTGGGCAACAATAGTCGAAGTAAGGTTGTACAAGTGATTTGTAAATTACTTCGAGTGAATCGGTGGGGACAAATGGCTTAATACGCTTTATGGCACCTATACCAGCACTTGCCTTTTTACATATCTTATTTATTTGATTTTCAAAACTAAGTTTTTCATCGATTTCAATCCCTAGGCAGGTATGTGAGTCTACTCGCAATACCTTGTTATTGTCTATGGAGATATTGTTTGGCTGGCTTTTGGTTTTATTATTTAAGTTATAGGTCGATCCAATTATCATTAGTTTGGTTTTGGAGGGGTGATACTGGAGCTTATTCACTACAAGCCAGTCACATATGTTATCCAAGTCAGAATTAATATTCGATGTAAGTTTGTCCATATCAGGGGCAGATGCAAAAATCTGGGTATCATCTGCATATATACATGGGGTAGTAAAATTAAGGCAATTTGATAAATCATTGATATAAAGTAGAAATAACAAGGGTCCTAGGATCGAGCCCTGTGGGACACCACAAATTATCTCTTTCGTGGAGGATAAATGACCATTTACTAAACATTGCTGTTGTCTATTAGTTAAATAGGAATCGAACCATTTTTGGCCAAGGCTCGAAACACCATAAAACTCCAATTTGTCAAGTAAAATGGAATGGTTAATTGAATCAAATGCTTTTCGAATATCAATAAATACTACTCCCGTTAATAAACCATTATCCATACTTTCGTACAGTGTATCGCACATTTGGATCAGAGCTGTGACTGTTGAATGAAGTGGACGAAACCCAGATTGGAATTTAGAAAGCATGGAGTTATCAAGTAGATAGCCGTATAGCTGTCTGAAAACTTCTTTTTCAAACACTTTACTGATTATTGGTAAGATAGATATAGGGCGATAATTTCCAGTTTGACGCCGGTCGTCAGCTTTGAATATTGGATTCACGCGCGCTCTTTTCCATTCTTCAACAAAAAACCCAGTAGAGAGTGATAGATTAAATATAAACGTTAACGATGGTGCTATTGTTTCCGCGGCAATCTTGAGTACGTTGGCCGGAATGTTATCAAGGCCAGTACTTTTGGAAGTATTCAGCTGTTTCAACGTAAGCAAAACATTATCCACTGGTATTTCAGAAAACTTAAATGGTGCGTCGATATCCGGCTTGTTGCCAAGATAAGTGTTTATGTTGTTTGTTGACTGAGTGGTTAATTCGGCAGCCAAATTTGGGCCAATGTTTATGAAAAAGTCATTAAAGGCCTCAGAAATATCTTTGGCATCGGTGATAATATTATCGTTGATTTGAAGTTCATTTATGCGGCTGCTTTTATTTTGCTTTCCTAGAAGAGAGTTAATCAATTTCCATGTCTTTTTAGGGTCTGTTTGCGAACAATTATCTATTTTAGTACGATAATAATCAGACTTTGCTTTTCGCAATTCAATATTGACTCTATTCCTGGCTTATTCACCCGCAGACCATAGATCTGATGCCCAACGCTTCGCAGCATGTCCATCCCATGTCTGAAGGTCTTCTTATCGAAGAGGGCCTCCTTGTACTGCTCGTGCCGTAGGTGCTTCTTCACGACGCACTTCTTCACTCCTTTAGCCTTGCCAATCTCCTTGGTGTCCGCGCGCAGGATTGAGTACATCTTCGGTCGGAGCCCCACATACTCCGCTTAGGGAACGCCGGCACACTCGTCCTTCATCTTTCCAAGGACCTTCTTGTTGGCGGTGCTGTGCAGGGGGTGTTCCTCCGGGTAATCGCCCGTGTCGTAGAGGTCTGCATTTGCGGCCATGTCCTCGTTGACGTCTTTGGTTTGGATCTCGAGCAGCAGCGAGTCGGTGTCTGTGTAGAGCAGCCCCCACCGATCGCCGTACTGCGCCTGAAGCTTGTTGTAGTAGACGTCGTACATCAGGATTTTGGATATGTCCAGGACGCTCATCCCAACGTAGACCGGGAGGTTCAGCACGAGTCTGCTCTTGTGCATGTGCAGGGCTGCGAGGTTGTCGTCGAAGATCTTGGTACTCGCGAATGCTGGGCTTGCTATCAGCCGCCTGAGATTGTCCTCCTCTCTTGCGCGCACCAGCTTCACATCCACGCGCTTGCGCAGGTTCTCCATGGTCTTTCCGAACACGCTGTTGTTCATCAGCTTGTAGAGGTCTTTCTCAAAGCTGCTCGTGGCCCGTTTGCGGAGGTTCGTATTCATCCGGATATACGGCCCATCCAGGGCCTTTGGTCGAACCGGAGTGCCGGGTGCACATTCTTCAACCGCATGCCGAGAGACAGGTATAGCTGCAGGTTTCGATAGTGCAGGACGTAGCGCTCCTTGTCGAAGAGGTTGGGCCCGAGCTTTTCGACTTCGACTGGCGTCGCTCCTGCACCCAGGAGCCCGTGCTGGTACTCAGACATCAACTCATTCTGGACGTACATACGCTCCGAGGCGAGCGGATACACGTTGTGTGCGTCGTGCAGTTCCTGTGGGTACTCGAGGTCGACCTCAAGGATGTAGCCCTTCTCTGCGTCCTCTGGGTGGGTGACCACATCCTGGACGTCGTTTACCCACTCGAATCCTCCCACAGGCAACGCCTGGCTCATAGCCCATCCGTACAGGTTGTTCGCGTCTAGGTACTGTATGTATGTACTGGGCTTAGTTGGGTCATACCCTGCAACGTGTGGATTGTTGGCCTTTGCATGGTGCCGGCTGACCATCGAAATGCCGCCCCGCATCCCCTTCTCGATGAAGAGGAGCATGTCGTAGTCAGTGAGCAGCTCGAGCTCGACCTCGGTCTTCTTCAGGAGTGCGCCCCAGGCGAGTCCGGGGCTCGTGTAGTAGTGTGCGGGGTGGAGGCCATACTGTTGTAGGCTGGTCTTCCGGAAGGTCTCAAAGCCATCCGCCAGGAGGAGGACGTCGGTTCGGAGATATAGGTTGTGGTAGTCTCCCATAGTTTGACACCCAAACACTCTGCAGACCTTCTGCGCGTGGACATAATCCTCCTCCGAGATGCCTTCACCAGAAAGCTTGCTGTAGAAGGCCTCGCGCGGTGGCAGCTTGTCCTGGAACCGCTCCCAGCTGTCCATATATTCGTATGGGTAGACGCCCTTGCGGAGGAGGAGGCCGCGCTTCTGCTCATCTTGCTCGTATCTGGCTGTGATTCGGAACCCATCCGGTTTGTTGGCGGCTACCAGCCGATCGAGTGAGGATAGCAGGAAGTGAGCGCTATCGATGAATCGCAGCTGGCCCATGGAGAAGGAGATGTACTTCTTCATGTTGTTGGGTATACATTTGATCCGTCCCTCTACCTTGGAAATGGCCTGCATCAAGAGGTGAGAGTCGTAGCCCCGCAGGTTGTGGAAGACTACAGATATTGTGGTCTTCTTGGGGTCTAACCGCAGCTTCAGGTTGCAGGCGTTGTGTGCTGCTCCCCTGTAATTCCCGGTGATGTGGCAGTGATCCCGGACCGAGTCCCCATCGAGAGGTTTCTGACAAATGTGGCAGACGGTTGCACTCCGATGGGCTCTCCAGGCCTCTGGAGTCATACGCAGGGCTTTGAGGGTGGTTAGAACTGTCTTGATTTTCTGTTCTTCTCGTTGCATTGCCTCCAGGAACCTTTCTGCAGCGTTAGGACCTCTGTAGACGACTGGAGGCTCTGTACGGCCATCGCTTCGCACCACGACGTAGCCGAAGCCACAGGCCTGGTGCAGCTGAGTCTTCTGAGTATTGCTCTTGCTTGGATCGAGCTCTGGGCCGGCAACCTTCGTGGTCAACGCCTCAAAGTCGGCATAGATGACATAAGGGGCTGGCAGCTGTTTGTGCCAGTTCTGGAAGGAGAGCTTGTTTTTGCCCTCTTCAGGCATCTCCACTCTCACCGCTGTTTGCCCTATACCTTTGCACTCAGGCTTGTGGGCTTCTAGGAGGTCTTCTCGTGAGTACCCGCGGAGGCACTGCTCGCAGAAGCGCTCTGGTTGTAGAGGAGGCGGTTCAAGTCCTTGACCCAGGTATAGTGGTACTCCCCGGACTTCTCTATGAGCAGCAGGTTGATGCGGGGGATGTCCTCACGCTGCTTGCTGAGCTTGTAGACGATTACCCCTTTGCCCCATCCGAAGACGTTGATCGCAAGGTGGCTTTGCTTCTCAACCCTGCAGATCTGCGAGATGGGGGTGGGTGCATCGATCCCTGCGAAGTCTAGGCCGTCCTCTATTGGATACTTGGTCGGTCTTCTTCAGGAGTGCGCCCCAGGCGAGTCCGGGGCTCGTGTAGTAGTGTGCGGGGTGGAGGCCATACTGTTGTAGGCTGGTCTTCCGGAAGGTCTCAAAGCCATCCGCCAGGAGGAGGACGTCGGTTCGGAGATATAGGTTGTGGTAGTCTCCCATAGTTTGACACCCAAACACTCTGCAGACCTTCTGCGCGTGGACATAATCCTTCGCAGCAGAGAAGAGTGCCGACCGGAGAGACCATCGCAGGCCATCGCAGACCATCCTTATTCCTCACGTTGACCACAGCCTTCTTGTTTTTGAGTTTCTTAGGTAGCGGAATGTAGGAGCCGCCTCGTAGTGGCTGGTATCGCGCGATGTCGAGCCAGAGCAGCACGACTCGGTCGACCACCCACCCTGAGCCTCTGTGTGTCCATTTCTCCAGGGTCTCTTGAATTTGGAGGAAAGACTTGTATAGCGCCTCGTCGATTTCATGGGCTTGCAAGACAGCCTCCTGCTTGCTGCGAAGTATGGGGTCGATGAACTCCTCGCTGCCATAGGGGTTGTCCTTCCGCAGCTGTACTTTCAAGGCGAGCTGAAACTTCACCCCTTTGAGAGCGCGGATCTCCTCCTCTAGCTTCTTGTGAATCGAAGGGCGGGCGCCCTCTAAGAAAGCCTGGGGGTCGGCGCTGAGAGCGTGTCCTTCGGGTATGTCCATCTGCCAGCCTCGGAGGAAATTGCCGATGACCCATCGAGTGCGTTTGAATACGAGGGGGAAGTTTCGACGGCGTGGGGCTGGCACGGGTCTCGCGTACAACCTTAGCACGTCTCTCTGGTAGTCGTCGAACGACCTGGGGGTAGGCTTCTGTTGGGTGTGTAGTGGATCGAATTCCTGCAAGACCTCCTTATGCTTCTCGCGTGGCAGCGCACGAGGCGTAGGTCGGTAGGACTTCGGAAGCAGAGGTTGCAACAAATGCCTCTTCACAACTTCCGGAATGGGCTCGTCCAAGATGTTCTCGACAACACCCCGGAGAGCCGATGGCTGCATTTCTTCAAGCAGCTGATCGATATATTCATCCATGCTGGCGGGGCTACGGGTATGACTATATGGATGTGTTTCTATATAGATGTGTTTCAGGTCGCGCCGCATCTGTAGCACAGCATTGCTTCGGCCTGAGTGCCTTTCCCGCATCCACGACAGGCGTATGCTGGTGTGCTTCCCCTTCGAATTTGGGCGCGCGGTGCTGTTTGCAGTGCTCAAACACGCAAGGCTTGTCGCAGGGCTTAGCTTTGCCTACTGTCAACCACGCACACCAGTTGTCTGCACGCACACCCATTCTGCGATATGTTACTCTGGACACATTTATTCAAATGGCTGTCAAGGAGGACTCGAGTAGAGCTGCCAAGTTTTCGGCAATCTTGTCGGGCTCTGGGCTGTCCTGGGGCGCCAAGTCGATGTGGCGGCAGCCGCACCCGCGCGATGGGCTTCCGACCCCGAACGGACCCGCGATGGGGCTGCCGGGCCCCGTTCGGCGCGCCAGGATCCCCAGTGGGACTGTGCCAGAATCCCGATGGGCTGCGCCAGGAGGACTGCGCCAGGGCCGCGCCAGAACCCCCCTTTCATATACTACTGAAATGGCACATTTTCTTCACTGAATTCTGTAGTTGTAGTGGAACTACTGCATGGATTTTCACCAAATAAAAACTATCTGCAACCTCTAGGGTATTCATACTAAATTTCCAACCCGCAATTTTGGCTTAAATATACGTTTTTCGACACGAAAACATTCACAACAAACTTTAATTCCCTAATTATTTATACTATATTTTTGAAACTCTCTATAGTCACAATCAAAGTCTTCAGTACATTACAACTTCGCAGTTTCTGGTCCTAAAACGTATCTATCCTGAATCGCTTGACATCCCAGTCGTAAATAATCTGCTTCTTAGGCAACCCACCACCGAATTGAGAGGAATAAAAGATATTGACAGTCTCTTGGGTAAATATTATCCAAGTGTAGTGCAATATTTGGCCATATAAGTCAGTGTGTCACGATCAAAAGTTGAAAATGTTACTCCTCCATTCACGACTTTCGCTTGCCAAACACTGGTGCAACGTGTGGTTTGAATATATAGACACAGAAAACAATAGAGAAAAATTATAAGTCATTACCTCAGACAGCGGCATATCTACAGCATGACCACTGAATCCTTTCGAAACTCTCCAATAATCTACCACAAACGCCCGTCAAAATATCTTCGGAAAATCAAACGTCATTCGGGCAGCACTAATTTTCTTTGAAGTAAGAATGGCTACCTGGAGTTAAATGAGAAATGACTGAACATTTATACGGGCTTCGCGACCTTCGAGCTTGAAAATCGCTGCGTCAAACGAGTTTTACAATTTTTCAATTCTTATGTACTAAGTTTGTACAAGTTTTTAATGTCTCCAAGGCATACTCTACACAAGTACTGATAGGGAATACTCGACTCTAGTTCAGAATAGTTCCGAGATAATATCTGAACTTTCATCTCCCCGTAAATTTCGGCTTTTAATTTCTGTCAGTGAATGTCTTGAGCGATATATACTAATAGTTAAAGATAACAAATAATGCAGCCTGGTTTCTCAATGATTTTAAATGGCGTTTCAGTGTTCTTGAGAATTCATTTCACACTTGGAGTTTTTGTTTAAAAAGTCGTCCAGCTACGTTTTAATAGCTAATAGGTTTTAACACTAGGAATATTGCGCAGCGGGGAAGGCTCAACTTATTAGCGCCACCAAGTGGTGACAGTTATGCAATTACCACAGCTCCACTAAAACCACATATGCCTGTTTCAGGTTACATTCTCCTTTGTTTTCTCTGAACTGACTCCCTGCCGATTAGGTTCACCAAATGTACCTAATCGGCAGGGAGTCCACTTTTTGAGTCGAGCTAAGCTCGTCATGAATTCCAATGTGTTTTGAAAGTTTAGAACCTGCGCTATACAGTAGTGAAAGGTAAACAGCACACGCAAATTGAATAATATTGAGTTTTAATCAGATGACGTCACGGACACGGTGCGTTGACCGCGCGCCCAGCCGTCAGTGGGGGGAGGCTTTGGAGCTGACAATCGACACCCCAACGGCTGAAACCGAGCCTACTAAAAGGTACGACCACATTACGTCTGTTAAAATAATTGTTTAATTACAAGCACAGTAAAAATACATCTAACAGCATCAAGCACTTTTTTCATGAAGATTTCCAAAGCATTGTCATTCATGAAATGACACCCTAAAAGGTACTACGGACTTGTGTTGCATAATTAGCTTTTATCAAAGGACCCCGTACGGGGGCGACGGAGACGATCCCTAAACGGTAAGGCTGATCACCCCTATCACTCCAAATAGCCCCCCCCCCCTCCTCGGTCTCGATCTCACTCAGTATAGTTCGCTCGATCGGCAGCTGAACTGTGACCAGATATATTAAGCAAGTTAATGTTCGTGACCTTCCCTAACGGGCTTCTGCTATCTTAAAAATACATACCAACTGAATACGGTGGTCCACCGGTTCACTTACAAAATTGCATTATAGAATTACCAATTTGTGCGTGTTTTGCCTTCTTCCGCTTTTCTTTTTTCGACCATAATAAAATGTATTTAATCACGTCTCTTAGGGTACCTGACTCGTTTTGTTTTTCTTAAAGCTATTTCAGGTATCCTAACACTCTCTCTTCTCAATAATCTTTGTTTATATGTTTTATATTGTAAAAATGAGTGTAAATAAATATATTTCTTTGTTGTTGTTCAGTTAACATTCTTTGGCAGCTGCATGATCTTTATATCTTCCTGTTTTAAGGCAGTCTCACAGCATCATTAAAATCTAGTCAGACAGGTTTTCTAAACAGTCGTAATACGCCAACGAGGCGAGTTAATAAAGCTCTTAGCGTCAGATGCCATAAATAAGTTATTTATTTTGCGATTGGTTAAGCTGGTTTATGTGGGCTCTCTATAAAATAGTGTAGAGCTGTCGAACACTGCAGCTAGTCGGAGATGATCGAGGCCGTCGCTAACTTCATAGTTCGGCCAATGAACTAATAGAGCCATCACTGGTTGGACCGGCTAGCATTGCTAATACTGCTCATATCGACAATTAGGTTGAAGGGCTGAGAAATTTAGAAGTAGTTATAACATCTGTAGAAAATGAGAAGAGAAAAAAAAAGAAACGAAATAAGAAAAATAATTAGAAAACTAGACGGAAATTGAGAAGGCAAGTTAAGACGCCAGGAAGAAGCTATAAAGCGAAGGAGACAAGGTAAGTTTGATCTGGAAGTTCTCTTATTCGCCTCAGGCAACGTTTTCCCCAACCACGCATAGCCAGGATTCAATTCTATAGAACACGGTACAACATGTGAGATCATGCAGTTTATTGGTATCTCGCCCTCGCTCCGATGGGTTTTATCTGTGTTCTCCGGTTTTCCACTAAAAAAAAAAGATTCCAGTCCGAGTCACGAATCTTCGATGGCTACCAGTAGTTTGGAAATATCATATGGGTTGTTTTTGGAATTCTTAAATCCTGTTATAATAGTCGTTACCTTTTTATCAAACATTACTAAGTAGGTTATGTAGAAGAGGCTGAAAATGGGTACCTAATCTAGTGTGTGCATGTCATTTATTTGTCGAATGGCATGAATTTTCTTCCATGGTCTCTTTGTGTCATGCTATCTTCCTCATTCCGCCCTTCTTTCTTTCCCAAACTACGTGCATGATATTTATTTTCGCTTGACTGTGTTCCTTTGTAAATATTTTTTTGCAACAAGGCAGCATGTAGGAAAAAGTTTTCTGAAACACTCACCCCACCTCTAAGAAATTAAATGGTAGTCCCCGTATCGGAAAGGCCACAGCTCGCCTCTCGCCTCTTTGGCCAGGGGTTCGATTCCCGGACCCGGCGTCATATGCGAGTTAAGTTTATTCGTATCTCACCCTTGATTCGGGTTCTCCGGTTTTCCTCCCTCCACAAAAACCAACCTAAAATTCCAATTCGATCCTGGAGTTCGTCGGAATACTTATCAACACTTCATAAGCCTCCCGGTAATTTAACGGCTCCTAATCTGCGACGCAAAATAAACCATTTGACATTTAAAGGGGCTATGTCATGTTACTCAGAATGTATAGAGTAATCGCTCGGTTGGTGGCTGTTAATTGGATACAAACAGTTTAACTTCCCTCCAGGTGCGTTAGTTCATATCAAAATCGGTGGAAATAGCTGTTTCCGGCCCTGAACGCGAAAGCAAAGTCTATTATCGTGACACAGCCCCTTTAAAGGAGTTGGTTGTCGGTGAATTTGACTTAATTATAAAAGCCTCCGCGACTAGGCAAAAAGAGACCATGCATGGTATATGGGTTAGAAGTTCAATTTTGCCAGCGGATATAATTGCAAATGATAAAATTTGTGCATTTTTGCATTTTAAATCAAGCAATCAAGCTTCACTTGGCGATGTCTATGCTGTCATACTCCCATACTACCTTTCAGTCCAGTTGACCGATAACCTTCAGTTAAACTGAATAATTGTATCCGTCACCTCTAGGTATCCTTATATTGAATATTTAATGCTCCGCATTTAATCAACAGCCTGACTGAACACCTGGTAACTAACGGAGTGAAACTGAGACCAAATATAAAGACAAAAAGGAGAAGTCTGAAGAAGTAAAGTTGAAGAATAACAAGAAAAGGAACAAGAACGGAGAAGAAGAGAAAGAAGCACTAACGAGACGTAGACTGAACAGCAATCAAGCCTGAAGATATGCACATGTTTTGTGTTTGTAACATTAATTAGTTGTAAGTTTGAATTGTGTTATAAATTTGAACCAGAAATTATCAAAACATTTCAGGTGATCTGTGTTTTTTATCCTTTTCTCTTGAAGTTGATAACTATTATTTAAAATGAACATAACGACAACCCGCTTGACGAATTCGACATCGTTTTCACTGAATCACTTGGTAGATTTTTCCTGTACAGCTATTCCATATTATTATGGAGTAGTTGGACTCATGATTGTTGTCGGAAATGCTATAGCTCTGGTAGTCTTCCTAAAAACCAAAGCATTAAGAAAAATACCTTATTATCTCGTGATCAGCCTCTGTATTGCTGATCTCTTGGTGGGAATAAGTGATATTGTTCTGCGGATGTCTTTTGTGGTATACGCCCGGGGGGGGGGGGGGGGGGGGGGACTCCCTTATGTGAGGGGTACATGGATGCTCGTCGTACCTTTTAGGGGTCAAAATCAGGAGTTTGGTACCACTTAGGGTATCCACCATCAAACACAGACATTTCTATGTAAAGCGGTACCTTTTAGGGGTCGGGTGTCAATTGAACAAAAAAGCTGTTATCAATTTACATTTTTATTATCTTTTAGGGGTCAAAATAAGCTTGAGCCACGCCCATTTTAGTACCTCTTAGGGGTCAAATCGAAAATGTCCGACGAGCATCCCTACCCTTTTTATATGGGAGTCCCCCCCCCGGGGGTATACGTATTCAAATGTTTCTCGATAAAGAGGTTTGATGCTGCTAAACTGGTACACGTACGGTATTTCTATTTGATGGCAGCATTTTCAACATTTTCGTTATTTGCCTCGATTTACACTCTAGCCGCTATCTCAATCGAGCGTTTTATTGCCATCGTATTTCCTTTTTATCACCACGGTGTTGGTATTGGTTTGTATGTGGCACTCATTGGAGTTCCGTGGCTTCTTGCTAGTACTGCGCTGATTGCATCATGGTTCAACATCACCCGTGTCTATTCGTCAGTGTACTTAGCTGCTTTAGATATAACTATGAAAGATTTAATAATATTGCTATTTCTCTGCCTTGTCATCATGATCGTTGCGTACAGTGCAATTGTAATTAAAGTAAAATATAGTCACGTCCAAGCCCCTAATCAGATTCAAACATTGCGTGACAGAAAACTAGCCGTCACGCTCTCTCTTGTCACTGCAGCGTCTGTCATAACATTATCTCCATATCTCTTCTCAAGTTTTACCTTACTGTTTTTTGTAAAAGACAGGTTGAGGTGGATGTCTCAGTTGAAAGTCGTCCTGCTCATTTGTCAGATGATATTACAATTGAATTCATTGTTAAACATAGTAGTATATTTCGGTAGAATACCGGAACTCCGACGAGCCACCCTAAGATTAATTTGTAGAAGTAACCACGGAGATGGCAATGCAATTAGAGAGATTGCACGTCCTCAGAGACGAAACCTGCAGCACGAGACTCCATTGTAAACATGACGTTAAAGTACCTATAAGCTCTAGCCAGAAATCATTTATTTGGGCGCAGTAAAGTGTTTTAAATCTTGTTGAGCCATATGGTCGTAGTATTGCTATACTGAAAAGCATTACAAATCCTTGAAATGACGTCATTTAATGGAGTTATGCAAATGAGTTGAAAATGAATTGAGTCAAATATAACATTAAATTTCTTCATTTATACAGTTGTTTTTCAGGTGTCAGACATTCGATACTTATAATCTTTGAGAATGAGCTTTTAATAAGTGTAGCTGACATAAAAACAGAGCAAAACGAACTATATACAAGTTAATAGTAAAATTGGAGGGACCACAGACGAAATGGTAAACAACCGCATATCCTTCTTATCCCTTAAGTGACGTCATTGAAATTTGATTCCTGAATAAACGAAATTGGTAGACTAGAATTATTATTTTTCTTATGGCGGTCATTTTGTTTCCCAGTTAGACTTTTAAATCAAACATAACTGCTAGGGCTTATAGGCACTTTTTAAAATAATCATTGCATGATACCAGTCCGCACACTTCAGTTGTGTTATTGTTCACGGTGAATTAATTAAAAATAGGTAGTGACAGCAATAGAGTGCCGCGTTGATACAGCAAAACATAAAAAGTATTTCATTATTAAAGGACAGCTATAGTAACCGATGTATTACCTCAAAGGAATTATTAAAATATATATATCACAACTTATATTTGTTGTTTGCTTCAGTTTCGTTAAATTGTTTACCAAATGCATACTAGGCCTTATGTATGACGATGTAATTACCAAGCCTCACTTTGGCGCATTTCTTCTCCTGAGAATACCAAGACAATGGTCTAATTTAGAGTAATAAAAGAACATTCTAGTGTTGATCATGCATAATGCTCGACTTGCTCCAAGTCGAATGGTAAGTGATTACAGGGTCAAACATCGAGCGCGAGAATCGAAGGGAGAGGGGAGTTAAGAAGGACTTTGAGAAAGTCTAGCATAAGGCCTTTAGGCCATTTTGACGATGTTGCGCGCGCAGCTAGAACAATGGCTATCTGTTTTAAATAACAAAAGGCTGGTGAACCAGAACGAGTATATTGTTCTGATGCGTGATTATTGATTACTACACCAGGCTCGATCAACATCTTCTCAATATGTAATGTACTGAATGCAAGGACCAATTCGGACGAAGTGCAGGAACCGGATCACCTTGGATGGGATCTAATCAGCAAAAATATACGAATATCAAGACAAAATGAAAGGCTGATTGTACGGTACTGGGAATATATATAATTATTACCGATATTTCGGTTGGCACGGCCAACCTTCCTCAGGGTACACAAGTATATGGCAAGAAACCGTTAGTTACAAATTTTGAAAACATGAATGTGAAACTAGGAGATAAAATTACAAGTGATGAGTGGTCGTGATAGAGAACTAAGCTAACTTCGAATTTAACAACGAACACTACATACAACAACATGGTACTGCTATGGGTACAAGAATGGCACCCTCATATGCCAACTTGTTCCTAGCCAAATTTGAGACTGACGCACTCACTCAAGCACCGCACCAGCCACATACCTGGTGGCGTTATATCGACGACATTTTCATGATTTGGACTCTGCACACAGAAAACGAACTACTCACATTTATTTCTTACCTTAATCAATTTCATCCTACTATCAAATTCACTTCATTTCACTCATTCACATCAGTACCTTTCTTAGACGTTACAGTTTCTATAAATGACGGTAACATTGAAACAGATCTTTATACCAAGCCCACCGACAAACACCAATACTTACTACGTTCGTCTTCTCACCCACAACACACCAAACGCGCTATTCCTTTCAGTCTTGCTCTCAGATTACGCCGTATCTGCTCTTCCGACAAAACATTTACCTCTCGCACCAACGAACTTAAATCCTACCTCAACAAACGTGGATATAACCGCTCCTTTTTAGACAAAGAAATACGTCGCGTTCATACCATCTCACGGACAGAAGCACTTACACCCAAACAAGCTAACAAACAGTCTAACCAAGTCCCTCTTGTAATAACATATAACCCTGCTTTACCATCCGTATCATCCATCATCCGTAAACACGTTAACATTCTTTCTTCATCTAACCGATGCATAAACGTATTCCAAACTCCACCGTTTGCAGCCTTTCGACGCAGTAAAAACTTACACGACGTTTTAGTCAAATCCAAACTCCACACTGATACCGGTTAAATTGTTTACCGAATGCATACTAGGCCTTGTGATATGATGATGTCATCACTGTGTCATGCTTTTGTGATCACCACCAAGTCTCAATTTGACACGTTACCTCTCCTCTGAGAATACCAAGACAATGGTCTAAATTAGAGTAACAAAGAACATTCTAGTAGTGTAGGTATCATGTATAAGGTCTATTCTCTCCTCTGAGAATACCAAGACAATGGTCTAAATTAGAGTAACAAAAGAACATTCTAGTAGTGTAGGTATCATGCATAAGGTCTATTCTCTCCTCTGAAAATACCAAGACTGGTCTAAATTAGAGTAACAAAAGAACATTCTAGTAGTGTAGATATCATGCATAAGGTTTATCCTATCCTCTGAGAAGAGATAAACTAAAAGCCGAGTTAAAATCCCGAGGTGGATTTCGAGGTGGATTTTCGAGGTGGATTTCGAGTTGGATTTTCGAGGTGGATTTTCGAGGTGGATTTTCGAGGTGGATTTTCGAGGTGGATTTTCGAGGTGGGTTTTAGCAAAAGATCCGAACGATGGGCAGAAAACGTCGTTCACCGAGGGGTGGCCCATTAGAAATCCTGGGAGGGGGTTGGGTAGGACAACAAAAATGCTAAATGCCCTAAAAAAATAATCCTGCAAGCACTAAGGCACACCCAAAAAAGTCTTGCAAAGAAACTGATGCATTGTTCAAAGAAAGAAGGCAGCAGGGCACTGGATTGATGCTCTGTGGTGGACTTCCCTCAACGCCACAAGGCTTTCTCTTATCACATTGCGTTTATGTTTCTGTGTATTAATTTTTAAGGGGTGAGAAATATGTTAGCCTGCGAAAACAGCCGCCTCTATTCATGATCAGGCCAAATCAAAAATGAATACCCCGAGAGAGTCGTCTAAAAGTGCAAAGCCTCTCAGAGTTTGTACTTTTGCGGCTTTGGCCCGAATAGAGGCGGTTGTTTCTGCAGGCTGTAAACCGAGCTTTATGAAATTGTAAAAATTGCAAACTGACTCATCACTTGAATATTTTCAGTTATCATGTTTTTTATATTACATGTTGCGGTCTATTTTTTTTAAACTTCAGATTGTTACTATTTTAATTATTGTAAAGCGCTTAGAACAGTTTGGACATGGTATGATCCATGGTTTGGATAAGCGCTATATAAGTGCTAAAGCACAAACAATAGGTTTATACTGGTTTATACTGCTAGGTTTATACTGCTAGCTAGCTACAATGTAGGTCACGCCCTTGACAGATTATGAACATCCAGCTTGCCAATCCACCAATCAACGAGTTCTATGTCAGTATGGAATTTCTTCTCTGAAATCTTGGGGTATGCATTTTTGATTTGGCCTGAATGGAGGCTAAGCCTTTCCAGATTGTGCTAGTAAAAATAGAAAAAGTTGCTAAAAAAAAGCCAAAAAGTTGCTAAAAAGTTGCCAAAAACTGCTCAAAGAAATAAAAACAAAAGGTTGCTCCAAAAAAAGTTCCTCGAAATTTGAGGGATGTGGAGGTGCTGGGAAGCGTGCAATCATTTTTTCAGTTTCCATACATTGTCTGTAAATTTTCACGCGGAATTTGACTCGTTTTACAGACAATGTATGGAAAACTGAAAACACGATTGCACGCTTCCCAGCACAGCTACATCCCTCAAATTTCGATACGTTAATCTTTTAGCTGGTATCTTAAGTTTGTATCTGAAGAATATTTCAGAAATTCGATTTTACGGATTTTATTTGGCATCGGATTCCCATCGATTCCCATAGAAACACTGTATGTCGCGCCATGTTAGCACCCCTTTCAAAATGTCGGAATTTACCGCGAAATGGTCTATTTAGTTTCTGCTGACTTCTCGATGAGCAACAGTTTGTTAATCGTCCTCAAACGTAATATACGTAATGCGAAGGGGGAACAAACCTTTTATTCGCATCCATCGCACACTGCCTCCGCTCTCACAGGAACCAGCGTTTTAATATAGGCGGTAAATCCTTGGTAATTTGCTCGAGTGTAAGCATCGAACAAACGATGACGGGAAACGGCACGTACGTCCAAACGCGAGCCACGACGCATGGCAGGAGGAGGGTGCCGCCCGGATGGATAATACAATCGAAAATTCCCTCGAAAATCCTGATCGAGTTCGAAATTTCCGATCTCGAAAAAATCCACCTCGAAAATCCACCTCGAAATCCACCTCGAAAATCCACCTCTAAATCCAATTCGAAATCCACCTCGGGATTTTAACTCGGAGTTTAGGGAAGCTCTAATATAAATATAGCGAAAGAGATCATTTATCAAATCTTGGCCTCACATATATACCATTTTTCGTGTAAGTAACACCCCCCCCCCCCCCCGGGATTTAGATTCTGCAGTGGGGCTTGTATCAACCTCGTGACCAAGGGTCTTCTCGGTCAGATCGCCATCTTGGATCTGACCGAGAAGACTCTGGTCACGAGGATGTGCATGTATAGCATTTAGCAGGTAGCCCTGTTGGGAGTCGCCTCTCGCCAAGTCATTCAATAGCAAAGACAAGGTCCCTGCAGCATCCAACAGACAACACGTTTCAATTAGATCATCAAATGATATACGCTCAGGAGACAAAAATTGTCGAAAAACTGACTTTAAGTTTAACAAAAATTGACGGAATCGGTTGGCCACCATTTTGGAATGATGAGCAAGTGGCTTATGGGATATGCCAAGAAATTATCGTACGAAAATTTAATTCGTGCATACTGACGAAAAAATAATTCGTGCATACGAAAAAATAATTCGCCAATACAAAAAAAAGAATTCTTGTATATATACATAAAATTTATTCGAACGCATAATAAATAATTTGTCAAACACATAAAATTAATTCTGGCTACCAAAAAAAATATTAACGTAATTTTGACCAGAACGGGCCCCCATATTTATTCGTATCTAATCCTTCATTCGGGTTCTCCTGTTTTCCTCCCTCCACAAAAACTATGGGATAGAAGTTTTTTTTTGAGCGGATTTTCAGCCCTCAAAATTCGTGAAAGTCGAAGAAACAAGCTAAGATCACCAAAATAAATGAGTTTTTCTCCAAAGTGGGAGAGTCAAGCGATCCCTGTCACAGCTTCGCTTTGAAGTCATTCATCCCTTGAAGTAACTTTGCAACATCGTATTTCCAGCATGTCTAGATTTGATGCAAAATGTTTTCCAGTTTGGCCAGTTTTGGCCGGTTTAGTATAGTCAAAGGGTTAATAGGCCTTTTTCAGGAAACAGTCACGTAGCGAATGCCTATTTCGACGCCACAATGTAGGGTATTGTTGTTATCATCCTTCAAATATTTCCTTTGACACGCGCTTATACGCTCACAGGGGGTGTATTCGCCGCTAATATTTCCCGCTCGCGGAGAGTAAATATCGGGTCACGTGAGGCATTCAACCAATCTCGTGCGAGAAAATGTTTGATGGGTTATAACGTCAGATGCTTAGCCGACGTGAGCCGAAGGACGAGGTTTGAAGGCTAAATGGACAATCGAATGAGGGAAATCGGGCTTCTTAATCCAGGTGTTCCTGTTCGTCCTCAACTCCTCATACTTTGTAAAAAGTAGGTCCGCATCTGCGAACAGAGCCGACCGTTCTTTACCTTAACTGCATGGTAAATAAGCAATCGTTCTCGGATCCAAGCAATGATCTGTGATCCGACTGGGTACGGTTTCCTACGGCGCCTTCAGGCAATTCAACGAATTAAAACCTTCATATATTTGGACTCACTATTAATGTGCTCACTAACCTTGACTGACAAAGTGGCAGCTTGTCGAGTACTTTATAGACATTTCACTAAACTAAAGCAAGACTCCTTTCGAAACTGCTCTTACCAAATTTTAGCGTAAGCCCAACCGTCACAGTAGAATGAAGGCACAGAATCAAAAACGATTGAATAAACACGACGCATTTCTTGCCGATTTATCACTGAACTTCCTCGACTGACATGACCACAACAGTCACTTGGGGCCCCTGTAGCAAGGGCTTTACGGTGTGCAATACGTTTATTGAGAAACAGCCCAGCAACTCGCTATGAAAACGTTAAACTTTATGTTTGGCTGCTTAGTACTTTTCAGTAAGGTAGGACACTTAGATAATCCTGTCTGTATTTCACGAGATTTCTTGCCCCACCCTATTGATTCATATTTTGCACTTTTTGGTTGACCAACCGACAGCCCGCTCGTCCAAAATTACACTCCATTGCGCATGCAAAATGGTGAACTAAAAATAGACAGTTCATTATACTCGGCACCTGCTCGGTAAGACCCTGAGAAACTGTGAAGGATATTTACGTCTTCAGATCGCACACGGAATATGCACTCAGTTCTTATTTGACTAACCAGGGGCTAATTCAATAACACTTAAATTGCATGCATGTGTATATATTTTACGAGTCTGGCATTGTTTAAACACTGGAAAACAATGGCCAGAGGCCGGTGTAAAATACATGTGAAAAAGTTTAATAGCGTTGGCCCCAGGTGTAAGTTTGTATAACACTCACGATCACAAATTAATCCCGCGTTCAGTACTTCTTAAGGAGATCGTGTTCGGCATACATGATGCATATTAAGGACCTTAGACAGTAACGTATAAGACTCCCCTTGGATGACAGCGCAAAACAATAGTCGTATTTAAAACTACAAAAACTATTTGAAGTGATAGGGGTGATCGGCCGGAGCTTCAAAAATGACCCCTAAAAGGTATGCATAAATTAAAAGAGCCCAGAAAGTAAAAATGATTTTGACCCCTAAAAGGTACGACCATATAACGTCTGTTAAAATCATTGTGTTTAATCACAAGAACAGTACAAATATGTACATCTAACAACATCAACCACTTTCTTCATGAAGATTTCCAAAGCATTGTCATTCATGAAATGACACCCTAAAAGATACGGACTTGTGTTGCATAATTAGCTTTTATCAAACGGATCCCGGGAAGACTGAGACGATCCGTAAACTGTACGGCTGATCACCCCTATCACTTCAAATAGTGGGTCCCCCCGGTCTCTGATCTCACTCAGTATAGTTCGCTTGATCGGCAGCTGAACTGTGACTAGATATATTAAGCTTGTTAATGTTAGCGAACAAGTCAGTCCCTAATGGCTTCTGCTATCTTAAATAAAACATACAAAAAATTGGGGCGGCCTTCACCTCCTCGGAACCTGGAATAGTACTGGCTATCCAAACAATGCCTAACCCTGAAACAATACAAACCCTAACCCTAAAACAATGCAATTCTTTGTCAGTGCAGTCCAAATGGGGTCCAATAAAATGCAAGGTTTTGAGAGGTGAAGGCCTCCTGAAATAATACGGTGGTCCACCGGTCCACTTATACATATATTACATTATAGAATTACCAATTTGTGCGTGTTTTTCCGCTTTTCTTTTTTTCGACCATAATAAAATGTATTTAATCACGTCTCTTGGGTGTACACCTGACTCGTTTTGTGTTTATTAAAGCTATTTCAGGTATCCTAACAACTCTCTCTTCTCAATAATCTTTGTTTATATGTTTTATATTTTAAAAATGAGCGTAAATAAATATATTTCTTTGTTGTTGTTCAGTTAACATTCTTTGGCAGCTGCATGATCTATATATCTCTTCCTGTTTTGAGGCAGTCTCACAGCATCATTAAAATCTAGTCAGACAGGTCTCTAAACAGTACGTAATACGCCAACGAGGCGAGTTAATAAAGCTCTTAGCGTCAGATGCCATAAATAAGTTATTTCTTTTGCGATTGGTTAAGCTGGTTGTGGGCTCTCTATAAAATAGTGCAGAGCTGTCGAACACTGCAGCTAGTCGGAGATGATCGAGGCAGTCGCAAACTTCATAGTTCGGCCAATGCACTAATAGAACCATCACTGGTTGGACCGGCTAGCATTGCTAAAATACTGCTCATATTGACAATTAGGTTGAAGGGCTGAGAAATTTAGAACTAGTTATAACATCTGTAGAAAAGAAGAGAAAAAAAGAAACGAAATAAGATTTTTTTTTAGAAAACTAGGCGGAAATTGAGAAGGCAAGTTAAGACGCCAGCCAGAAGCTATAAAGCGAAGGAGACAAGGTAAGTTCTCTTATTCGCCTCAGGCAACTTTTTCCCTAACCACGCATAGTCAGGATTCAATTCTATAGAACACGGTACAACATGTGAGATCATGCAGTTTATTGGTATCTCGCCTTCGCTCCGATGGGTTTTATCCGTGTTCTCTGGTTTTCCAGTCCGACTCACGATGGCTACCAGTAGTTTGTAAATATCATATGGGTTGTTTTTGGAATTCTTAAATCCTGTTATAACGGTCGTTACCTTTTAATCAAACATTACTAAGTAGGTTATGTAGAAGAAGCTGAAAATGGGTACCTAATCTAGTGTGTGCATGCCATTTATTTGTTCACTCCTCCGTCGAATGGCATGAATTTTCTTCCATGGTCTATTGGTGTCTTGCTATTTTCCTCATTCGGCCCTTCTTTCTTTCCCAAAACTACAGCATGATATTTATTTTAATAATAATAATAAGGAGTATTTATATAGCGCCATTTCCATTTATCCCAATGGCGCTTTACAATCTCATGTGGTGCTAAAATAGGTCTAGGACTAGAACTATTAAGATATATAAATTACATGCATGTATATAGATATATAAATTAATTACATGCATGTATATGTATATATATATATATATAAAAAGATTTATAGGATGTGTAAGATTTACTTGGGTGTTAAAATATGTAATATCGAATGAATAAAAATATCTAATATCTAATGAAACTTATCGATATAAAATGACTAATTGTAATCTTGATTAAAAAGATGGGTTTTGATATTTGTCTTAAAACTAATTATAGTCGCGCAGTGACGAATTGCATCTGGGAGGGAATTCCATAGTTTCGGTGCTGCATGTTGGAAAGCCCGCTCACCATAGTGCGATAGTTTTGCGGGTGGGATTTTTAGCAGCTTCCGTGTAGAAGAGCGCAGTTGTCTAATTGGTTTGTACGGCTGTCTCTAACGTACCTTGGCATTAATCCATTTAAAGTGCCTATGAACAAAAAAAAATTATCTTAGATATCAATTCTAAATCAAGTGAATAGTAGAATGGTAAAATATATTTTGCTTTGAATGCTGTGCCACTGAGTTAAGGAGGTTTTAATATCCAAAATGCTAAATGCTAAATGCTAAAGAAGATCAATTTTGCCAGCGGATATAATTGCAAATGATGAAATTTGTGCATTTTTGCATTTTAAATCAAGCAATCAAGCTTCACTTGGCGATGTATAGAGCGGTTTTCAATTGAGTGTAGTAAAACCAAACGCAAACTACCCACGGCCAGCCAATCATAGGAGCGAGTAATCACAAGTAACTCATAAATGGCTTCCCTGTGAGCCAACGACAAACCAAAGCAAAACCAAAACCAAAACCAATTTGCGTTTGGTTTTACTTTGGACTCTGATTGGTTGGTTTACTTTCTCAGCCAATAGGAGAGCTTAGTAAACGCAAAACTAAAACACTTCCGACACTCAAATGAAATCCGCTCTATGCTGTCCTACCATTCAGTCAAGTTGACCGACAACCTTTTTTAAAATAGTTGTATCCGGCGCCTCTAGGTATCTTTATATTTAATGTTCATACTTAATCAACAGCCAGACTGATCAACTGGTAACTAAGGAAGTGAAATTGAGACCAAACTGATAAAGACAAAAAGGAGAAGTCTGAAAGAAGTAAAGAGGATCGGAATAACAAGAAAAGGAACAAGAACGGAAAAGAAGAGAAAGAAACACTATACGAGACGTAGACTGAGCAGCAATCAAGCCTGAAGATATGCACATATTTTGTGTTTGTAACATTAACTAGTTGTGTTATAAATTTCAGCCAGAAATTAACAAAACATTTCAGGTGATGTGTATTTTTTATCCTTTTCTCTTGAAGTTGATAACTATTATTTAAAATGAACATAACGTCGATTTCACTGAATCAGTTGGTAGATTTGTACTGTACAGTTACTCCATATTATTATGGAGTCATTGGACTCATGATTGTCGTCGGAAATGCTATAGGTCTGGTAGTCTTTCTAAAAACCAAAACATTAAGAAAAAGACCTTATTATCTCGTGATCAGCCTCTGTATTGCTGATCTCTTGCTGGGGATAAGTGGTATTGTTCTGATGTTATTATTGGTATACGTACTCAAATGTTTCTCGAAAAAGAGTTTTGATGCTACTACAACTTACCTACCGGTATGGTATTCGTTTTTGGTGGCAGCAATTTCAGCATTTTCAAAATGTTCGTTATTTGCCTCGATTTACACTCTAGCCGCTATCTCAATCGAGCGTTTTATTGTCATCGTATTCCCTTTTTATCACCGCGGTGTTGGTATTGGTTTGTATGTGGTACTCATTGGAGTTCCGTGGCTTCTTGCTAGTACTGCGCTGGTTATATCATGGTTGATGACCAGTACGTTAGTGTACTTAGCTGCTTTAGTGATAACTGTGAAAATTTTAATAATATTGGTATTTCTCTGCCTTTTCATCATGATCGTTGCGTACAGTTCAATTGTAATTAAAGTAAAATATAGTCACGTCCAAGCCCCTAATCAGATTCAAACATTGCGTGACAGAAAACTAGCCGTCACGCTCTTTCTTGTCACTGCAGTGTCTGTCATAACATTATCTCCATATCTCTTCTCATTTGTTAGCTTACTGTTTTTTGTAAAATTCCTGTTCACCTGGACTTTGTATAAAGTCCTGTTCATTTTTGAGATGATATTACAATTGAATTCATTGTTAAACATTGTAGTATATTTCGGTAGAATACCGGAACTCCGACGAGCCACCCTAAGATTAATTTGTAGAAGTAACCACGGAGATGGCAATGCAATTAGAGAGATTGCACGTCCTCAGAGACGAAACCTGCAGCACGAGACTCCATTGTAAACATGACGTTAAAGTGCCTATAAGCCCTAGCCAGAAATCATTTATTTGGGCGCAGTAAAGTGTTTTAAAACTTGTTGAGCCATATGGTCGTAGTATTGGTATAAAAAGCATTACAAATCCTTCAAATGACGTCATTTAAGGACGTTATGCAAATGAGTTGAAAATGAAGTGAGTCATAACATTGAATTTCTTCATTTACACATTTTTTTTCCAGGTGTCAGACATTCGATACTTACAATCTTAGAGAATTATCTTTTAATAAGTGGAGCTGACATAAAAACAGAGCAAAACGAACTATATAATATAAGTTATCCCTTAACTGACGTCATTGAAATTTGATTCCTTAATAAACGAAATTGGCAGACTAGAATTATTATTTTTCCTATGGCGGTCATTTTGTTTTCCAGTTTGACTTTTAAATCAAACATAACTGGCTATGATACCAGTCCGCACACTTCAGTTGTGTTATTTATTGTTCACGGTGAATTAATTAGAAATAGGTTTGACAGCAATAGAGTGCCGCGTTGATACAGCAAAACATAAAAAAGTATTTAATTATTAAAGGACAGCTATAGCAACCAATGTATAACCTCAAAGGAATTATTAAAATAGATATATCACAACTTATATATGAGTGTTTGCTTCAGTTTCGTTAAATTGTTTACCAAATGCCTGCTAGGCCTTATGCATGATGATGTAATTTAATACCAAGCTTCACTTTGGCACAACATTTCCTCTCCTGAGAATACCAAGACAATGGTTTAAATTAGAGCAACAAAAGAACATTCTGGTAGTGTAGATATCATGCATAAGGTCTATCCTCTCCTCTGAGAATACCAAAACAATGGTCTAAATTAGAGTAACAAAAGAACATTCTAGTAGTGTGGAGAGGATAGACCCTATACATTATACCTACTGAGAATACCAAGACAATGGTCTAAATTAGAGTAACAAAAGAACATTCTAGTAGTGTAGATATCATGCATAGAGTAGATATCATGCATAAGGTCTATCCTCTCCTCTGAGAATACCAAGACAATGGTCCGCCTAAATTAGAGTAACAAAAGAACATTTTGATAGTGTTGGTATCATATATAAGGCCCATTCTCGTTCCCAGTGCCTCCTCAACTAACTGAAAAATCGGAGGCTCTGGTAAGACACGAAACAGGCGCTAATTTGATTGGCTAGTCAAATCGGCTGCGCGATGGAAAAAAAATTGAACAGGTACTGCGCACAGCGCTTTTCTTCCGGTTCACTTAGTGGATAAATCACTTCCGTTGTAAACATAACAATGTTTGAGGTGTTCTTTCAATAAAAGTAAAATAATCAAAAGAATAAACATTCATATGTGAAAATAATAAAGAATGAAGTGATGTGCCTTTTAAAAGACCATGATTTATACTCGCTTCCAATTTCTCGACCATCAGCCCTGCAGTCTAATCCAGCAGCTGAAAATCAGCATGTTCTGTGCACTCCTCGATAATTGAGTCGAGAGGAGATATGACGACCACGATTGAGTTGGATGATCCTTGAAGAGTATTAAACTCAAACGGTAAACTTTCGTAAATTAACGATTTACCATAACCGGTCGGAAGGACACAGAAACAGTCCTTCTTATCGATACTAATTACCCGAATAGCTTCCAATTGTTTAGCTTTTAAAGAAAACTGTATTTTAAGCTTTGCAAGGGCGAACTGAATAGCTTCCATGAAGTCCGCCATTGCTTTAGTTACGGCAAATCGGAAATGAGTTCTATGGGCATGCGCAGTTTCAATGTCCTAGAATCTAGGACATCCGGTTTCGTGTCTTACCAGAGCCTCCGATTTTTCAGTTAGTTGAGGAGGCACTGGGAACGAGAATGATATAAGGCCTTAAGGCCATTTTGCCGATGTTGCGTGCGCAGCTAGAACAATGGTTATCTGTTTTAAATAACAAAAGGCTGGTGAACCATAACGAGTATATTGTTCTGATGCGTGCGCAACATCGTCAAAATGGCATATTAAGACCAAGACAGTCATTCCGTCTATTGATTATACACCAGGCTCGATCAATATCATCTCAATTCTTAAACATCTAGCTTGGCGCTTACATTCTCGCTTCAAATATGAAAGAGTCAACTTTGAGGAAGTGAGGATTAATCGAAAATTATTTGCACCTTCATTGCCACACTCGTATACATTACGAATACACCGTATATTTTAATAACAGATATAGCACAGTACATGATCGACCCTTTCAGCTTGCCTGTTTGTTTTCCCATTTCAGATCACGTGAATTTGCCTTTTTGCTTATTCTATTATTTTAAAATCCGGCTATATATGAAAAACTATGAATGGCGAATTATAGAATCAATAAACACTTAGTTTTGTATTATTCATGATTCAAAACACTTTTTCCTCTCCCGTCGTCGCAACGGTTAATACAGTGACAGTGACGAATTGTTTATCTAATCGGCTATCAAATAAAAAAAAACTACAAAGAAGCAAAGCCTGATACAACGTAGAATTTTTGAAATTAGAGGTACAGTATTTCGGCTGGACACAGCAGGCTTCTTCACGGTAGAATGAAGAAAGTATTTATAGCTGATTGACAGTGAAACAATATTAAAAAGGTGAAAACAGATAATTTAGTATATACTGGATGTTTAATATTGTTTCACTGTCAATCATTTTGTAATCTGTCTTATTTATCTCATTTCGCAATGGCAATTACGTTCAAAATACACGCCAATATAAATGTTTCTCATTGTACTTGAAGAAGGCTGGTGTGGAGGTGGAGGGGATGATAGGGGTGACCGGCCGGAGCTTCAAAAATGACCCTTGAAATATTCGCACAAATTAAAAAATCCTAGAAAGTCAAAATTATTTTGGACCCTAAAAAGTGCGACAATAAAATTAAACGTCTGTTAAAATAATAGTATTTAATCACAAGCACAGTACAAATACATCTAACAACATGAAGCACTTTCTTCATGAAGATTTCCAAAGCATTGTCATTCATAAAATGACACCCTAAAAGGTACGGACTTGTGTTGTATAATTAGCTTTTATCAAAGGAACCCCTCGCCACGAGTTTAGATTCCAGAGGCCTGACTTCTTAAGTTATAATCCGCTGAACGTCCGTAGTGCATTGAAATGTAGTGAGGGATCGCTATCGTCGACAGCGCGCATTCATTTCAGAATCGGAGAGTATTTAATAGTGGTCAACTATTACTCTTGATAGTGGGGACGGGAAGGAAAGAAGAGGCAAATAGTAAATGGCGGGCAGAAAGAAGAGAATCCCCCTCCTCGTTTTCTTTTAATCCTGTTCTCCACCTGATTCAGGGCCTTGGGCAGGCAAGGTGACTGGAAACAGTTCGTCATCTTTGCCTTTACCTGATTCAAGATACTTCTAGCATGCGTCGCATCCGAACTGAACCAGGATTCAGTTCGGATGCGACACAGGCTAGATATTTCCCGTACCGAGACTTAAAACTGACCTGTCTATGAGATATGATGGACAACAAGTTGCGGAATAGCTCGCCAGTCATTGACATTTCACCCATTCCCAAAAAGAGGGCGTCCCCTGATGCCAGGACTTGCTAGATCGGCGCCTGAAGTTTCACGTAAAATATATAACCTAGCTGTCTAAATCTACTGACAATAATGTCCAGAATCAGAGTGTAAGTGAGTGAGCTACAAATAGTAGACATGCAGGTCTTGTAACATTCATTAATAATTCATAAGGTGTTAAGGGTGCGTTTACAAATTTCGTCGCTAAGCAGCGACGTTGCTATGAAGGGTCGGCGCGCGCGCTCTCATGCAAATGGCGGGAAAAACCCTACTTCCGGTTTAGTGGAAAAGCAACGCGCGCCCTTCGCGGTTTTGTTTACATTTTGTAAAAGTTACGATAAAGATGTTTTTTGCTACTTCAACCCGGGTTGTTTTACTTTCCATGCTTCAAGTTTACTTTATAAAAATGCCGAAAAAGAGCGATAAAACCGAGAAAGCCATTCTAGCTGCGGAAGGTCGCTGGACGAGGGAAAATTCCAGGTCGGGTGTCAAGTGCAAACTAATTTTCTTTCGGATTTCGACAAAGAAAGTTTGGAAAGTGCTCGGAAAGAGCTTGTTGATAACGAGGGGAGCCAGAATGTGGTTACAAGTGTCTGTTCAAGTGCCGGAGCAGCTAGACGTGAGAGAAGTCTTCGAATAGTTTGGTTTTGAGCCACTTTCACAAGAAATTAGCGAAGAAAAATGCAGTGCCTACGATCCGAAAGAGAAATCAATTCCATTTTCACGGCGGCTCGTCACGATACTAGGGACATGACTCGAAGTAATTGGTGAATAATGACCAAAACGTTTTCATACTGATTCCGATACCAGAGTGTTCTGATACCCTGGACACTATTTCTAACTATAAAGAAGCAATACAACCGATACAACGTAGGACGTAGATTGCCGTTCACGGTTGCTTGCTTAAACAATTCGTCAACTATTTCTAAGGCCGAAAATGTCTGTGAAAAATGCGGGAGTCAAACATAAATACGGAAACGAACGATGTCAAGTTCCTGATAACTTGCGATGATTGCATTTGGGTCCCTGCCGAATTTTGTTATTATTTCTTTTTGATCAATGGAGAATATTATAAGGATTACGAACATGTACGAATATTTTCCCTTTTGTAAAAATCGAAAACTGCCGGGCATATAGTAAATTTGAGACCGCTCCGGGCTGCCGGGCATATAGACACAGCGATGATATTACACATTATAGCAAGACATTCCTCTAGAATTGACATATTCAGCAGTGGTTTGATTGCTTTAGGATAGAAAACTGAATCAGATTTTGATGTAGCTTACCGTAAGTTGAATCAGGTTGTTTCTCCTCATCGCGACGTAAAGTATTAAAGTAAAGTAAGTGACTTTATTTAAGTGTCAATTGCAGCTAATTGGGGAGACTAGTCCTACGTTCTTATCCGAGAAGACGTGAAGTATTATGTAAAGGCAACACCTTCTACTCAGTTATTTTAAGATCCTGAGTGTTGGTCTGGCCGGGGTTTGAACCTGCGACCTCCCACTCGACTGACCGGCGCTTATTACAACCGGGAGGCGGTTAGCTAGACGTGTGACTGATTATGGTGCAGATAGTCACAAATAGACTTTTTTGCGTGAATAAACCACTGGAATTAGATGTCTGATAATGCAGCTCTGTTTCAATTTCACTGATTTCATTTCCTTGTCCAATGCCTTTAAATTGCTTTGTAACCACCCAAACGCGCCCGCGCCCCGTGGGCCCTGGTAACAATATTATACTTCCGGTTTCACATAAAATGAAACTGACTTCGTGAAACAAAGAAAAGTCAATCCTTTTTCACATAAAAATTGTCCTGAAGTCGCATTGCACAGGGTCAAGCATGGGTTTAGCGAAAAAAATAAAAACGCAGAAGTTATGACCATCTAACTGTTAAAATTAACGGAAAAAAAATTCTAAAACAATCAATTTTTGGTATATGGTAAAACCCATCCTACACCTTTTGTGCCTAACCCAGACCAATAATATATTATGCTAATATGAAAGCACTATCCCAAAGAAATCACGAGTTGATTGAATTTTTCTGCCTTGATGACGTCATCAAAATAAAAGGGTCCGTCTCCCAGGAGTACCTGAGTGATTTATTAATTATCTTACTCAAATTGTTGGAATTTTATGGCGTTTTAAATTCTACTTAGCAACGGCCCAAAACAATTGGTAAACGCACCCTTAACCAATCCAAACGCAGCATTCGAGTCACATGGATACCTGTGTATATCCCCATACAGCATCAGTAAGTAAAAGCACGGCGAGGGTTTGAATTGACAGCAGGGAAAGGCTGGGGTTGATGAATTAATACATAATGGTAATACTCCAGTTTCCTATTCGAGTACTGTTAAAATCATATTCGAAGCATCCGGAGAAAATTCGTGGGCTCGATTGGGTTTTTAATCCGGTAGAAATTATAAAATTCGTTATCCAAAAGTGTATGTGTACTTCTTTTATGAAACTTATAAACAATCGAGAGCATTTCAGTTCGCCTAAAAGCTGGCCTTTAATTTATGCGGCCGTTGATAAACAAACTAATCATAACATTGGCGCAAAGCACCATGGGCTCGGACACAGGGTCTTTAAGCAAACTAGAGAGCTTTTGTAATGAATTTCAAATAGATGTGAACCTCGAAAAAACCAAAGTGCTTATTTTTAACAATAACGACAAAAGAATGAACAATAGTCCAGTTTCGTATTCGAAAATTACCGCTGAATGCAATGACTACAGACGCATGTACTCAGGCTTAGCCTCATTCTGAAGTTAAACTTTCATAAATACCAGCGAGAAGGTGGGATATTCACAACTCTGCGTATTGTTGTAGTTTCGCATTTGCACCTTCTCGCTGGTATTTAAGGATGTTTAACTTCAGAATGAGGCTAAGCCTGAGCACATGCGTCTCTAGTCATTGCATTCAGCGGTAATTTTCGAATAGGAAACTGGAGTATTAGCTAATATTGATACAGAATATTAATTAACCTAATTAGTATTCTGTAATGTTGATAATTATATTAATTAACCTGATTACCATCGGCTAACAATTTCATATGAGCAGTCCCAAGTTTAATTTCTATTACATTTATTTTATAGTATTTAATACATCAACAGCAAAAATCAAAAGCAAATGTACGTGTAAGAAGAATCTTTATGGCGAGAACATCTTAGAATCAACCTTAAAATTAATAGTGCAATTGTTAAACACTGAATTTGTGCAAATATTTTGAGTTACGCTCTGCCATTGACAGATTTGTTAAAACTTCGTCTTACAAATCAAATAAATAAAATATCATCGCCAGTAGGAATTCCTGCGCTCTTTATACTTCTGCTTGTATTTGGTGTTTTCTAAACAATTATAGCGGCAGCGAGAAATTTAAACGAGGAAATATATATTGGCTTTAACCTTCGATCAGCTTTCTCTAATATATTGAAATGGTCTTCGAATTTTCCCTCCGCCAAATAACGATTAAGCGCACAAGTTAGTAAATAAAAGAATCTTCGGAGGATATCGCCGGACCACCACTTCGAATAGTACCTTCAGCAATAAATTTAGAAAGCCACAAGTTCAATATCTCTGCCGAAATTTCTTCTATTCTACAAGTCAAATCTTGCATGTATGCCGTCTACCTTTACCGTGTGAAAACCCAGCGTTCTTGTTCTCTTGTCCGTTGCCACTCCTCAAAAACCTTAACCGCCCACTTCGTGTTGTACTGTTCTTAGGGCAAAGAATAGACAGCAGGGAAAGGCTTAGCCTGCTATGCAGACGTATTTTTCACTCTCATAAATTCGAAGAAAAAAGTAACCTCTGTTTACCCGATCGCTTAATTAGTTTTCAATATGCAAGCATGACGTCAGCAGGTTTGTTTTATTTTTCTGCCCAATCAAAGCCATTGTTATAATTTTAGTGAATTGGCGCGCCAGTGAACACTCTCCTATGATTGATCAATGGCAAATGCATTGTCTGAATTCCTTTTAAATGTAACATTACGTCACTTTCCAGGATATGGAAGGTAAAATCTGATTGGTCTATAACACAATGAGGTGTGCATACTGGAAACTAATTAAGGGCTCGGGTAAGCAGACGTTACATTTTTCTTCGAATTTATGAGTGAAAAACTACGTCTGCATATCAGGCTAGGAAGATGAACTATTACATAATGGTAATTAGCTTAATTAGTATTCTGTAAATTTTGATACAGAATACCAATTAACCTAATTAGTATTCTGTATTTTTGGTACCGAATACTAATTAACCTGATTACCATTCGGTAACAATTTGATATAAGCATCCCAAGTTTAATTTCTATTACATGTATTTTACAGTATTTAATACATCAACAGCAAAAATGAAAAGCAAATGTACGTGTGAGCAGTATTTCTAAGGCCAGAACATCTTCTTAGAATCAACCATAAAATTATATCATCGCCAGTAAGTAAGATATATATATATCATCACCAGTAAGTAAGATATATATATCATCACCAGTAAGTAAGATATATATATAATCACCAGTAAGTAAGATATATATATCATCACCAGTAAGTAAGATATATATATCATCACCAGTAAGTAAGATATATATATCATCACCAGTAAGTAAGATATATATATCATCACCAGTAAGTAAGATATCTAGCATGTTTTCACAAAAGGAGCCTTTGAACCTAACACCCCCTTTTGTGAAAACATGCTAGATCTTGTGTGCCTTTAAGCTTTAAAAGCCAGTAACTCGTGTTTTTGCCGTTTTCTTGAAAGGGCAAATGACAGTTGAAGACTTTTCTGGCCTTTCTATCCCATAATTGATTTGACTTAGATCCATCCCATAATTTCTTTATTTGAGACCTAGAGGTTATGCTTAGGTTAGAAAAAGGCCATTTTCTGGTATTGTTACTCAAAATACAGGAAACTTCCATCCACTAAACGCAATCTACATTAAGAGAACGTTGTATTGCCGTATAGTGCATCGAAATCCATCAAAAGCTCGAGAAATGGCGCCACTTTGAAGATTTTAGGGTACACAAGTAACTTTGAGAGATTCAGGTTAGCTTACAAAAACCACATTTTCGGCTTTTCTACTCCAAATACGGCAAAACTGGCACGCTAGTCTTAAAGTACTGGAAGAGACCGTTGTTTTGACGTGTAGTACATCGAAATCCATCAAAAGCTCGAGAAATGGCGCCACTTTGAAGATTTTAGGGTACACAAGTAACTTTGAGAGATTCAGGTTAGCTTACAAAAACCACATTTTCGGGTTTTCTACTCCAAATACGGCAAAACTGGCACGCTAGTCTTAAAGTACTGGAAGAGACCGTTGTTTTGACGTGTAGTACATCGAAATCCATCAAAAGCTCGAGAAATGGCGCCACTTTGAAGATTTTAGGGTACACAAGTAACTTTGAGAGATTCAGGTTAGCTTACAAAAACCACATTTTCGGGTTTTCTACTCCAAATACGGCAAAACTGGCACGCTAGTCTTAAAGTACTGGAAGAGACCGTTGTTTTGACGTGTAGTACATCGAAATCCATCAAAAGCTCGAGAAATGGCGCCACTTTGAAGATTGTAAGGTACACAAGAATTCTTGTGTGCCTTTAAGCTTTAAAAGCCAGTAACTCGTGTTTTTGCCGTTTTCTTGAAAGGGCAAATGACAGTTGAAGACTTTTCTGGCCTTTCTATCCCATAATTGACTTGACTTAGATCCATCCCATAATTTCTTTATTTGAGACCTAGAGGTTATGCTTAGGTTAGAAAAAGGCCATTTTCTGGTATTGTTACTCAAAATACAGGAAACTTCCATCCACTAAACGCAATCTACATTAAGAGAACGTTGTATTGCCGTATAGTGCATCGAAATCCATCAAAAGCTCGAGAAATGGCGCCACTTTGAAGATTTTAGGGTACACAAGTAACTTTGAGAGATTCAGGTTAGCTTACAAAAACCACATTTTCGGGTTTTCTACTCCAAATACGGCAAAACTGGCACGCTAGTCTTAAAGTACTGGAAGAGACCGTTGTTTTGACGTGTAGTACATCGAAATCCATCAAAAGCTCGAGAAATGGCGCCACTTTGAAGATTTTAGGGTACACAAGTAACTTTGAGAGATTCAGGTTAGCTTACAAAAACCACATTTTCGGGTTTTCTACTCCAAATACGGCAAAACTGGCACGCTAGTCTTAAAGTACTGGAAGAGACCGTTGTTTTGACGTGTAGTACATCGAAATCCATCAAAAGCTCGAGAAATGGCGCCACTTTGAAGATTGTAAGGTACACAAGAATTCTTGTGTGCCTTTAAGCTTTAAAAGCCAGTAACTCGTGTTTTTGCCGTTTTCTTGAAAGGGCAAATGACAGTTGAAGACTTTTCTGGCCTTTCTATCCCATAATTGACTTGACTTAGATCCATCCCATAATTTCTTTATTTGAGACCTAGAGGTTATGCTTAGGTTAGAAAAAGGCCATTTTCTGGTATTGTTACTCAAAATACAGGAAACTTCCATCCACTAAACGCAATCTACATTAAGAGAACGTTGTATTGCCGTATAGTGCATCGAAATCCATCAAAAGCTCGAGAAATGGCGCCACTTTGAAGATTTTAGGGTACACAAGTAACTTTGAGAGATTCAGGTTAGCTTACAAAAACCACATTTTCGGGTTTTCTACTCCAAATACGGCAAAACTGGCACGCTAGTCTTAAAGTACTGGAAGAGACCGTTGTTTTGACGTGTAGTACATCGAAATCCATCAAAAGCTCGAGAAATGGCGCCACTTTGAAGATTTTAGGGTACACAAGTAACTTTGAGAGATTCAGGTTAGCTTACAAAAACCACATTTTCGGGTTTTCTACTCCAAATACGGCAAAACTGGCACGCTAGTCTTAAAGTACTGGAAGAGACCGTTGTTTTGACGTGTAGTACATCGAAATCCATCAAAAGCTCGAGAAATGGCGCCACTTTGAAGATTGTAAGGTACACAAGAATTCTTGTGTGCCTTTAAGCTTTAAAAGCCAGTAACTCGTGTTTTTGCCGTTTTCTTGAAAGGGCAAATGACAGTTGAAGACTTTTCTGGCCTTTCTATCCCATAATTGACTTGACTTAGATCCATCCCATAATTTCTTTATTTGAGACCTAGAGGTTATGCTTAGGTTAGAAAAAGGCCATTTTCTGGTATTGTTACTCAAAATACAGGAAACTTCCATCCACTAAACGCAATCTACATTAAGAGAACGTTGTATTGCCGTATAGTGCATCGAAATCCATCAAAAGCTCGAGAAATGGCGCCACTTTGAAGATTTTAGGGTACACAAGTAACTTTGAGAGATTCAGGTTAGCTTACAAAAACCACATTTTCGGGTTTTCTACTCCAAATACGGCAAAACTGGCACGCTAGTCTTAAAGTACTGGAAGAGACCGTTGTTTTGACGTGTAGTACATCGAAATCCATCAAAAGCTCGAGAAATGGCGCCACTTTGAAGATTTTAGGGTACACAAGTAACTTTGAGAGATTCAGGTTAGCTTACAAAAACCACATTTTCGGGTTTTCTACTCCAAATACGGCAAAACTGGCACGCTAGTCTTAAAGTACTGGAAGAGACCGTTGTTTTGACGTGTAGTACATCGAAATCCATCAAAAGCTCGAGAAATGGCGCCACTTTGAAGATTGTAAGGTACACAAGAATTCTTGTGTGCCTTTAAGCTTTAAAAGCCAGTAACTCGTGTTTTTGCCGTTTTCTTGAAAGGGCAAATGACAGTTGAAGACTTTTCTGGCCTTTCTATCCCATAATTGACTTGACTTAGATCCATCCCATAATTTCTTTATTTGAGACCTAGAGGTTATGCTTAGGTTAGAAAAAGGCCATTTTCTGGTATTGTTACTCAAAATACAGGAAACTTCCATCCACTAAACGCAATCTACATTAAGAGAACGTTGTATTGCCGTATAGTGCATCGAAATCCATCAAAAGCTCGAGAAATGGCGCCACTTTGAAGATTTTAGGGTACACAAGTAACTTTGAGAGATTCAGGTTAGCTTACAAAAACCACATTTTCGGGTTTTCTACTCCAAATACGGCAAAACTGGCACGCTAGTCTTAAAGTACTGGAAGAGACCGTTGTTTTGACGTGTAGTACATCGAAATCCATCAAAAGCTCGAGAAATGGCGCCACTTTGAAGATTTTAGGGTACACAAGTAACTTTGAGAGATTCAGGTTAGCTTACAAAAACCACATTTTCGGGTTTTCTACTCCAAATACGGCAAAACTGGCACGCTAGTCTTAAAGTACTGGAAGAGACCGTTGTTTTGACGTGTAGTACATCGAAATCCATCAAAAGCTCGAGAAATGGCGCCACTTTGAAGATTTTAGGGTACACAAGTAACTTTGAGAGATTCAGGTTAGCTTACAAAAACCACATTTTCGGGTTTTCTACTCCAAATACGGCAAAACTGGCACGCTAGTCTTAAAGTACTGGAAGAGACCGTTGTTTTGACGTGTAGTACATCGAAATCCATCAAAAGCTCGAGAAATGGCGCCACTTTGAAGATTGTAAGGTACACAAGATCTAGCATGTTTTCACAAAAGGAGCCTTTGAACCTAACACCCCCTTTTGTGAAAACATGCTAGATCTTGTGTGCCTTTAAGCTTTAAAAGCCAGTAACTCGTGTTTTTGCCGTTTTCTTGAAAGGGCAAATGACAGTTGAAGACTTTTCTGGCCTTTCTATCCCATAATTGACTTGACTTAGATCCATCCCATAATTTCTTTATTTGAGACCTAGAGGTTATGCTTAGGTTAGAAAAAGGCCATTTTCTGGTATTGTTACTCAAAATACAGGAAACTTCCATCCACTAAACGCAATCTACATTAAGAGAACGTTGTATTGCCGTATAGTGCATCGAAATCCATCAAAAGCTCGAGAAATGGCGCCACTTTGAAGATTTTAGGGTACACAAGTAACTTTGAGAGATTCAGGTTAGCTTACAAAAACCACATTTTCGGGTTTTCTTCTCCAAATACGGCAAAACTGGCACGCTAGTCTTAAAGTACTGGAAGAGACCGTTGTTTTGACGTGTAGTACATCGAAATCCATCAAAAGCTCGAGAAATGGCGCCACTTTGAAGATTTTAGGGTACACAAGAATTCTTGTGTGCCTTTAAGCTTTAAAAGCCAGTAACTCGTGTTTTTGCCGTTTTCTTGAAAGGGCAAATGACAGTTGAAGACTTTTCTGGCCTTTCTATCCCATAATTGACTTGACTTAGATCCATCCCATAATTTCTTTATTTGAGACCTAGAGGTTATGCTTAGGTTAGAAAAAGGCCATTTTCTGGTATTGTTACTCAAAATACAGGAAACTTCCATCCACTAAACGCAATCTACATTAAGAGAACGTTGTATTGCCGTATAGTGCATCGAAATCCATCAAAAGCTCGAGAAATGGCGCCACTTTGAAGATTTTAGGGTACACAAGTAACTTTGAGAGATTCAGGTTAGCTTACAAAAACCACATTTTCGGGTTTTCTACTCCAAATACGGCAAAACTGGCACGCTAGTCTTAAAGTACTGGAAGAGACCGTTGTTTTGACGTGTAGTACATCGAAATCCATCAAAAGCTCGAGAAATGGCGCCACTTTGAAGATTTTAGGGTACACAAGTAACTTTGAGAGATTCAGGTTAGCTTACAAAAACCACATTTTCGGGTTTTCTACTCCAAATACGGCAAAACTGGCACGCTAGTCTTAAAGTACTGGAAGAGACCGTTGTTTTGACGTGTAGTACATCGAAATCCATCAAAAGCTCGAGAAATGGCGCCACTTTGAAGATTTTAGGGTACACAAGTAACTTTGAGAGATTCAGGTTAGCTTACAAAAACCACATTTTCGGGTTTTCTACTCCAAATACGGCAAAACTGGCACGCTAGTCTTAAAGTACTGGAAGAGACCGTTGTTTTGACGTGTAGTACATCGAAATCCATCAAAAGCTCGAGAAATGGCGCCACTTTGAAGATTGTAAGGTACACAAGATCTAGCATGTTTTCACAAAAGGAGCCTTTGAACCTAACACCCCCTTTTGTGAAAACATGCTAGATCTTGTGTGCCTTTAAGCTTTAAAAGCCAGTAACTCGTGTTTTTGCCGTTTTCTTGAAAGGGCAAATGACAGTTGAAGACTTTTCTGGCCTTTCTATCCCATAATTGACTTGACTTAGATCCATCCCATAATTTCTTTATTTGAGACCTAGAGGTTATGCTTAGGTTAGAAAAAGGCCATTTTCTGGTATTGTTACTCAAAATACAGGAAACTTCCATCCACTAAACGCAATCTACATTAAGAGAACGTTGTATTGCCGTATAGTGCATCGAAATCCATCAAAAGCTCGAGAAATGGCGCCACTTTGAAGATTTTAGGGTACACAAGTAACTTTGAGAGATTCAGGTTAGCTTACAAAAACCACATTTTCGGGTTTTCTTCTCCAAATACGGCAAAACTGGCACGCTAGTCTTAAAGTACTGGAAGAGACCGTTGTTTTGACGTGTAGTACATCGAAATCCATCAAAAGCTCGAGAAATGGCGCCACTTTGAAGATTTTAGGGTACACAAGAATTCTTGTGTGCCTTTAAGCTTTAAAAGCCAGTAACTCGTGTTTTTGCCGTTTTCTTGAAAGGGCAAATGACAGTTGAAGACTTTTCTGGCCTTTCTATCCCATAATTGACTTGACTTAGATCCATCCCATAATTTCTTTATTTGAGACCTAGAGGTTATGCTTAGGTTAGAAAAAGGCCATTTTCTGGTATTGTTACTCAAAATACAGGAAACTTCCATCCACTAAACGCAATCTACATTAAGAGAACGTTGTATTGCCGTATAGTGCATCGAAATCCATCAAAAGCTCGAGAAATGGCGCCACTTTGAAGATTTTAGGGTACACAAGTAACTTTGAGAGATTCAGGTTAGCTTACAAAAACCACATTTTCGGGTTTTCTACTCCAAATACGGCAAAACTGGCACGCTAGTCTTAAAGTACTGGAAGAGACCGTTGTTTTGACGTGTAGTACATCGAAATCCATCAAAAGCTCGAGAAATGGCGCCACTTTGAAGATTTTAGGGTACACAAGTAACTTTGAGAGATTCAGGTTAGCTTACAAAAACCACATTTTCGGGTTTTCTTCTCCAAATACGGCAAAACTGGCACGCTAGTCTTAAAGTACTGGAAGAGACCGTTGTTTTGACGTGTAGTACATCGAAATCCATCAAAAGCTCGAGAAATGGCGCCACTTTGAAGATTTTAGGGTACACAAGTAACTTTGAGAGATTCAGGTTAGCTTACAAAAACCACATTTTCGGGTTTTCTACTCCAAATACGGCAAAACTGGCACGCTAGTCTTAAAGTACTGGAAGAGACCGTTGTTTTGACGTGTAGTACATCGAAATCCATCAAAAGCTCGAGAAATGGCGCCACTTTGAAGATTTTAGGGTACACAAGTAACTTTGAGAGATTCAGGTTAGCTTACAAAAACCACATTTTCGGGTTTTCTACTCCAAATACGGCAAAACTGGCACGCTAGTCTTAAAGTACTGGAAGAGACCGTTGTTTTGACGTGTAGTACATCGAAATCCATCAAAAGCTCGAGAAATGGCGCCACTTTGAAGATTGTAAGGTACACAAGATCTAGCATGTTTTCACAAAAGGAGCCTTTGAACCTAACACCCCCTTTTGTGAAAACATGCTAGATCTTGTGTGCCTTTAAGCTTTAAAAGCCAGTAACTCGTGTTTTTGCCGTTTTCTTGAAAGGGCAAATGACAGTTGAAGACTTTTCTGGCCTTTCTATCCCATAATTGACTTGACTTAGATCCATCCCATAATTTCTTTATTTGAGACCTAGAGGTTATGCTTAGGTTAGAAAAAGGCCATTTTCTGGTATTGTTACTCAAAATACAGGAAACTTCCATCCACTAAACGCAATCTACATTAAGAGAACGTTGTATTGCCGTATAGTGCATCGAAATCCATCAAAAGCTCGAGAAATGGCGCCACTTTGAAGATTTTAGGGTACACAAGTAACTTTGAGAGATTCAGGTTAGCTTACAAAAACCACATTTTCGGGTTTTCTACTCCAAATACGGCAAAACTGGCACGCTAGTCTTAAAGTACTGGAAGAGACCGTTGTTTTGACGTGTAGTACATCGAAATCCATCAAAAGCTCGAGAAATGACGCCACTTTGAAGATTGTAAGGTACACAAGAATTCTTGTGTGCCTTTAAGCTTTAAAAGCCAGTAACTCGTGTTTTTGCCGTTTTCTTGAAAGGGCAAATGACAGTTGAAGACTTTTCTGGCCTTTCTATCCCATAATTGACTTGACTTAGATCCATCCCATAATTTCTTTATTTGAGACCTAGAGGTTATGCTTAGGTTAGAAAAAGGCCATTTTCTGGTATTGTTACTCAAAATACAGGAAACTTCCATCCACTAAACGCAATCTACATTAAGAGAACGTTGTATTGCCGTATAGTGCATCGAAATCCATCAAAAGCTCGAGAAATGGCGCCACTTTGAAGATTTTAGGGTACACAAGTAACTTTGAGAGATTCAGGTTAGCTTACAAAAACCACATTTTCGGGTTTTCTACTCCAAATACGGCAAAACTGGCACGCTAGTCTTAAAGTACTGGAAGAGACCGTTGTTTTGACGTGTAGTACATCGAAATCCATCAAAAGCTCGAGAAATGGCGCCACTTTGAAGATTTTAGGGTACACAAGTAACTTTGAGAGATTCAGGTTAGCTTACAAAAACCACATTTTCGGGTTTTCTACTCCAAATACGGCAAAACTGGCACGCTAGTCTTAAAGTACTGGAAGAGACCGTTGTTTTGACGTGTAGTACATCGAAATCCATCAAAAGCTCGAGAAATGGCGCCACTTTGAAGATTTTAGGGTACACAAGTAACTTTGAGAGATTCAGGTTAGCTTACAAAAACCACATTTTCGGGTTTTCTACTCCAAATACGGCAAAACTGGCACGCTAGTCTTAAAGTACTGGAAGAGACCGTTGTTTTGACGTGTAGTACATCGAAATCCATCAAAAGCTCGAGAAATGGCGCCACTTTGAAGATTGTAAGGTACACAAGATCTAGCATGTTTTCACAAAAGGAGCCTTTGAACCTAACACCCCCTTTTGTGAAAACATGCTAGATCTTGTGTGCCTTTAAGCTTTAAAAGCCAGTAACTCGTGTTTTTGCCGTTTTCTTGAAAGGGCAAATGACAGTTGAAGACTTTTCTGGCCTTTCTATCCCATAATTGACTTGACTTAGATCCATCCCATAATTTCTTTATTTGAGACCTAGAGGTTATGCTTAGGTTAGAAAAAGGCCATTTTCTGGTATTGTTACTCAAAATACAGGAAACTTCCATCCACTAAACGCAATCTACATTAAGAGAACGTTGTATTGCCGTATAGTGCATCGAAATCCATCAAAAGCTCGAGAAATGGCGCCACTTTGAAGATTTTAGGGTACACAAGTAACTTTGAGAGATTCAGGTTAGCTTACAAAAACCACATTTTCGGGTTTTCTACTCCAAATACGGCAAAACTGGCACGCTAGTCTTAAAGTACTGGAAGAGACCGTTGTTTTGACGTGTAGTACATCGAAATCCATCAAAAGCTCGAGAAATGACGCCACTTTGAAGATTGTAAGGTACACAAGAATTCTTGTGTGCCTTTAAGCTTTAAAAGCCAGTAACTCGTGTTTTTGCCGTTTTCTTGAAAGGGCAAATGACAGTTGAAGACTTTTCTGGCCTTTCTATCCCATAATTGACTTGACTTAGATCCATCCCATAATTTCTTTATTTGAGACCTAGAGGTTATGCTTAGGTTAGAAAAAGGCCATTTTCTGGTATTGTTACTCAAAATACAGGAAACTTCCATCCACTAAACGCAATCTACATTAAGAGAACGTTGTATTGCCGTATAGTGCATCGAAATCCATCAAAAGCTCGAGAAATGGCGCCACTTTGAAGATTTTAGGGTACACAAGTAACTTTGAGAGATTCAGGTTAGCTTACAAAAACCACATTTTCGGGTTTTCTACTCCAAATACGGCAAAACTGGCACGCTAGTCTTAAAGTACTGGAAGAGACCGTTGTTTTGACGTGTAGTACATCGAAATCCATCAAAAGCTCGAGAAATGGCGCCACTTTGAAGATTGTAAGGTACACAAGATCTAGCATGTTTTCACAAAAGGAGCCTTTGAACCTAACACCCCCTTTTGTGAAAACATGCTAGATCTTGTGTGCCTTTAAGCTTTAAAAGCCAGTAACTCGTGTTTTTGCCGTTTTCTTGAAAGGGCAAATGACAGTTGAAGACTTTTCTGGCCTTTCTATCCCATAATTGACTTGACTTAGATCCATCCCATAATTTCTTTATTTGAGACCTAGAGGTTATGCTTAGGTTAGAAAAAGGCCATTTTCTGGTATTGTTACTCAAAATACAGGAAACTTCCATCCACTAAACGCAATCTACATTAAGAGAACGTTGTATTGCCGTATAGTGCATCGAAATCCATCAAAAGCTCGAGAAATGGCGCCACTTTGAAGATTTTAGGGTACACAAGTAACTTTGAGAGATTCAGGTTAGCTTACAAAAACCACATTTTCGGGTTTTCTTCTCCAAATACGGCAAAACTGGCACGCTAGTCTTAAAGTACTGGAAGAGACCGTTGTTTTGACGTGTAGTACATCGAAATCCATCAAAAGCTCGAGAAATGGCGCCACTTTGAAGATTTTAGGGTACACAAGAATTCTTGTGTGCCTTTAAGCTTTAAAAGCCAGTAACTCGTGTTTTTGCCGTTTTCTTGAAAGGGCAAATGACAGTTGAAGACTTTTCTGGCCTTTCTATCCCATAATTGACTTGACTTAGATCCATCCCATAATTTCTTTATTTGAGACCTAGAGGTTATGCTTAGGTTAGAAAAAGGCCATTTTCTGGTATTGTTACTCAAAATACAGGAAACTTCCATCCACTAAACGCAATCTACATTAAGAGAACGTTGTATTGCCGTATAGTGCATCGAAATCCATCAAAAGCTCGAGAAATGGCGCCACTTTGAAGATTTTAGGGTACACAAGTAACTTTGAGAGATTCAGGTTAGCTTACAAAAACCACATTTTCGGGTTTTCTACTCCAAATACGGCAAAACTGGCACGCTAGTCTTAAAGTACTGGAAGAGACCGTTGTTTTGACGTGTAGTACATCGAAATCCATCAAAAGCTCGAGAAATGGCGCCACTTTGAAGATTTTAGGGTACACAAGTAACTTTGAGAGATTCAGGTTAGCTTACAAAAACCACATTTTCGGGTTTTCTACTCCAAATACGGCAAAACTGGCACGCTAGTCTTAAAGTACTGGAAGAGACCGTTGTTTTGACGTGTAGTACATCGAAATCCATCAAAAGCTCGAGAAATGGCGCCACTTTGAAGATTTTAGGGTACACAAGTAACTTTGAGAGATTCAGGTTAGCTTACAAAAACCACATTTTCGGGTTTTCTACTCCAAATACGGCAAAACTGGCACGCTAGTCTTAAAGTACTGGAAGAGACCGTTGTTTTGACGTGTAGTACATCGAAATCCATCAAAAGCTCGAGAAATGGCGCCACTTTGAAGATTGTAAGGTACACAAGATCTAGCATGTTTTCACAAAAGGAGCCTTTGAACCTAACACCCCCTTTTGTGAAAACATGCTAGATCTTGTGTGCCTTTAAGCTTTAAAAGCCAGTAACTCGTGTTTTTGCCGTTTTCTTGAAAGGGCAAATGACAGTTGAAGACTTTTCTGGCCTTTCTATCCCATAATTGACTTGACTTAGATCCATCCCATAATTTCTTTATTTGAGACCTAGAGGTTATGCTTAGGTTAGAAAAAGGCCATTTTCTGGTATTGTTACTCAAAATACAGGAAACTTCCATCCACTAAACGCAATCTACATTAAGAGAACGTTGTATTGCCGTATAGTGCATCGAAATCCATCAAAAGCTCGAGAAATGGCGCCACTTTGAAGATTTTAGGGTACACAAGTAACTTTGAGAGATTCAGGTTAGCTTACAAAAACCACATTTTCGGGTTTTCTTCTCCAAATACGGCAAAACTGGCACGCTAGTCTTAAAGTACTGGAAGAGACCGTTGTTTTGACGTGTAGTACATCGAAATCCATCAAAAGCTCGAGAAATGGCGCCACTTTGAAGATTTTAGGGTACACAAGAATTCTTGTGTGCCTTTAAGCTTTAAAAGCCAGTAACTCGTGTTTTTGCCGTTTTCTTGAAAGGGCAAATGACAGTTGAAGACTTTTCTGGCCTTTCTATCCCATAATTGACTTGACTTAGATCCATCCCATAATTTCTTTATTTGAGACCTAGAGGTTATGCTTAGGTTAGAAAAAGGCCATTTTCTGGTATTGTTACTCAAAATACAGGAAACTTCCATCCACTAAACGCAATCTACATTAAGAGAACGTTGTATTGCCGTATAGTGCATCGAAATCCATCAAAAGCTCGAGAAATGGCGCCACTTTGAAGATTTTAGGGTACACAAGTAACTTTGAGAGATTCAGGTTAGCTTACAAAAACCACATTTTCGGGTTTTCTACTCCAAATACGGCAAAACTGGCACGCTAGTCTTAAAGTACTGGAAGAGACCGTTGTTTTGACGTGTAGTACATCGAAATCCATCAAAAGCTCGAGAAATGGCGCCACTTTGAAGATTTTAGGGTACACAAGTAACTTTGAGAGATTCAGGTTAGCTTACAAAAACCACATTTTCGGGTTTTCTTCTCCAAATACGGCAAAACTGGCACGCTAGTCTTAAAGTACTGGAAGAGACCGTTGTTTTGACGTGTAGTACATCGAAATCCATCAAAAGCTCGAGAAATGGCGCCACTTTGAAGATTTTAGGGTACACAAGTAACTTTGAGAGATTCAGGTTAGCTTACAAAAACCACATTTTCGGGTTTTCTACTCCAAATACGGCAAAACTGGCACGCTAGTCTTAAAGTACTGGAAGAGACCGTTGTTTTGACGTGTAGTACATCGAAATCCATCAAAAGCTCGAGAAATGGCGCCACTTTGAAGATTTTAGGGTACACAAGTAACTTTGAGAGATTCAGGTTAGCTTACAAAAACCACATTTTCGGGTTTTCTACTCCAAATACGGCAAAACTGGCACGCTAGTCTTAAAGTACTGGAAGAGACCGTTGTTTTGACGTGTAGTACATCGAAATCCATCAAAAGCTCGAGAAATGGCGCCACTTTGAAGATTGTAAGGTACACAAGATCTAGCATGTTTTCACAAAAGGAGCCTTTGAACCTAACACCCCCTTTTGTGAAAACATGCTAGATCTTGTGTGCCTTTAAGCTTTAAAAGCCAGTAACTCGTGTTTTTGCCGTTTTCTTGAAAGGGCAAATGACAGTTGAAGACTTTTCTGGCCTTTCTATCCCATAATTGACTTGACTTAGATCCATCCCATAATTTCTTTATTTGAGACCTAGAGGTTATGCTTAGGTTAGAAAAAGGCCATTTTCTGGTATTGTTACTCAAAATACAGGAAACTTCCATCCACTAAACGCAATCTACATTAAGAGAACGTTGTATTGCCGTATAGTGCATCGAAATCCATCAAAAGCTCGAGAAATGGCGCCACTTTGAAGATTTTAGGGTACACAAGTAACTTTGAGAGATTCAGGTTAGCTTACAAAAACCACATTTTCGGGTTTTCTACTCCAAATACGGCAAAACTGGCACGCTAGTCTTAAAGTACTGGAAGAGACCGTTGTTTTGACGTGTAGTACATCGAAATCCATCAAAAGCTCGAGAAATGACGCCACTTTGAAGATTGTAAGGTACACAAGAATTCTTGTGTGCCTTTAAGCTTTAAAAGCCAGTAACTCGTGTTTTTGCCGTTTTCTTGAAAGGGCAAATGACAGTTGAAGACTTTTCTGGCCTTTCTATCCCATAATTGACTTGACTTAGATCCATCCCATAATTTCTTTATTTGAGACCTAGAGGTTATGCTTAGGTTAGAAAAAGGCCATTTTCTGGTATTGTTACTCAAAATACAGGAAACTTCCATCCACTAAACGCAATCTACATTAAGAGAACGTTGTATTGCCGTATAGTGCATCGAAATCCATCAAAAGCTCGAGAAATGGCGCCACTTTGAAGATTTTAGGGTACACAAGTAACTTTGAGAGATTCAGGTTAGCTTACAAAAACCACATTTTCGGGTTTTCTACTCCAAATACGGCAAAACTGGCACGCTAGTCTTAAAGTACTGGAAGAGACCGTTGTTTTGACGTGTAGTACATCGAAATCCATCAAAAGCTCGAGAAATGGCGCCACTTTGAAGATTTTAGGGTACACAAGTAACTTTGAGAGATTCAGGTTAGCTTACAAAAACCACATTTTCGGGTTTTCTACTCCAAATACGGCAAAACTGGCACGCTAGTCTTAAAGTACTGGAAGAGACCGTTGTTTTGACGTGTAGTACATCGAAATCCATCAAAAGCTCGAGAAATGGCGCCACTTTGAAGATTGTAAGGTACACAAGATCTAGCATGTTTTCACAAAAGGAGCCTTTGAACCTAACACCCCCTTTTGTGAAAACATGCTAGATCTTGTGTGCCTTTAAGCTTTAAAAGCCAGTAACTCGTGTTTTTGCCGTTTTCTTGAAAGGGCAAATGACAGTTGAAGACTTTTCTGGCCTTTCTATCCCATAATTGACTTGACTTAGATCCATCCCATAATTTCTTTATTTGAGACCTAGAGGTTATGCTTAGGTTAGAAAAAGGCCATTTTCTGGTATTGTTACTCAAAATACAGGAAACTTCCATCCACTAAACGCAATCTACATTAAGAGAACGTTGTATTGCCGTATAGTGCATCGAAATCCATCAAAAGCTCGAGAAATGGCGCCACTTTGAAGATTTTAGGGTACACAAGTAACTTTGAGAGATTCAGGTTAGCTTACAAAAACCACATTTTCGGGTTTTCTTCTCCAAATACGGCAAAACTGGCACGCTAGTCTTAAAGTACTGGAAGAGACCGTTGTTTTGACGTGTAGTACATCGAAATCCATCAAAAGCTCGAGAAATGGCGCCACTTTGAAGATTTTAGGGTACACAAGAATTCTTGTGTGCCTTTAAGCTTTAAAAGCCAGTAACTCGTGTTTTTGCCGTTTTCTTGAAAGGGCAAATGACAGTTGAAGACTTTTCTGGCCTTTCTATCCCATAATTGACTTGACTTAGATCCATCCCATAATTTCTTTATTTGAGACCTAGAGGTTATGCTTAGGTTAGAAAAAGGCCATTTTCTGGTATTGTTACTCAAAATACAGGAAACTTCCATCCACTAAACGCAATCTACATTAAGAGAACGTTGTATTGCCGTATAGTGCATCGAAATCCATCAAAAGCTCGAGAAATGGCGCCACTTTGAAGATTTTAGGGTACACAAGTAACTTTGAGAGATTCAGGTTAGCTTACAAAAACCACATTTTCGGGTTTTCTACTCCAAATACGGCAAAACTGGCACGCTAGTCTTAAAGTACTGGAAGAGACCGTTGTTTTGACGTGTAGTACATCGAAATCCATCAAAAGCTCGAGAAATGGCGCCACTTTGAAGATTTTAGGGTACACAAGTAACTTTGAGAGATTCAGGTTAGCTTACAAAAACCACATTTTCGGGTTTTCTACTCCAAATACGGCAAAACTGGCACGCTAGTCTTAAAGTACTGGAAGAGACCGTTGTTTTGACGTGTAGTACATCGAAATCCATCAAAAGCTCGAGAAATGGCGCCACTTTGAAGATTTTAGGGTACACAAGTAACTTTGAGAGATTCAGGTTAGCTTACAAAAACCACATTTTCGGGTTTTCTACTCCAAATACGGCAAAACTGGCACGCTAGTCTTAAAGTACTGGAAGAGACCGTTGTTTTGACGTGTAGTACATCGAAATCCATCAAAAGCTCGAGAAATGGCGCCACTTTGAAGATTGTAAGGTACACAAGATCTAGCATGTTTTCACAAAAGGAGCCTTTGAACCTAACACCCCCTTTTGTGAAAACATGCTAGATCTTGTGTGCCTTTAAGCTTTAAAAGCCAGTAACTCGTGTTTTTGCCGTTTTCTTGAAAGGGCAAATGACAGTTGAAGACTTTTCTGGCCTTTCTATCCCATAATTGACTTGACTTAGATCCATCCCATAATTTCTTTATTTGAGACCTAGAGGTTATGCTTAGGTTAGAAAAAGGCCATTTTCTGGTATTGTTACTCAAAATACAGGAAACTTCCATCCACTAAACGCAATCTACATTAAGAGAACGTTGTATTGCCGTATAGTGCATCGAAATCCATCAAAAGCTCGAGAAATGGCGCCACTTTGAAGATTTTAGGGTACACAAGTAACTTTGAGAGATTCAGGTTAGCTTACAAAAACCACATTTTCGGGTTTTCTTCTCCAAATACGGCAAAACTGGCACGCTAGTCTTAAAGTACTGGAAGAGACCGTTGTTTTGACGTGTAGTACATCGAAATCCATCAAAAGCTCGAGAAATGGCGCCACTTTGAAGATTTTAGGGTACACAAGAATTCTTGTGTGCCTTTAAGCTTTAAAAGCCAGTAACTCGTGTTTTTGCCGTTTTCTTGAAAGGGCAAATGACAGTTGAAGACTTTTCTGGCCTTTCTATCCCATAATTGACTTGACTTAGATCCATCCCATAATTTCTTTATTTGAGACCTAGAGGTTATGCTTAGGTTAGAAAAAGGCCATTTTCTGGTATTGTTACTCAAAATACAGGAAACTTCCATCCACTAAACGCAATCTACATTAAGAGAACGTTGTATTGCCGTATAGTGCATCGAAATCCATCAAAAGCTCGAGAAATGGCGCCACTTTGAAGATTTTAGGGTACACAAGTAACTTTGAGAGATTCAGGTTAGCTTACAAAAACCACATTTTCGGGTTTTCTACTCCAAATACGGCAAAACTGGCACGCTAGTCTTAAAGTACTGGAAGAGACCGTTGTTTTGACGTGTAGTACATCGAAATCCATCAAAAGCTCGAGAAATGGCGCCACTTTGAAGATTTTAGGGTACACAAGTAACTTTGAGAGATTCAGGTTAGCTTACAAAAACCACATTTTCGGGTTTTCTTCTCCAAATACGGCAAAACTGGCACGCTAGTCTTAAAGTACTGGAAGAGACCGTTGTTTTGACGTGTAGTACATCGAAATCCATCAAAAGCTCGAGAAATGGCGCCACTTTGAAGATTTTAGGGTACACAAGTAACTTTGAGAGATTCAGGTTAGCTTACAAAAACCACATTTTCGGGTTTTCTACTCCAAATACGGCAAAACTGGCACGCTAGTCTTAAAGTACTGGAAGAGACCGTTGTTTTGACGTGTAGTACATCGAAATCCATCAAAAGCTCGAGAAATGGCGCCACTTTGAAGATTTTAGGGTACACAAGTAACTTTGAGAGATTCAGGTTAGCTTACAAAAACCACATTTTCGGGTTTTCTACTCCAAATACGGCAAAACTGGCACGCTAGTCTTAAAGTACTGGAAGAGACCGTTGTTTTGACGTGTAGTACATCGAAATCCATCAAAAGCTCGAGAAATGACGCCACTTTGAAGATTGTAAGGTACACAAGAATTCTTGTGTGCCTTTAAGCTTTAAAAGCCAGTAACTCGTGTTTTTGCCGTTTTCTTGAAAGGGCAAATGACAGTTGAAGACTTTTCTGGCCTTTCTATCCCATAATTGACTTGACTTAGATCCATCCCATAATTTCTTTATTTGAGACCTAGAGGTTATGCTTAGGTTAGAAAAAGGCCATTTTCTGGTATTGTTACTCAAAATACAGGAAACTTCCATCCACTAAACGCAATCTACATTAAGAGAACGTTGTATTGCCGTATAGTGCATCGAAATCCATCAAAAGCTCGAGAAATGGCGCCACTTTGAAGATTTTAGGGTACACAAGTAACTTTGAGAGATTCAGGTTAGCTTACAAAAACCACATTTTCGGGTTTTCTACTCCAAATACGGCAAAACTGGCACGCTAGTCTTAAAGTACTGGAAGAGACCGTTGTTTTGACGTGTAGTACATCGAAATCCATCAAAAGCTCGAGAAATGGCGCCACTTTGAAGATTTTAGGGTACACAAGTAACTTTGAGAGATTCAGGTTAGCTTACAAAAACCACATTTTCGGGTTTTCTACTCCAAATACGGCAAAACTGGCACGCTAGTCTTAAAGTACTGGAAGAGACCGTTGTTTTGACGTGTAGTACATCGAAATCCATCAAAAGCTCGAGAAATGGCGCCACTTTGAAGATTGTAAGGTACACAAGATCTAGCATGTTTTCACAAAAGGAGCCTTTGAACCTAACACCCCCTTTTGTGAAAACATGCTAGATCTTGTGTGCCTTTAAGCTTTAAAAGCCAGTAACTCGTGTTTTTGCCGTTTTCTTGAAAGGGCAAATGACAGTTGAAGACTTTTCTGGCCTTTCTATCCCATAATTGACTTGACTTAGATCCATCCCATAATTTCTTTATTTGAGACCTAGAGGTTATGCTTAGGTTAGAAAAAGGCCATTTTCTGGTATTGTTACTCAAAATACAGGAAACTTCCATCCACTAAACGCAATCTACATTAAGAGAACGTTGTATTGCCGTATAGTGCATCGAAATCCATCAAAAGCTCGAGAAATGGCGCCACTTTGAAGATTTTAGGGTACACAAGTAACTTTGAGAGATTCAGGTTAGCTTACAAAAACCACATTTTCGGGTTTTCTTCTCCAAATACGGCAAAACTGGCACGCTAGTCTTAAAGTACTGGAAGAGACCGTTGTTTTGACGTGTAGTACATCGAAATCCATCAAAAGCTCGAGAAATGGCGCCACTTTGAAGATTTTAGGGTACACAAGAATTCTTGTGTGCCTTTAAGCTTTAAAAGCCAGTAACTCGTGTTTTTGCCGTTTTCTTGAAAGGGCAAATGACAGTTGAAGACTTTTCTGGCCTTTCTATCCCATAATTGACTTGACTTAGATCCATCCCATAATTTCTTTATTTGAGACCTAGAGGTTATGCTTAGGTTAGAAAAAGGCCATTTTCTGGTATTGTTACTCAAAATACAGGAAACTTCCATCCACTAAACGCAATCTACATTAAGAGAACGTTGTATTGCCGTATAGTGCATCGAAATCCATCAAAAGCTCGAGAAATGGCGCCACTTTGAAGATTTTAGGGTACACAAGTAACTTTGAGAGATTCAGGTTAGCTTACAAAAACCACATTTTCGGGTTTTCTACTCCAAATACGGCAAAACTGGCACGCTAGTCTTAAAGTACTGGAAGAGACCGTTGTTTTGACGTGTAGTACATCGAAATCCATCAAAAGCTCGAGAAATGGCGCCACTTTGAAGATTTTAGGGTACACAAGTAACTTTGAGAGATTCAGGTTAGCTTACAAAAACCACATTTTCGGGTTTTCTTCTCCAAATACGGCAAAACTGGCACGCTAGTCTTAAAGTACTGGAAGAGACCGTTGTTTTGACGTGTAGTACATCGAAATCCATCAAAAGCTCGAGAAATGGCGCCACTTTGAAGATTTTAGGGTACACAAGTAACTTTGAGAGATTCAGGTTAGCTTACAAAAACCACATTTTCGGGTTTTCTACTCCAAATACGGCAAAACTGGCACGCTAGTCTTAAAGTACTGGAAGAGACCGTTGTTTTGACGTGTAGTACATCGAAATCCATCAAAAGCTCGAGAAATGGCGCCACTTTGAAGATTTTAGGGTACACAAGTAACTTTGAGAGATTCAGGTTAGCTTACAAAAACCACATTTTCGGGTTTTCTACTCCAAATACGGCAAAACTGGCACGCTAGTCTTAAAGTACTGGAAGAGACCGTTGTTTTGACGTGTAGTACATCGAAATCCATCAAAAGCTCGAGAAATGGCGCCACTTTGAAGATTGTAAGGTACACAAGATCTAGCATGTTTTCACAAAAGGAGCCTTTGAACCTAACACCCCCTTTTGTGAAAACATGCTAGATCTTGTGTGCCTTTAAGCTTTAAAAGCCAGTAACTCGTGTTTTTGCCGTTTTCTTGAAAGGGCAAATGACAGTTGAAGACTTTTCTGGCCTTTCTATCCCATAATTGACTTGACTTAGATCCATCCCATAATTTCTTTATTTGAGACCTAGAGGTTATGCTTAGGTTAGAAAAAGGCCATTTTCTGGTATTGTTACTCAAAATACAGGAAACTTCCATCCACTAAACGCAATCTACATTAAGAGAACGTTGTATTGCCGTATAGTGCATCGAAATCCATCAAAAGCTCGAGAAATGGCGCCACTTTGAAGATTTTAGGGTACACAAGTAACTTTGAGAGATTCAGGTTAGCTTACAAAAACCACATTTTCGGGTTTTCTACTCCAAATACGGCAAAACTGGCACGCTAGTCTTAAAGTACTGGAAGAGACCGTTGTTTTGACGTGTAGTACATCGAAATCCATCAAAAGCTCGAGAAATGACGCCACTTTGAAGATTGTAAGGTACACAAGAATTCTTGTGTGCCTTTAAGCTTTAAAAGCCAGTAACTCGTGTTTTTGCCGTTTTCTTGAAAGGGCAAATGACAGTTGAAGACTTTTCTGGCCTTTCTATCCCATAATTGACTTGACTTAGATCCATCCCATAATTTCTTTATTTGAGACCTAGAGGTTATGCTTAGGTTAGAAAAAGGCCATTTTCTGGTATTGTTACTCAAAATACAGGAAACTTCCATCCACTAAACGCAATCTACATTAAGAGAACGTTGTATTGCCGTATAGTGCATCGAAATCCATCAAAAGCTCGAGAAATGGCGCCACTTTGAAGATTTTAGGGTACACAAGTAACTTTGAGAGATTCAGGTTAGCTTACAAAAACCACATTTTCGGGTTTTCTACTCCAAATACGGCAAAACTGGCACGCTAGTCTTAAAGTACTGGAAGAGACCGTTGTTTTGACGTGTAGTACATCGAAATCCATCAAAAGCTCGAGAAATGGCGCCACTTTGAAGATTTTAGGGTACACAAGTAACTTTGAGAGATTCAGGTTAGCTTACAAAAACCACATTTTCGGGTTTTCTTCTCCAAATACGGCAAAACTGGCACGCTAGTCTTAAAGTACTGGAAGAGACCGTTGTTTTGACGTGTAGTACATCGAAATCCATCAAAAGCTCGAGAAATGGCGCCACTTTGAAGATTTTAGGGTACACAAGTAACTTTGAGAGATTCAGGTTAGCTTACAAAAACCACATTTTCGGGTTTTCTACTCCAAATACGGCAAAACTGGCACGCTAGTCTTAAAGTACTGGAAGAGACCGTTGTTTTGACGTGTAGTACATCGAAATCCATCAAAAGCTCGAGAAATGGCGCCACTTTGAAGATTTTAGGGTACACAAGTAACTTTGAGAGATTCAGGTTAGCTTACAAAAACCACATTTTCGGGTTTTCTACTCCAAATACGGCAAAACTGGCACGCTAGTCTTAAAGTACTGGAAGAGACCGTTGTTTTGACGTGTAGTACATCGAAATCCATCAAAAGCTCGAGAAATGACGCCACTTTGAAGATTGTAAGGTACACAAGAATTCTTGTGTGCCTTTAAGCTTTAAAAGCCAGTAACTCGTGTTTTTGCCGTTTTCTTGAAAGGGCAAATGACAGTTGAAGACTTTTCTGGCCTTTCTATCCCATAATTGACTTGACTTAGATCCATCCCATAATTTCTTTATTTGAGACCTAGAGGTTATGCTTAGGTTAGAAAAAGGCCATTTTCTGGTATTGTTACTCAAAATACAGGAAACTTCCATCCACTAAACGCAATCTACATTAAGAGAACGTTGTATTGCCGTATAGTGCATCGAAATCCATCAAAAGCTCGAGAAATGGCGCCACTTTGAAGATTTTAGGGTACACAAGTAACTTTGAGAGATTCAGGTTAGCTTACAAAAACCACATTTTCGGGTTTTCTACTCAAAATACGGCAAAACTGGCACGCTAGTCTTAAAGTACTGGAAGAGACCGTTGTTTTGACGTGTAGTACATCGAAATCCATCAAAAGCTCGAGAAATGGCGCCACTTTGAAGATTTTAGGGTACACAAGTAACTTTGAGAGATTCAGGTTAGCTTACAAAAACCACATTTTCGGGTTTTCTACTCCAAATACGGCAAAACTGGCACGCTAGTCTTAAAGTACTGGAAGAGACCGTTGTTTTGACGTGTAGTACATCGAAATCCATCAAAAGCTCGAGAAATGACGCCACTTTGAAGATTGTAAGGTACACAAGAATTCTTGTGTGCCTTTAAGCTTTAAAAGCCAGTAACTCGTGTTTTTGCCGTTTTCTTGAAAGGGCAAATGACAGTTGAAGACTTTTCTGGCCTTTCTATCCCATAATTGACTTGACTTAGATCCATCCCATAATTTCTTTATTTGAGACCTAGAGGTTATGCTTAGGTTAGAAAAAGGCCATTTTCTGGTATTGTTACTCAAAATACAGGAAACTTCCATCCACTAAACGCAATCTACATTAAGAGAACGTTGTATTGCCGTATAGTGCATCGAAATCCATCAAAAGCTCGAGAAATGGCGCCACTTTGAAGATTTTAGGGTACACAAGTAACTTTGAGAGATTCAGGTTAGCTTACAAAAACCACATTTTCGGGTTTTCTACTCCAAATACGGCAAAACTGGCACGCTAGTCTTAAAGTACTGGAAGAGACCGTTGTTTTGACGTGTAGTACATCGAAATCCATCAAAAGCTCGAGAAATGGCGCCACTTTGAAGATTTTAGGGTACACAAGTAACTTTGAGAGATTCAGGTTAGCTTACAAAAACCACATTTTCGGGTTTTCTTCTCCAAATACGGCAAAACTGGCACGCTAGTCTTAAAGTACTGGAAGAGACCGTTGTTTTGACGTGTAGTACATCGAAATCCATCAAAAGCTCGAGAAATGACGCCACTTTGAAGATTGTAAGGTACACAAGAATTCTTGTGTGCCTTTAAGCTTTAAAAGCCAGTAACTCGTGTTTTTGCCGTTTTCTTGAAAGGGCAAATGACAGTTGAAGACTTTTCTGGCCTTTCTATCCCATAATTGACTTGACTTAGATCCATCCCATAATTTCTTTATTTGAGACCTAGAGGTTATGCTTAGGTTAGAAAAAGGCCATTTTCTGGTATTGTTACTCAAAATACAGGAAACTTCCATCCACTAAACGCAATCTACATTAAGAGAACGTTGTATTGCCGTATAGTGCATCGAAATCCATCAAAAGCTCGAGAAATGGCGCCACTTTGAAGATTTTAGGGTACACAAGTAACTTTGAGAGATTCAGGTTAGCTTACAAAAACCACATTTTCGGGTTTTCTACTCCAAATACGGCAAAACTGGCACGCTAGTCTTAAAGTACTGGAAGAGACCGTTGTTTTGACGTGTAGTACATCGAAATCCATCAAAAGCTCGAGAAATGGCGCCACTTTGAAGATTTTAGGGTACACAAGTAACTTTGAGAGATTCAGGTTAGCTTACAAAAACCACATTTTCGGGTTTTCTTCTCCAAATACGGCAAAACTGGCACGCTAGTCTTAAAGTACTGGAAGAGACCGTTGTTTTGACGTGTAGTACATCGAAATCCATCAAAAGCTCGAGAAATGGCGCCACTTTGAAGATTTTAGGGTACACAAGTAACTTTGAGAGATTCAGGTTAGCTTACAAAAACCACATTTTCGGGTTTTCTACTCCAAATACGGCAAAACTGGCACGCTAGTCTTAAAGTACTGGAAGAGACCGTTGTTTTGACGTGTAGTACATCGAAATCCATCAAAAGCTCGAGAAATGGCGCCACTTTGAAGATTTTAGGGTACACAAGTAACTTTGAGAGATTCAGGTTAGCTTACAAAAACCACATTTTCGGGTTTTCTACTCCAAATACGGCAAAACTGGCACGCTAGTCTTAAAGTACTGGAAGAGACCGTTGTTTTGACGTGTAGTACATCGAAATCCATCAAAAGCTCGAGAAATGGCGCCACTTTGAAGATTGTAAGGTACACAAGATCTAGCATGTTTTCACAAAAGGAGCCTTTGAACCTAACACCCCCTTTTGTGAAAACATGCTAGATCTTGTGTGCCTTTAAGCTTTAAAAGCCAGTAACTCGTGTTTTTGCCGTTTTCTTGAAAGGGCAAATGACAGTTGAAGACTTTTCTGGCCTTTCTATCCCATAATTGACTTGACTTAGATCCATCCCATAATTTCTTTATTTGAGACCTAGAGGTTATGCTTAGGTTAGAAAAAGGCCATTTTCTGGTATTGTTACTCAAAATACAGGAAACTTCCATCCACTAAACGCAATCTACATTAAGAGAACGTTGTATTGCCGTATAGTGCATCGAAATCCATCAAAAGCTCGAGAAATGGCGCCACTTTGAAGATTTTAGGGTACACAAGTAACTTTGAGAGATTCAGGTTAGCTTACAAAAACCACATTTTCGGGTTTTCTACTCCAAATACGGCAAAACTGGCACGCTAGTCTTAAAGTACTGGAAGAGACCGTTGTTTTGACGTGTAGTACATCGAAATCCATCAAAAGCTCGAGAAATGACGCCACTTTGAAGATTGTAAGGTACACAAGAATTCTTGTGTGCCTTTAAGCTTTAAAAGCCAGTAACTCGTGTTTTTGCCGTTTTCTTGAAAGGGCAAATGACAGTTGAAGACTTTTCTGGCCTTTCTATCCCATAATTGACTTGACTTAGATCCATCCCATAATTTCTTTATTTGAGACCTAGAGGTTATGCTTAGGTTAGAAAAAGGCCATTTTCTGGTATTGTTACTCAAAATACAGGAAACTTCCATCCACTAAACGCAATCTACATTAAGAGAACGTTGTATTGCCGTATAGTGCATCGAAATCCATCAAAAGCTCGAGAAATGGCGCCACTTTGAAGATTTTAGGGTACACAAGTAACTTTGAGAGATTCAGGTTAGCTTACAAAAACCACATTTTCGGGTTTTCTACTCCAAATACGGCAAAACTGGCACGCTAGTCTTAAAGTACTGGAAGAGACCGTTGTTTTGACGTGTAGTACATCGAAATCCATCAAAAGCTCGAGAAATGGCGCCACTTTGAAGATTTTAGGGTACACAAGTAACTTTGAGAGATTCAGGTTAGCTTACAAAAACCACATTTTCGGGTTTTCTACTCCAAATACGGCAAAACTGGCACGCTAGTCTTAAAGTACTGGAAGAGACCGTTGTTTTGACGTGTAGTACATCGAAATCCATCAAAAGCTCGAGAAATGGCGCCACTTTGAAGATTGTAAGGTACACAAGATCTAGCATGTTTTCACAAAAGGAGCCTTTGAACCTAACACCCCCTTTTGTGAAAACATGCTAGATATATATATCTCCACCAGTAGGTAATTCCTGCGCTCTTTTTACTTCTCTTTCTACTGCTTGTTTTAGGTGTTTTCTAAACAATAGCGATGTTTCGTGTTGATAAACATTGCAATTGTTATGCTAATGTCCCAACCATGATTTGTAAAGCCCACGTTGTGTTAGGAACCAATGACCACACACGAAACATTGCTATTATAGTGGCAACGAGAAATTTAAACGAGGAAATATATATTGTCTTACCTTTGATCAGCTTTCTAATGGTCTTCGAATTTTCCCTCCGCCAAATAACGATTAAGCACACAAGTAAGTAAATACAGAGTCTTCGGGGGATACCGACCTCCACTTCGATTTGTAACTTCAGCAATAAATTTAGAAAGCCAAAATTTCAATTTCTCAGCCGACATTTCTTCGATATTCCGTCAAATATTCCGTGTACGTTTACCGCGTGAAAACTCAGCGTTCTTGTTCACTCTTATCCGTTGCCACTCCTCGAAAACCTTAACCGCCCACAGCTTCGTGTTGTACTGTTCTTAGGGTAAAGAAACTTCTTCATGTAAAATTTTCGGAGGACGAAAACGTGAATCAGCCATCACACTCCAACTCAACTTGAGAATGCAAATGATTGTACTAATCCAAACGGACAAACGTTACCACCTCTCGTCGCTAATGATAACTAACTGCATTGATTTCATACCAATGCCAATGACGGACTGAGTATAAGTACAAAAGTTGTTAAGATCTCCCTTGAGAACTGAATTGACTTACATAAATTAATATTCATTTCACAAGCCCGGGGGGGGGGGGGGGGGGGGGGTACTTACATGAAAAATGGGTATGTATGTGAGGCCAAGAGGCTCAAACCCTGACCCTGTTTGACCCAATCCGAGCTCCAAAACCACCTGATTGCCCCTTCTTTAAATTATCCGGCCGGTATACCGCGTACCGGGATTGCATGCAAAATACGGAACATTTCAAGTCGGGACGTGTCATTGGGTAAACAAATCAGCAGATGAAGTACATAGATAAGTACTGAAGTACGAATTAGCGGCGTCACGATGTATGGGAACCTCAGTGCTTGCATGTGGGCAGGCGATCAAAATGCGGCAACAGAATGTCTTTTTTTGACATAGTTGCTAAAAAAAAATGAAGCCTAACTGCCTAAAAAATACTGAACCCTGACCCTGACTGCACCCAAATTATACTCAAATCCTGACCCTGATCTGCCCAAATCAGGAAAAAACCCTGACCCTACCTGCCCAAACCGAGCTCAAAACCCTGACCCTACCTGCCCAAACTGAGCTCAAAACCCTGACCCACCCGGGCGGCACATACACAATACGTCACAAACAGGAGTACCCCCCCCCCCCCTCCCTCCCCCCGCGATACGTGATCTGTAAATCTGATACAGATTTCGTCCTGATTTGCATAAACTTTTGCGTCGATTTTTTCGGCCAAAATAGGTCGTATCGCCAGAATAACCGACAAACACGACTCCGACTCTGTACATCTAGACGTTTGAATGATAAGTCATATACAGAATTCGTACTTTATCCGATTTACAAACTTCATTCTGTATCAGTCACTGGAAAATCTAGACCTCTTCCAAGGGTTGGCAATTTTAAATGTTGGAAATTTACTGGAAGTTTCAATTTCCAAGGGTTGGAAATTATGTCTTCCAAAAACAAAAACAAAATCAAGTTGTCACACATTTACTTGCAGAATTTTATGAGGGTTTATTGCAAACGAAGAATTTTGTTTTGTTTTACGGTTTCCAGTTCTAAAATTATTGCAAGTAATACTCGCCAAGCAGATCGTTATTTCCAACATATTTGCAACTTATTTCCACCTTATTTCTAACGTACTTCCAACCCATGGAAGAGGTCTAGATTTTCCAGTGTCTATTACATAAAGAGCAGCGTGGTTATTGTAAGGATGCATATGATTGACTCCGACACGTTCGTATATATCTATTACATAAAGAGCAGCGTGGTTATTGTAAGGATGCATATGATTGACTCCGACACGTTTGTATATATCTATTACACAAAGAGCAGCGTGGTTATTGTAAGGATGCATATGATTGACTCCGACACGTTCGTATATATCTATTACATAAAGAGCAGCGTGGTTATTGTAAGGATGCATATGATTGACTCCGACACGTTTGCTGGCACGTTCTCAGGTTGTCACCGATGTATTTATTTGAGCAAGTTCTGTTCTGACTACCATGCATTACACTTTCATTCCTAGTTAAGTTGAGGTTCAAACAAACAAAACAGAAAGGCGTTTGTAGCTATTACAGACACAGAGGCTTTGTTGGCGAATACTTAGAATCTATTTTCTTATTTCTTTACATTCTGGTTTAAGTTCAGCATTCTAAAGTATTCTATTTGAAAATAGTGTCCTCCACTGACTCCTTGGTTTGTTGATGCTTTCTGAAATGTAAGATGATTAAATTGTTACGAATTAATACCGTATTGTAGGATTGGCTTACGCTATTCACAAGTTTAAGTTGCGCTGTTGTGCTGGTAAAAGGCTGGCTATGACGCGATGGCTTAACACTGACAACTTTGAAGTTCCCGTATTTCCCATCTCACATGCACCCCCAACAACAACAGAAGCAACAGCAGTATCAACAACAACAACACAACACGAACAACACAACAGTAAGAACAATACAAACAACAGCAACAACACAACAATAAGAACAACAGCATCAACACGACACGAACAACACATTCCCCAGTAAGAACGGTAACAACACAACATGAACAACACAACACGAACAACACATTCCCCAGTAAGAACAGTAACAACACAATACGAACAACACAACACGAACAACACATTCCCAATAAGAACAGTCCAACAACACAACACGAACAACACAACAATAAGAACAACTTACAGCAACAACACAACACGAACAACACATTCCCCAGCTCCCCTAGATTTTCGGCCACGTCTATCCGGAACGTTTCAATTTACACGAAAAAAATAAGGGTTGCCGCGCCGATAATATTTGGCACGCGTACCTAAATTTTAGGAGTGTCGTACCCAAAATACCTGTCGGGTAAATCGGGTTTCTATTACCAAACTCACCCGGGCCTCAGACAAAGGTGTACACATAGTTAGTATGTGTTCCACCCACACCCTTCCAGCAATTCTTGGACGAGCCGTACTCTGCGTAAGTCGCATCGGCGTTATCCCCGGACCAGCACTCGCCATAGAACTGTACACTGAACACTTTGAAGGTACCATTTTTCTGGTTGACTTTCTCGGCGCACTCTCCCACTGTTTTCTTCATACGATACCAGTTAATCTTGCTACGCAGGTTAGCCACTAGTTTAGGGAAGGCGTGGAATCCACTGTAGTCACGGTAACAACCAAGGGGTACGAACTTCTTGCCGTTAGGAGTCACGATGACGTCTGTGAACAGGATAAAGAGAAGAAAAAAATGAAACAGATTATATTTATTACAAAGATCTAGAAAAAAGGGACCACGTTCTCGCAATCTCGTTCCCAGAGCTCGCATTTCGTTTGGTCAGTTGGTCACCGCTGGCAAAAAACGTGTGGGATTAACATTCTCGACCCCCGATTCTTTTCAATTGTTACTGCGCATGTTCACAGGAAACGTTTCTGTTGAGCATGCGCAGTAAGAATGAGAAGGGTCTGGGTTAGATAAATGAATCAGTGAAGAGCGTTTAATGTGTATTTATAACCCATCTAATATTCTCTCAATGCGTCAGTGACCCAATGTTTTCTCTCCGCCAGAGGACAAACATCAGCGAATCCCCCTCCCTCCCCGGTCAGAGTAGCGCGCGCAAGGGTAACAGTAAATGAAAATATGTGAAGGATTATAAAGACAATAACTTACTTTGTGGCGTTGAAATATGAACTGATATTTGACCTTGGATATTAATAATAATAATAATCACTTATATAGCACCTATACTCTACAGCTCTAGGCGCTTTACAATGGTATCAATAAAAATATAATAAAAATTACATGATCGTATAAAAAACCTGAGAAATATAACACTATATAAACACTATACTATAATGTATATTTAAAAAGCGTGGAAAATAGATACGTTTTAATATTAGTTTAAAAAGAAGACAGAGAGTTGCATGACCTCACTTCCTTGGGAAGCGCATTGCACAAGGAAGGAGCTGCCACAGAAAATTTCCGTCGAGTTTCGCTCTCAGAACTGTTCGCTTCACGAAACATACAGCTGTCATTAATCTTAATAGAGAAACTGAACTGATATAATTTTATTCCGCCTTAGAACTCTGTGATACCGTGTTAGATTACCACCAGCAGGACCTTCACACAGAACAGTAACGAGGCATTGCATTTTATCGATATTAAGAGAGATTAGGGCGCATTCGTTTGGGTCATGTTGCGGCTATTACGAACAAGCAATACACCAAATAAACAATGTTCTTTACGTTATCAAACAAAACATATAATTCCCAAATGATGTTCTAAAAGTGTCAACTACTGTCTACATTTAGGAAGATCAATATCTGCAGTATTTCGAGGGTTTCTGATTTTGGAATAGCCGCGGAATATGTCCCAAAACAACGCGCATTAAGCATCGCGTTTTCTATTCCAGCGAACGGCAGAAATGACCACTCGACCACGATTTTCCCGCGCGTTTGCCGATTTAACATGAAGGTGACAAGTCTGCAAAATGTGCTCATGTCTTGTCAGCGGTAGAAATCGTGGGAGCAGTTTTAAATGAATCTTCAGAAACTCGACATACTGCAGTTAAAGGTCGGCACACACGAAGGGACAAGTCTCTGGGACTTGTCCCCTCGTCTGAACTAGGAAAAATATTGTCGCGGTGACAAAATTTTGTCCCCAGGACTTGTCCCTTCAAATCAAACTGGTTTGAATTGAGGGGACAAGTCCCGGGAACAAACTGACAAGATTTTTCCTAGTTCACACGAGGGGACTTGTCCCTGGGACTTGTCCCTTCGTGTGTACGCAACAAGGGATTTGTCCCTGGGACTTGTCCCTTCGTGTGTGCCGACCTTAAAGAACGGGGGTTAAGGAGAAAATCGTAAGTGTTAAATTTGTTATTAGTTTCGACGTCAAGCCAGGTAAATTTAGGACTGGTTCATTTTACAGTGCTAAAAAATCGAATATAACGCTTTTTGTAAACATGCTTTGAGTAAAATGTCAACCAAAATGACCTGCGCGAGCGACATTTCCCGCGCATGCGCAAGCGTTCTGCAGACCTGTCCATGAAGGGGAGTTGTTGAGAACGTGGGAATTATTTCCCATATTTCTTTTACATTTATTTAATACTTTAATTCATTTTTGGGTGCGGTTGCCCAAATAAGACTCGAACCACCTAAAAACGCTCATTAGGGACGGGGCAACAACATCAGCTGCTAATTTTAATAATTTACAATAACTGGACCCACGAACATGTGATTTGACTATAATGGAGAGAATACAACATACATACATACATACATACATACATCAAATGTTAAAATAACTGCTTTACATGATTGCCGTGTGTGAGTCAGATAGGGAGTAGAATTTTTTGATACTCCTTTTGAACTTACTAAGAGAATCAAGATTTCTTAATGAGCTTGGATAATAAAAACATCAACAGTTCTCACCTAAACTCAAAGGGACTACATCTCAACAACCGTGGTAGCTTAGCTTTAGAGCAGAATTTAGCAGATTTTGCTAATAATATGTCTGCTTGACTTGTTTCATCCCAGCCCGTAATTCCCACTACCCGGGGTTTTAAATTAGCTTCACTTAATATAAGAGATTTAACGAAGCATATCGATGAATTGCGAGTTTTGCTTGCTGATAACCCGATTGATGTTCTAGCTTTAAATGAGACATGGCTTGATCAATCTGTTAGTGATAATGATATATACATTTCTGGCTACGAAATCATTCGTAGGGACAGGGGTTTTCGCGGTGCTGATGGGAAAACGTACGGAGGTGTTTGTTTTTATGTACGATCAAATGTAAATTTCTCGGCTCGCTTAGACTTGTCCATCGATGAGCTGGAAAATTTGTGCATTGAAATTCACAAGCCTAATTCCAATCCATTTCTCATCACAACATGGTACAGACCGCCAGATTCAAAAGTCGACAAAATGAATTTTTTTGAAACTTTCATCGGTAGACTTGATGCTGAAAATGTTGAGTATCATTTGCTGGGTGACCTAAATTGCAATGTCGGGGCCAGTGTGTTTGATCACAACACAGGGCTGCTTACTGGTATTGCCGAGCTTTATGGTTTAGAACAATTGATAAGTGAACCTACTCGCATTACGGAGTCATCATCTACCACAATCGACCTTATCTTTACCAATGCATTAGATAAAATTGTTTGCTCTGGTGTCTCTCATGTCGGCATCAGTGATCATAGCTTAATATATTCATTTCGTAAACTTTCAATTGGCTTATTTTCCCGGGGTCATTCTACAACTACATATAGAAGTTTCAAAAACTTTGACCCTGACAGTTTCCGAAATGATATAAATTCACAAGATTGGGAGGGTATAACAGAATCTAATAACCCAAATCGCATGTGGCATGCCTGGAAAGCCACCTTCATGAAAGTGGTAGATAGGCGTACAAGACGTGTCAGAAATTCAAACTCGCCTTGGATTACGCCCGAGCTTAAGCAACTCATGCGCGATAGGGATATTCTCAAGATTAAAGCGATACAATCTAAAGACCCATATGACTGGTCCGCTTTTAAAAAAGCCCGCAATTTTGTGAATGGGGAAATAAAACGTACAAAGGAGGTTCATTACAAGACAGCTTTCCACGAAAATGAGAATAATATCAAAAAAACTTGGGGTATTATTAATGAGTTGACTTCAAGAAAGCAAAACAACTCTCATATAAAGGAGATCGTGTGTAATGGATCTCCTGTGACAGACTCTAATCAATTATGTGAAACGTTTAACAATCACTTTGCCGACATAGGGCCTAAGCTAGCTGAGAGAATACCTCGCTCTGAAAATATTTCACACCTAGACTATCTTGCACCTCGAAATAGCAATGATTGTCTTGATGGTGGTAATTTTCAAATCAAACAGACAAATCCTGCAGTTGTTTTCTCTCTTTTATCTAAACTTTGCAAATCTAAAGCGACGGGTTTGGATAAAATCTCTGCTAGACTTTTCCGTATATGTCCCGACTTGATAGCGGAATCCCTTTGTACTGTTTTCAACTGCTCAATTACTACAGGTATATTTCCAGATGAATGGAAATGTGCTAAGGTAATTCCATTGTTCAAACAGGGACAGCGTAGAGATTTGGACAATTATCGTCCCATATCAATAATTCCAGTAATAGCAAAAGTTTTCGAGAGGATTGTTTATAATCAAGTTCATGATTTTCTAATCGAAAACAAATTGCTATCTGACAGTCAATCGGGTTTTCGGAGTCTTCACTCTACGGTGACTGCCCTTCTTGAGGCCACCAACAACTGGGCCTACAATATCGATCGTGGCAATGTGAATGCCGTCGTATTTCTAGATCTTAAAAAAGCATTCGATACAGTAGACCATGGGATTTTGCTATCAAAGCTTAATGCATACGGGTTTGGGGGGAAAGCAAGTAATTGGTTTAAGTCATACCTTTATGAGCGCAATCAAAAGTGTTTTGTGAATGGGCAACTTTCTAGTACCCGTTCTCTGCGCTGTGGAATTCCACAAGGGACAATTTTAGGTCCTTTGCTTTTCCTCATCTACATAAATGACTTACCAAATTGTCTTGCACACTCCCAGCCCCGTATGTATGCGGATGATACTCATTTAACATTTGCAAGTAATAATGTAGATGACATTAATTATTATGTCAATCAAGACCTTGCAAGCGTTAATCATTGGCTTGTCGCTAACAAGCTTACCTTAAACCAATCAAAAACAGAGTTTATGGTTATCGGGTCACGACAAAGATTATCCACGTTTCAATCAGCTCCAATCCTGGCAATCGATGGCGTCCCTATAAAGCAGGTGCCTCATACAAAATCACTTGGTGTGCATATTGACCAAAATCTATCATGGAATGTGCACATCAAGGGGTTGACTAAAAAGATTGCTTCTGGAATTGGAGCCCTGAAACGTGTAAGAAATTGTGTTCCTGATAAAACCATGCATTCAATCTACAATTCCCTTATTCAACCACATTTCAATTATTGTTGCATTGTCTGGGATAGTTGTAGCATAACTTGTGCTACTAAGCTTCAAAAGTTGCAAAATCGAGCTGCAAGGGTCTTATCGTTCTCCAACTATGACGCTGATGCCGATATTCTGATTGAGAGGTTTGGTTGGAAAAAACTCGCTTCGCAACGAAAATTTCAAACCGCAGTCATGGTCTACAAATCAATGAATGGTCTTGCCCCAGACTATATGCGGTCCATGTTTACATATCGTAATGTTACCTCTTATTCTTTGAGAGACACCGAGGGCAAACTGGCTATTCCTATGCCCCGCACAAATTATCTTAAGGATAGCTTTGGTTATAAGGGTGCGGTGCTGTGGGATAGCCTCCCAGTCGGGTTGCGGCAAGCAAATAATCTTAGCAGTTTTCGAGCGGGCTGTTTTGAACAAGTCTAACTGTTATTCTAAAGTCTTATTTTTATTCTTAATTTTTATAATATATTATATGTAATGCACGGCTCTCATGGAAAGCAGGTACTAAACTTAGCATTATTTAAAATTAGATTATTATTATTATAGTAGTTATGATTAGATGTTATTATTTATTTTTATTTACATTATCATTACTTATTTATTTATTTATTTTTAAATCCTGATGAGATATTCCGTGGGTAAATAAAGTTATACTTCCATAAAAGGGTCCCTCTGTAACTGATACTTCGCTTTCGATAATCAGTTCTAGGTTTGGGGAGGGCCAGTTTATTTTGCGCGTTTCGTAATTGAGAGTGCTCGACCTTAGCGGTAGTCCACTAGTCCTGGACTAGCCTGCTTGCAGGCGGTGGAGGGTGTTTTGTCGCGCAGCTAACGGATCATCGGCCATATTGGCCGAGCGTGATTGAGACCTGGGATCGAATGACAAATGGAGGGGGGAGGGGGTGGGGGAGAACAAGCAGATCTGAAAGACCGCCTGCACGAACACCCCTGGTTTCTGAATTCCGCCCACCACGCACATGATTTCCGTTAACTTGTAACCCATTCTTAATTGACCAATAGGAGTCGATGTGTGACAGCCTGCCAATTTTGATTTGGATCAGATTGAAATGCGTGCAATATTAAAAACAAACTTCGCTCGCTGTCAAATGCAATGCAAAATGCTAGTAAAATTGTCAATTGGTTCTCAGATACGGAAATTTCAATAAAACCAGCTATTTTTGTTCAAAGTTCTCCATGGAAAGGACTGCGACAGTACCACTTTAGATATATATGTACTAGACAGTTCGGTTTTAGCTTGTTGCGTTCGCCCCATCAGTCTCTCAAAGAGTTTGCAAATCCTCCGAAATACATACATTTAATTCAACTGAGCTGCTTCACAAAGCCGTCCAGCACCGCAGTCAGGTACCATACAAGCGGCTGCTTCCTTTCTTAAAAGAATTAAGCTCGCATAAAGATAAATACAGGATCGAAAAAATCTCTAAACTTCAAAGAAAACTCCGATGGAGACAATGTTTTGTCTGGAACTCGATATTGAAGAACTCGTAGACAAACAAACTACGAGTGCAAAGTACACAGGTAAATGTTGCAATTTGGTCGACAACAATACTTTTCAGTGGCGAATTAAATCACGGTTCGTTGTCAAGTTATCTTTACCGTAAATATCATACTCTTTCCAAAGCCTGTCGAAAGCACAGCCAGAACGGCAGGTTTAAAGTACAGGTCACAATTCACAGGTCAGGTTGTTAAATTCTAAGACAAAATAAAGGCTCTGTATACCTTAGGCTTTACCCAGACGCGGAGAAAGAAGCGAGCAGCTGTGTTCTCTCTAGAAAACCTCTGCAACCAGGGTTATTAAAGGCGAAGGAGATAACTTTGAAAACGGAGTAGGAGGAAGCAATATACAGAGCCTGATATTTACGGTTTACGAACTTGCGAAAAGAGAACTCATCGACAACAAACCTCTCGCAGTTCGCCGATCGCCGCCTTCGCGGCTCTTTCTCCGTGGCTGTTCTCTCTAGAAAACCTCTGCAACCAGGGTACTTCACCTTAGTCTTCAAAAAAGACAAAGCCTTTTGTATTACTCGCCATATTTTATCAACTGCAAGCTCACTACACAACTCTTATTCTAGTTACGCCGCTTCGAAGGCTACACTTCTTGCTTTCAACACTTGCCGCGATAAGCTTTGATTGACATCGTTTCAGCCAATCATATACTCTGTCCGCTGGTGGACGGGACTCAGAAACCAGGGGCTTTCGTGCAGGCGGTCTTTCAGATCTGCTTGTTCTCCCCCACCCCCCTTCCCCCCTCCATTTGTCATTCGATCCAAGGTCTCAATCACGCTCGGCCAATATGGCGGCCGCTTCGATGATCCGTTTGCTGCGCGAAAAAACACCCTCCACCGCCTGCAAGCAGGCTAGTCCTGGACTAGTAAGAAATGCTTCTGGCTGGACTAGTAAAAAATATGAGCTACTAGCTAGTCACAGGACTAGTAACTATTCTATAATTTGCAATGTTTAATAAAAGATAAAAACAAAAACATTTGTCCTGTGATTGTTGTTTGAACGCGTTTCTTCGCAAACGTTCCGAAAACAATCGCGAAAAGGCCGAGAAAACTGAACAAGGCTGAGGCGAGGACTGGTGACTAGTCAGCCCCAGGAGTTCCCGTGAACGCCGCCATCGCCGCCATCTTTGTTTTGACTTGTTCACTCGTGCGTGTATCATGAAAGGCTTAGAGATCAGCAAATATTGGCATGCCGGAGTCGGGAGTACCAGGAATTTTCTCTGGACTAGTAAATTTTCAGCTCTACTAGTCCCAGGACCAGTGATTAAAAAAGTTAAGGTCGAGCACTGATTGATATCCTGTGTTGCTAGAAACAAACAACTATTGCATGTAATAAGGTGAAATACCATTAATGGACTTAAACATTGTTATTGCCATTAGTTTTCTCCTTCTTATTGTTAGTTCATCCCAGTTAAGCAGATTGAGGAGCTCATTTGAATTTGCGTAATAATCTGATTTCGTTATTACTCTGGCGGCACGGTGTTGTAGTTTTTGTAGCTTTTCACTTAATTTCTGGCTTAGACCATCCCATACTGGACAACAATAGTCAAAGTGGGGCTCAATCAGAGATTCATAGATTTTAGTTGCCGTACTCTGAGAGATAAATAGTCTGAGCCTTTTCAACGCACCGATACCGGACAATATTTTCTTTGATACTTCGCAAATATGTTTCTCCCAGGATAACCTTTCGTCAATGTATAGTCATAGGGATTTGGTATTATGAACTCTCTCAATCTGCTTACCTTCAATTCGAATGTCAAGCCCAATATTGTCAGCTCTCGCCTTTAACCTTTGCCTTGACCCAATGATCATGAATTCGGTCTTGGCAATATTTAGACTTAGTCTATTGCCCATTAACCATCGGTTTAGATTTTGTAACTCGGTGTTAATTTCTGATTCAAGATCAGTTACAGTGGATGCCGAAAAGCTGATTATGTCATCTGCGTACATTCTGGGGTGAGCCTTATTTAAGCAGTTTGGCAAGTCGTTTATGTAAAGAAGGAATAGCAATGGGCCGATTATTGAGGCTGTGGAACCCCACAAGTAATCAAACTTCCACTGGATATTCCCCCATTAACTTTGCATTTTTGGGTGCGGTTGCCCAAATAAGACTCGAACCACCTAAAAACGCTCATTAGGGACGGGGCAACAACATCAGCTGCTAATTTTAATAATTTACAATAACTGGACCCACGAACATGTGATTTGACTATAATTGAGAGAATATAATAACTGGATCCACGAACACGTGATTTAACTATCATGATGGAGAAAATACAATAACTGGTAGTGCCTCTCTTTGGAAAGCATCCGCTGAACCTGATTGTTAAAATAAAATTCAGTATTGTTCGACACGTAAAGGTCTTCAGCTCTCGCTGGGATTCGCGGACGACAACTATCACATCACGTGATCAATTTCATCCAATCAGAATCGGAGAGTATACCCAATCATAGGTAGCGATTTTGATGGTTCCGTACCGGCTAAATAAAATTATATACTGATAAATATTCGACAGGTCAAGAAAAGAAAGTAAGATTATCTACTCAGGATATATTGATGTAACCAAAAGATGATTGTATATGCATATTATTATATACCGGCCGCGAGGTACTGTACCCTAGGCCAACAGTGCAGGCCGAGCTAGAGACGAGTTTACAAGACAGAAGTCGGTCCGGTGAGAGAAAAACTTTGCCCTAGGCGGGTAAATAGCATCACATTTTTTTCATTGCAATTTTATTTCATTTTTTGTTCTTTCGTTAATTCTGTGAATTTGTCAGTCTTAAGCGCGCGAACTAAAATTGAAAAACTTGACCCAAATCACAAGCAATTTTCAGCAGCTTTTCATCTTTTTCGGAGGCTTTCCTTATCAAATATGTAGTAAAAATATAACGCCTTCAGTGCGGTTTGGGTACAATTACGTAAGAATCTCGTCTAAATCCTTCATAAAAAAAACACAAGGTCACCACCCAATCAGAGGGAGCGATTTTGATGGTTCTGTACCGGCTAAATAAAATTATATATAAATATTCGACAGTATACAACTGGTTTGAGCTGCATTTTGGTTTACAAGTCTCGTATGATGCCACCCATTAGAATGTAGAATATAAGCCTAGTGTTTTACATTAATGCCGCGTGTACGGGGAATTATTCAGGGGAAAAAATGCTTTAATATTTCTCTTTAAAAACTTTCTGATGTTCGCAGGCAGTGCATTCCACAACTTTGCCGCATGGAAACGGACGCATCTTTTGCCAAAATTAGTTTGTGGATTCTTGTCCACGAGCCCCTAAGATTATATTGAGTCATTTCACTGCGTCAATTAAACATATTTGTGAGGTACTCTGGGGTGAGGCGCTGTAAAGTATTGTAGATCATAACAGCTGTTTGTTTTGTTCTTTGGATGTGTAGCCTCTCCCATGCAGCCTTACTTAGGATGAAATTATTACAGCCACGCGGTTTTGCAGGTTTTGTAGTTTGTCTGATAGCCCTATCAATAAAGATTTCCCCACATGCTAATGAAGTTTATCAGTGCCGTATAGGGAAATAAAGGTTTTATTCGCTTGAAAGCACCAGGACGCGATGAAATTTTATTTACGAGTTTCTCAATGTTGGTAGTCCAGAACAATGATTAGTGAAGTAAAACCATCGGCTGCCTGAGAGAAAGACTCTATAAGAGAAACCGCTACGGTACTAATTACTAACTAAAGAAATCTAATTCATCTCTCGCTCATCTCTCACACAATCTCGGGAAATGCTCGGAAGATCTAGAAGTGAAAGACACAGCATACATGCAAGACGCTGGTTAGGCCACACCTTGAATACGCCTCCGCAGCATGGGACCCATATACAAAGAAGAACATTGATGGCACTGAAATAATCATATCCAAAGAAGGGCTGCTCGATTTGTCACAAGAACTTATGACAGATGTGCAAGTGTCATGGCCCTCCTTCATGATCTAGGATGGAACTATCTCATTTCGCATAGGGCTATAAGCAGGCTTACAATTTTCTATAAAATTACCAATAACCAGATTGCAATCGAATTCGCCTGCAACAATGGGGCCGTAAGCATTCTTGGTAAACTTCCATCAACACTCGATTGATAACGAAGGGTTCATTTCCGTGTTTTGCAGAAATACAAACAAATGACAAACGTGAGTAGATTAGGACGATTTCTACTTCACATCCCAGCCGAGGGAATCGCGCGCAAGGCGAAAACAATAGAAGCCTCGGTTTCATGAAAATCAAACACAAAAATTGAGGCGCGCAAAGCGTAATGGTCCGTGGTGGGACTTTTTAAAGAGATCTAGAAACATCCGCGAATATACTTTAATTTATTCCTCAACAGCCTCGCCTATTGGTTGTTATAAGTATAGCTTTTTCCTAAGAACCGTCAAAGACTGGAACTCACTACCAGAATACGTTGTTCAACAAATAGTGTCGAATAGTCAGCTTCGGAGTTTCTGGCCCTTAACTAAAAATTACATATTATTTATTTATTATTGTAACGGCTGACCATGGCTCCCTTCACTAGATGCTGTAGGGCTTTATGAAGAATAAAAGTAGATGTAGATGCAGATACTTGTTTCAAGTTAATAGGCCTTTTACAGGAAGTAGTCACGTGTTGATATATCACTTCAATGGCGAATGCATATTTCGGCGCACAATGTAGGTTATTGTTATCATCCATCAAATATTTAATTTGACGCGCGCTTATATACGCTCACAGGGGGTATACAAATATAATAACCTATTTGTGGCGTCGAAATATGCCCTGATATTTCGTCCGCGGACATTATCTGATCCGAGAAGAAACAGTTCCCGAGAGCGAAGCTCGAGGGAAACTGTGAGCTTCGAGGATCAGATAACGTCCAAGGACAAATTTTAACAATTATTCACCGAAGTGGAGGTGAATAGTGGTGGATATTTACCGAGCCGCTTCGGCGCCAAATTGTTATTTTATTTTCTGTCAAATGGACAAAAACTCGCGCGAGATGATAGCTGCTTTGCTCGGAGGTGAATATGAAATCATCTTCACTGTTTGAGTAGCCAATCAGAGCGCGCGAAAAGTGATATTCACTGGTGTGGTATATACACGACTTTCATAATGGCCGCCTCCTAATTTGCATATGTGATTTTCCGTTTCGGTTGTTTATCCACATTTATAGAAAACATGAACATTGCCATGTGAAATAGCATGTCGACATTAGTGAACTTGTGAAAGTTGAGTGCTGTAGCTTAAAAAGCAATGAAGTTACAGCCAGTTGAAATTAGAGAGATTTGTATGAGAAAAACAACGGACGCCTTTCTAGCCTCGCTTTCATGTTTTTCTACATTAGAAATGCTCGTAGCTCAACAGCAATTCTCCACATTGCCCTAAAACTCAAAACTATTACTAGTTTTAATGTGATCTTTCATATGGTAGCATTGGTTTCCCTCTACAGATTTATCTTCCAAATTATGCAAATTAGAAGGCGGCCATTATGAAAGTCGTGTATACTAACAGGGCATATTTCGACGCCACAATGTAGGTTATTGTAGTGAGGTTTATACACTGCTGTCTGGCCTAAATAGTAACAAAGCATCAATTGACATCCCTAAGAAATTAATTAGTATGGCTAGTCAACCCCTGTCGACTCCTCTTACCGACATCTATAACAGGCTATCTCTACCGGTATAGTACCTGACATACTTAAGGTATCTAGAGTTACTCCTATCTATAAGAATGGTACTGTAACTGTAATGCTGGGAATTACAGACCAATTGCAACACTTTCACCCTTTGCAAAAATTCTGGAAAGACTAGTCTATAACCAGTTAATATTCTTTTTAGAAAAGCATAAGTATTAATTAAATATCAGTTTGGATTTAGAAAAGGCCACTCAACCGAACAAGCAATTCTGGAACTCACTGATCAACTTAAAATGAATATTGATAACAAAAAAATAACATGTGGAATCTTCCTTGATTTGATACTGTTAACCATGATATTTTATTAAACAAGAGCTTCCTATTTAGATATGGAATTCGTGGAACCCCATTTAACTGGTTTTATAGTTATCTTCAAAACAGAGCACAATATGTACAAATTGATGATGTAAAGTCCAACATGCTCAACATCAAATACTGAGTCCATCAAGGATCAACACTTGGTCCATTACTTTTTTCTTTTATATGTGAATGACATGCCCAATTGTTCAAATAAGATTTCATTCAGAATGTTTGCAGATGACACTAATCTGTTTACTCATGTGATAATCCAATAGAATTAGAGAGTAATAAATGAAGAATTTAAAGTGCTGCTAACAAATTATCCATTACACACTATATGCTTATTTCATCATATCGTAGGAAAAATCAAATTAACATACCTAATATTGAGCAAAAGGACTATCCATTAAATATTTAGGAATATATATTGACAAAAATCTTAACTGGGAACCCCAAATTCAACACATCAACAATAAGATCTCAAAAAACCTGTGAATTATTAATAAACTCGGATATTTTCTAAATTATCAAATGCTAAAACAACTAAACATTGATTTACCAGGAATTACTTACAATATGAAATCATAAGTTGGGGAAATACCTACAAAAGTAAACTAGCTAAAATTAGGACAAAATAAAATTTTGAATAATTGAATAATTAATGAGCATTTTGTCCAATCAGATGAAGCAAATCAGTCACGTGCATGCTACTTTATACCTGATAAAATCTCATCATTCTAAAAATCCCGCGGAGGGATTTGAATTCTGTCCCAGGGGGAAACGGGGTTAATGATTGAGACAATGGATAAGCACCTTGCAACTCTTGGAATTTCTATTGATGTTTCAGCTTTCTCATTGAATTGCTAATTAGGATGAACGTTTTATATAAAGAATACTAATGAACATGAAATTTTACATAAAGTTTCATCCTAATTAAGAATTCACTGATAAAGACCACAAGATAGCAAAAAGTACACGGAACATAAGGTACCTACAATTAGAGACTTATATAATGAGACCCCCGACCCCAAAAATAAGCGTTTTCCTGAATTTTGACTACAGCCATGTTAAACAAAGGCAGCAGAGTCAAAAACCCCTTCCCCCATTCAATGTTGCCCATAGAAACAGTGCATGCTGTACTCACTCCCACTGAAACAACATTGACGAGGGGGGAGAGGTGAAGTTGGTAAAATGCGCGATTTTGTAAGGTCTCATCCTATTACGTCTCATGATTGTCTGAATTTTCGAATGAGAGAAATGACTTGAAAACGGAAGCTTCGGCTATTGTTTGTGGTCTACGTCACGCTGAAGGGCTTAAATATTAGAGAACAGCAGATTTAAGCCGATAGAATAAATAATTAAGACTTTAGGCAATGATGAAATAAAGGATTTTTGATGCATGAGTGTTCTAACTAAACTCGAAGCGAATCACTCACATCGCGAAATTTTGAAAATGGAATGGAGAAAGATTTCGCCTAAAACTAAGGCTGTAATATAAATTCTTAAAGAGAACAAGAAAATGAAGGTGGCGGATATTATGAAGAAATGTGGAATGTCTCGGGCAATTGTATTTAGAAGCATTTTGGAGGGAAAATCGCCGTCAAATCAAAGCGTGAGCGCGGTCGGCCGTGCAAAGTTAGCGCATGCGATGCAAGAATCATTAGACGAACAATGCACAGTTTAAAGAGGGACAAGGGCTCTTCACAGCCAAACGACTTCTCTGTGAAAGTGGGTTAAAGACAGGAGTGTCAGAAAGAACCATGTGTCGGCAACAAAGGAGAATGGGATATCGATATTTACCTGCACGGAAGAAAGGGATATTGACATTGGACGGCATATGTTTCTTCCACAAGTATCCTATGGACCAGGCAAAGGCGCCCAAGGGAAAGATATACGAGGGACTGGCCCAGTACCGGCACGGCATAAGTTCCCATGTGGGGTCGGGAGGGAGAGTGGCAAAGTTTATGGCGTGTCTTTTGGAGAAGGCGTTGTTCTTTGCCAGGAATACGATAAGCTGAATGGAGAATAGTGCTCTTAGGAAGGCTGTGCATGGCTAATACCAATGCACAACTGTTTTTAATACTGCCCAGAAGTTAGACTGCGAACAGTCCCTCCCGAGTTTCCCTCCATTAATAGTAATTTGCGAGCGGAGCGAGCGAACATAAAATATGGCAGGCGTTCGAGCGGAGCGAGAGGAAGAATGGGGACGAGAAAGAGGAGAAGAAAAGGAGGGACTGCAGACATCACACAAAGGAAATAATTACGCGTTGCTGGAACAACGCAAAATTCCCATTGGCTAACGAGTTTGCAGCGTGTCAACACCTATCAATCGCAACCTAGCAGGAGTGGAACTTGAGAGTATCAATCAACATGGCGAGTTCGGTGGCCGTCGAAGCGTGTTTGAAAAGTTCAAACTCATGGCGCCACAAGTTGAATACTTTGGAAACTGCTTACTGGAGGGCGATAGCGAGCGACGAAGTAAAAAATCAACGTATCTCATAAATGGCTTGGAGAAAGTCTAGGCTCCTTTGAGTTTGAAACATATGGTTGTTTAGTACCTAACTTCAACTTCTGTTTAATTTCGGCCCTCGTCAAATTCTTCGTCTTTCGGCCACTAAACAACCCTAATTAACTTCTATAACCCCTGTGTTCTCCAGTCGTTATTACAATTCCAAATGAGCTCCTTTGATTATCCCACTTAGTCATACTATGCCTTTATTGCTTTTATGAAATCTCAAAATTAACACAAGCACCTTTTACCTGTTGATTCTGAAGATAGATCTTTAATTCATAATTATTGGTAAATTCTAAGCGGCCTGTATTCATGTTTGTTACACGCTGTTTCCAGCTGTTCACGGCATGAAACATCACTATGTCTAGCTTTGGTGTAGGTCACAAGTAACTCTCAATCTAAACCAAAACACAATGTAATTTTAATTCCAAATTGTAACCGGGCTTCATTCATGATGTATCGACTTTGTAGATGGCCGTATATTTGTCATTTTTAGATACATATCATGTTATACGCCATACTATACTCCAGGCGAGTAAATTTGCAGCCGAAAGTTGTGGTGACGAAAATATACGTTTGAATCGCTGCGGTGAGTTGACTTCGATTTGTGGGGCACATTTTTTTTTGCCAAGCCAGCATCTAGATACGATTTTAGATCTGCTGCTCTCCTAGTCTTTGTTGCGCAGTTTGCACAAACACGGGAGGATGAACCAATCGTTTTCTCGAGCTGAGAATAACCCAGGTTTTGCAAAATTTCTGCAAGTGAAAGCTTCAACACGCCAGCTTTGCCAGGAATTGAAAATTGATTTCCGTGGAGACCCGGTTTTCCCAAAAATTACCGTAATAGTTTTTAAAAGAGCAACTGCAAACACGGCAGAAATCGTTATACGAAGATTGGTTTGGTTTTCTGCCTCTTTACCGGAGTCGTCGACAAAATTGGGCTTTCCTGAGTTTACATTTGGCGGTATATTTTGGGACTCAAGTGGAGCAATGTTATAAAATATGAGTTACATCGGATTTCACGGAAAGGGGCGGAGCTGAGAATGACGACATGATGTCTGCAGTCCCTCCTTTTCTTCTCCTCTTTCTCGTCCCCATTCTTCCTCTCGCTCCGCTCGAACGCCTGCCATATTTTCTCTTCGCTCGCTCCGCTCGCTAATTACAATCAATGGAGGGAAAGGGAGAGACTCTTCGCAGTCTACCCAGAAGTCCGGATCTCAATCTTATTGAAAACTTCTTTAATATAATCAAACAGGATTTAGAAAAACAGGCCTTAGATCAAAATATAACTTACGAAACGTTTTCACAGTTCGTTGATCGAATTCAATTATTGATGCAAAGGAAAGGGCGAGATGTAATAGATCGAACATTTTAACAATGCCCAAACGAATTAATTTAATAATTAAGAACAACGGAGATCGTACCAAATACTGCACCCTCGAGTTTTAACTCCTGATAAAACACTGCTGCTCGTTTATTAAACAGTACTTAATGCATACGTAGCATATTCTTTGCACACAGCAGAGAGAGTGCCATTCCCTATTTCAACCTATTGGAGATTCTAACCCTTGAAAATATTAGCAATCTTTGGTCACAAAATCGTTACTGACCGAATCAAGAGTTCCAAGTATTTTCACCCAATAGGTTACACCTGTATCTGAAATACATACTTACAATACCAGGTATGCAAAAAAATAAAAATCTGTATCGACCCAATGTAAAAACTAACTATGGCTTATCTACATTTAAATTTTCTTTATCTAAAATTTGGCAAACTATATCCCTACTGAATTCAAAAGTTTAAATCTCTTTCAGTTCCAAACTGTACCTTATCCAGTCCCAAATATAATGCCTTATTCTAATAATTTATTACAGTAATTGTTTCAACATGTTGCATATTTTACATTATATACTACATGTAATTCTGACCTAGTCTTAATTGGGTCTACGGCTACATGTGAAACTCGACCTAATCTTAGCCTTATTTATTTTCCTTGTGGCAGTGGTTAACTCGAAAGCTTAAGCTCCTTTAACCACTTCACACCTTCATCTACATTATTATGTTTAAAATAACTAGTTATTCCCATTATTTAATGATACCTGTATCGACTGTATTATAATTAAATGAATAGCGTAAAATAAAGAAAACTGAAACTGAAAACTATAATTGTCGTTATCATCCTTCAAATATTTTCTTTGACGCGCGCTTATACGCTCATATTTCCCGCTCGCGGAGAGTAAATATTGGTTCGCGTGACGCTTTCAACCAATCCCGCGCGAGAGAAATTATTTGATGGGATATAACGCCAAGACGCTTAGCCGACGAGAGCCGAAGGAGGACGAGGAAGCTCAACAGGCATAAATCTTCAAGAACCTCATAATCCATGCAGGTGTTTCTGCATTTTCGTCCTCATATACTTTGTAAAAAGTAGGTCCGCATCTGCGAACAAAGCCGACCGTTCTTTACCTTAACTGAAAGACAAAACTGGTAAATATCCAAGCAATGATCCGTGATCCGACTGGGTACGCTGTGTTTTCTACGGCGCCTTAAGCTTCAGGCAATGCAACGAATTCAAACCTTCATATATTTGGACTCACAATATAAATGTTAAGACTTTATTTCAACTTGTTTAGTGCACCGAACCAACATCGCTTACTCTAACTTGTGAATTGAGTTTTAGAGTTGTTTAAGCATTTAACATCAAAATTATGTTTATATAGAACAAACAAGCAAGCTTGACTCAGTAAACAGAGACGATCCATGAACGAGTTATAACTGAAACTTCTCCCAAAATAGAATTGAAAATCGTCTCCTCCACAACACGAAAACCAACAAATTGAACCATTTGTGGACTGAAGAACTATGTAAAAATTCAGTCAAATGCGAGTATTTGAGACTTTGTAAACAATTTCTAGTGAACGCCGTGAGCGTCACGGAAAATAAATTGATCTGTTTTTTTTTTCGGTCGGCCTAAAGGAGTCATCCACGAGCAATTCGCGCGCCAAACTAATCAAAATTTCAAGCATGTAACGCGGGCTCATTTTGTGAAGTAATTTATGCGTGCGCTATTATTTCTAGCCTGAATTTCAGCCGTGTCATGGTTCTCTCTCGGGAGGAACGAACCAGAGGAGACGGCTGAAATTCAGGCTATATTATTTCATTCTTTCGCGCGAATATTTGCGTGGTCAAAGCCGCGTATATCCGCCGGTCCTGCCGGCCGGTTTGTAGTTATATATCGAGTTTTTCTTTACGAAATAAAGATAAATGTGTGATCTGTCAAACATTAAGTAGCTGTAGGTTCATATATTTAACAACGTTTCCTGTCGATCAGCTTTACTTGAAAAAGGAGCGCCTTGGCGATGCTTAGTTGTTTCGATCGCTCGGAAATAATCTTAGACTTCAGTCATTTTGTCGATTATCTCGGTCAGTAAAACGCAAATTGTAGGGCTAAAGTAACCGAGTTTTGGTGCAAGGAGAAGTCTACGGAACGGAGGTCGAGGAGATGGATCATCTTGGTACCAGTATGTCGGCAGCAGTTGAAGTGGTCGTCATTTATACCTCCAGAAAAAGTGGTGATATTTAGTCTTCTTGATGTATTTGTAGATCTGGTACAGTGGTTGTTATAAAACATGCACAGCATTATATATCTTGATTGTGTTTGGAAAGAAATGGTAAATATTATTTTCCCGACTCTTCATATTTTGTCTAAAGATACTCTTGGAGAAACATACCACAAACTGTTACACAAAAGCAATGAAAGGTTTGGAGTAGTTGTGTTTTTGGAAAAGAAAAATGATTTTATGAAAGTCTCAAAAATATTTCATTCAAAAGGTTCCATGAAAATTAATTGTAACTAAATTTTTGAGAATGACTGATATCAAAGAAGTTATTTCAAAGACAGATGTATAGCTACATTGTATAAAATTTGACTGACTTTGAAAGAACTTCAGTTTAAATGACAAGGGTGCTCCACTGATATATCCCAAATAACAGCCATCAACATTTGAGTTTACTAATTTGTGGTGACAAAGGCATTTACATCAACAAAACTTCTCCTACAGTTTAATAATACAAAGAAACATCATGCAGTCTCTAAATAGAGCTATATAAACTACTGGGAACTTTTGAAGGACTTCTTGTCCTATAATTAAACCTCCATGCCCCACTCCCTTGCCAGCAACTTAATTTCAGCAAAATTAGTACAAGAAAGCCCTCAAGACCTGTAGAAATAAAACCAAAAACTACCTAAAATGCATCTAGATTCAAACAATAAAATTCAAAGACTTTTGTGCAAGTATTGCAAACAGATCTTGAGACCAACAACACAATCTGAATCAACTGAATATTTTTGTTGTCAGCAAATGCTGTTTTAGTGGAGACTATAGCCCGGCTACTTGGTCTCGCTTGACCATTTTAATCTCTTCAAGCTATCAGATATGCCTTAAGGTATACCTCATGCTCCTCTAATTATTCAAAAATATCAAAATAAGAATGTACCTGCATGAACAAAAGCTTAAAACTCTAATGGCAAGAGACTTTGATTAGCCACTAGGATTGTTAAAGTGTTTTTTTTTTAATCCTGTTCACAGGGTCACATAGCTCTAATGGCCTAGGTCTAAATACTTGAATGCAGTTGGTGTATATATGCCACCATTCAAGAAAAAGAAGCTCAGAAGTCACTATAAACTGCTCAGTAGCAGTAGCTTCACAGCAATCCCAGTGCCAAAAGTCATCTTTAAGTGGACATCCCTGGCACAAGTGTAAACAAGCCAATGCTTCCTTTAAAAAAATGTTTACCTTATTATAGGAAATTAACAATGCACTTTATTAACGCGATTTTACAAAATTCGCGTTAATTTAATGTATCTTAATTAATGTCGATGTAAATTTAATGCACGCTATTTTACAATATTGTTATTTTAAAGCACCTTTATTTCATTTCAAAACCTTATTAGTTCATGACTCCTCTATTGGCTCTTCAGAGTCACTATTGCGGTTTGGTTTCCGTCAATCAAACGAGTGAGCAGCTCTTGGTGATTTCACCGTGAGGCTTTGAAAGATCTTTTGAATTGATAGGGTCTAGTTAGGCTTCAAACCCAAATTTTCGGCTTTAAAAAAAACTTAGAAACATCCGTGCACTTGTCTTGGAAGGTTTTATTGACGGAAGCCAAAACGCAGTTTGGCGTTCAGAAATGTAAAGTGCGAGTTTGCAGAATTATGAAAATCGCAGTAAATAAAGCAAGATGCTTATCGAAAAATTCGCGTTAATTTAATGCATGTAAACCTAACTTTTGAAAAATTCGCGTTAATTTAGTGTAACGTTAATTTTTTTCGCGTTGTCAACGTGCATTGTTAATTTCCTATAATAAGGTATTGCTTAAAGAATAGCAAAATTTAAAAATGCATACAAAGACTGTACTAAATGTTAAAGTGATTTTCATAAACCTGTGAAACAATTATTGCTTGTTAACATCTAATAGTCAAATATACACAAAAGAAAACAATAGAATTAGAATTTAATAGCACCAAATATTCTAGTATCTGTTTCACAGGTTTATGGAAATCACTCTATAATACTCAGATATTGTAAAGAATACTCAATACTCGGAAAAACAATCTTTATAAAACCAATATATCTGAATTTTGATTTGAATCTTTTCATTTTAATGTATTTTCATATCAACATACATCATGTACATGTAGCTTATTTTCATCATTACAATTTGTTTTATTGCCCAAGAGCATGCAGGTGTACCAATTGTGTTCATGCAGCAAAATCTACCATGCGAGCAGAGGTTTCTCATCTCTTTGCCTTTCCTGTCCGCCGAAAGAAAGGGAAAGGACAGGAAAGGCAAAGAGATGAGAAACCTCTGCTCGCTGGGTAAGCGAAATCAAATCATAAATTTGGCTGGCGGTAATTTTTTTTGTAAACTGACACGCCAAATAGTAAGAATTTGTTGTTTAGCTTTCAACAAAATTAATGAATGAGACAGACAAAATAAATATTCAAACTATAAACACTAAATATCACAATCAGCGCAGCTACCAAAATTAAGTAATATTTACAATGTCTGTGGCATAAATCGCGCGTGTAAAACTCATAAACACAAGCAAATGATAATTTGCATATTACAGAATTTAAAAGAAACTAACATGATCTGAAGAGGGCCTCATACCTGTTCAGAAATGATGAAATATTATGGTGTTAGCCATCAGCAACGATAATCCGACTACAACAATGCTGCCCAGTGTGTAAAGTAAAATATTTTTTTACATATGTTAAAATGGTTCTCCTTACAGTTTTCCTTCCACAAAGCCACAATATAGTGACATTTATAGAACAATGCTAAAGTTGTTAATAACAAAATTCAGTCGAATTAAATTCCAGTGTGAAGCAGTCTCTAAAGAACGTTACCAAAACAGAATAGCTTTCAGTTTTGTCTCACAACCCTTCCTCAAGCTATCCATCGTATTGCCTACGAAATCGAACTGAACACTTTCTAGCCAGCACTTCGTACTTGGATACTCCGTTGTATTGAAAACGCCTGAAAATGAAGTACCTTTCATCACAGAAGTTTTAATCCAGAAAAAGGTTATCTTCTCCATCAGATCGGAAAAGAGTCCCAACTTCATCTGATTCCTCTGAAGAATGGTGAGAGAATACGAAATTCTGAGAGTGGTTCTTCTTGTAGTTCAGTTGTTATTCAAAAGTCAAAATCTCCCGTGTTAGTTCATGTTAATTTCGACGTTAACCTTCGTGACAACTTTTCGTTGCAAATAACCAACTCAGTTAAGGCTATGAAGATCCGATAAATGTGGCTAAAGTAGGTTGAAAGTGTGATACAAACTTCGCCAGTGAAAGTTAACTTTCTCCTCCTTTTGATCGCGCACATGCGACGAACACAATCCAGTCGACGTTGCCGCGAACAATTATATCCGCTGGGGGTGGTGATAGAATCGAATATCTAATGCGCATGCCTAAACACTAGACATAATTTCTAAAGGCCAGATTTATGGCGGGCTCACATTGAAGATTAGTTTGTGAAGGAACCATGCTAGCGAATTGCTCGTGCATCCTGTTTATTCTATATTATTTTAAAATCTATATATGAAAAACTATGAATGGCGAATTATAGAATCAATAAACACTTAGTTTTGTATTATTCATGATTCAAAACACGGTTTTAAAGACAATGTAACCAAGTCGAATTCCGCGTGAAACTTTACAGACAATGTATTGAAAACTGAAAACATGATTGCACGCTTCCCAGCACAGCTACATCCCTCAAATTTCGATATGTTAATGTTTTACCTGGTATCTTAAGTTTGTATCTGAAGAATATTTCAAAAATTCGATTTTACGGATTTTATTTGCATCGGATTCCATCAATTCCCATACAAACACTGTATTTCGCGCCATATTTGCACCCTTTTCAAAATGTCGGAATTTACCGCGAGCTGGCCTATTACTAACTAATGTGCGTGTTTTTCCGCTTTTCCTTTTTTCGACCATAAAAAAATTGTATTTAATCACGTCTCTGACTCGTACCTGACTCGTTTTGTTTTTATTATAGCTATTTCAGGTATCCTAACACCCTCTCTTCTCGATAATCTTTGTTTATATGTTTTATATTGTAAAAATGAGCGTAAATGAATATATTTCTTTGTTGTTGTTCAGTTAACATTCTTTGGCAGCTGCATGATCTATATATTTTCCTGTTTTGAGGCAGTCTCACAGCATCATGAAAATCTAGTCAGACAGGTTCTCTAAACAGTTGTAATACGCCAACGAGGCGAGTAAATAAAGCTCTTAGCGTCAGATGCCATAAATAAGTTATATCTTTTGCGATTGGTTAAGCTGGTTTATATGTGGGCTCTCTATAAAATAGTGTAGAGCTGTCGAACACTGCAGCTAGTCTGAGATGATCGAGGCCGTCGAAAACTTTATATTAACGGTTCGGCCACCCTACCATCAAATTCACCAGCTCACACTCTTCTACTAACGTACCTTTCCTTGATGTTAATGTTTCTTTAAACAATGGTAATATCGAGACTGATCTCTATCCTAAACCCACAGATAAGCACCAACATCTACTTTATTCATCTTGCCATCCACAACATACCAAAAAAAAGCCATCCCTTTTAGCTTAGCCCTCCGTTTACTACGTATCTGTTCTACCGACGAACCTTTTAAGCACCGCACGCTGAGCTTACCACATACTTCATTAAACGCGGCTATAACCGTTCCTTTCTTGCTAGATAAATACAACGCGCTGCCGACATCCCTCGCGCTTTTGCTCTACAAACCAAAGACACACACAATTCTAACCGTGTACCTTTTGTTATTACTTATAACCCATCACTTCCTCATATTTCTGAAATAATTAAGAAGAACTACAGCCTGCTACACTCCTCTGTCCGCTGCAAGAAAGTCTTTCAACACTTGCCACTTGTAGCCTTCAGACGCACCTCTAACCTCCGTGACTTACTAGTTAAAGCTAAACTCCCTTCTAACTCGACTGATCCTCAGCTCCCACCTGGCTCTTTCCTGGCTCTTAAACACTGGAAAACAATGGCCAGAGGCCGGTGTAAAATACATGTGAAAAAGTTTTATAGCGTTGGCCCCAGGTGTAAGTTTGTATAACACTCACGATCACAAATTAATCCCGCGTTCAGTACTTCTTAAGGAGATCATGTTCGGAACTCCCTATTTGAAGTGATAGGGGTGATCGGCCGGAGCTTCAAAAATGACCCTTAAAAGGTATGCATAAATTAAAAGAGCCCAGAAAGTAAAAATGATTTTGACCCCTAAAAGGTACGACCATATAACGTCTGTTAAAATCATTGTGTTTTATCACAAGAACAGTACAAATATGTACATCTAACAACATCAATCACTTTCTTCATGAAGATTTCCAAAGCATTGTCATTCATGAAATGACACCCTAAAAGATACGGACTTGTGTTGCATAATTAGCTTTTATCAAACGGATCTCGGGAAGACTGAGACGATCCGTAAACTGTACGGCTGATCACCCCTATCACTTCAAATAGTGGGTCCCCCCGGTCTCTGATCTCACTCAGTATAGTTCGCTCGATCGGCAGCTGAACTGTGATCAGATATATTAAGGTTGTTAATGTTAGCGAACAAGTTCCCTAATGGCTTCTGCTATCTTAAAACAAACATACAAATAATAGGGTCGGCCTTCACCTCCTCGGAACCTGGAATAGTACTGGCTATACAAACAATGCCTAACCCTGAAACAATACAAACTCTAACCCTAAAACAATGGAATTCTTTGTCAGTGCCGTCCAAATGGGGTCCAATAAAATGCAAGGTTTTGAGAGGCGAAGGCCTCCTGAAATAATACGGTGGTCCACCGGTCCACTTATACATATATTACATTATAGAATTACCAATTTGTGCGTGTTTTTCCGCTTTTCGTTTTTTCGACCATAATAAAATGTATTTAATCACGTCTCTTGGGTGTACACCTGACTCGTTTTGTTTTTATTAAAGCTATTTCAGGTATCCTAACACTCTCTCTTCTCAATAATCTTTGTTTATATGTTTTATATTGTAAAAATGAGTGTAAATAAATATATTTATTTGTTGTTGTTAAGTTAACATTCTTTGGCAGCTGCATGATCTATATATCTCTTCCTGTTTTGAGGCAGTCTCACAGCATCATTAAAATCTAGTCAGACAGGTTCTCTAAACAGTACGTAATACGCCAACGAGGCGAGTTAATAAAGCTCTTAGCGTCAGATGCCATAAATAAGTTATTTCTTTTGCGATTGGTTAAGCTGGTTGTGGGCTCTCTATAAAATAGTGCAGAGCTGTCGAACACTGCAGCTAGTCGGAGATGATCGAGGCAGTCGCAAACTTCATAGTTCGGCCAATGCACTAATAGAACCATCACTGGTTGGACCGGGTAGCATTGCTAATACTGCTCATATCGACAATTAGATTGAACGGCTGGGAAATTAAGAAATAGTTAGACAAGAAAAGAAGAAGAAAAAAAGAAGAAACGCAAGAAGAAAAAGTAATTAGAAAACTAGGCGCAAATTGAGAAGGAAGTTGAGACGACAGGAAAAAGCTATAAAGCGAAGGAGAGAAGGTAAGTTTGAACTGGAAGTTCTCTTATTCTCCTCAGGCTACTTTTTCCCCAACCACGCATAGTCAGGATTCAATTCTATAGAACACGGTACAACATGTGAGATCTTGCAGTTTATTGGTATTTCGCCCTCGCTCCGATGGGTTTTATCCATGTTCTCCGGTTTTCCACTTTCTTAAAAAAACACCCTAATTTAAGATTCCAGTCCGACTCACGAAACTTCGATGGCAACCAGTAGTTTGGAAATATCATTAGGGTTGTTTTTGGAATTCTTAAATCCTATTAGAACAGTCGTTACTTTTTTATCAAACATTACTAAGACGGTTATGTGGAAGAGGCTGAATATTGATGAACTAGTGTGTGCACTCCTCGAATGGCGTGAATTTTCTTCCATGGTCTCTTGATGCATGCATGTCTTGCTCTTTTCCTCATTCGGCTCTTCTTTCTTTCCCAAACTACGTGCATGAAATTTATTATATGGACGATAGTGTTTTACCCAGAAAATATGCCACTCATATGAAACAACATCTGGGTACAGAGTGGCGTATTTTCCATATCTTCACTATGAAAATATCGATGACGTCACGTTTGCCGCCTTTTGAAAGTACAAAGATGGCGGCATGCATGTTTGTGAAAATCACGGAGGAAGATGTGAACAGCTTAAATGAGCTGAATGACAATGAATATTCCGAGCACAAAAAGCCAAATACGATCTAAAACTCTTTAAAGATTTTGTCGAATGCAACGTTCGAAGAGACAAGAAAACCCGATGAAACTCCCCAAAACAGCTTTGAAAGATCACGAAGAAGTTTGTACTGACAGTAAGTAAAATGAATAGATAAGTGTTCTTAGAGTAGTTTAATTGTCCATATAATAAAAAGAACATTACACGGTGGTTTGAAGATATGAAGTTTATCCTGCCACGTACCGCTCACTCGTGAAATGTTTTCGACTCTCCGCGAGGATAAACTTCATATCTTCTCACCACCGTGTAATATCCTCTAGTTATTTTCGCTTGTGTTCCTTTGTAAGATTTTTTTGCAAAAACGGGCAGCGTGCAGGAAAAAGTTTTCTGAAAACACCCACTCCAATTCTAAGAAATTAAATGGTAGTCTCTTATCGGAAAGGCCACCACCTAAAACGCTCCGAATTAGGTCTAGTGCCTCTCACTTCTGTGGCGCGGGGTTCGATTCCCGGCGGACACTAAAAACTTCCGCGACTAGGCCAAACGAGACCATACACGACTTTCATAATGGCCGCCTCCAGCCGCCTCCTAATTTACATAATTTGGAAGATAAATCTGTTGAGGGAAACCAATGCTACCACATGAAAGATCACATTAAAACTAGTAATTGTCTCGAGTTTTAGAGCAATGTGGAGAATTGCTGTTGAGCTATGAGCATTTCTAATGCAGAAAAACATGAAAGCGAGGCTAGAAAGGCGTCCGTTGTTTTTCTCATACAAATCTCTCTAATTTCAACTGGCTGTAACTTCATTGCTTTATAAGCTACAGCACTCAACTTTCACAAGTTCGCTAATGTCGACATGCTCTTTCACATGGCAATGTTCATATTTTCTATGCATGTGGATAAACTACCGAAACGGGAAATCACATATGCAAATTAGGAGGCGGCCATTATGAAAGTCGTGTATAGTATATGGGGTAGAAGATCAATTTTGCCATCTAACATTGATAATTGCAAATGATCTGAAATTTGTGCATTTGTGCAATCAAGAACACTCAGACGACGGGGGCTTCACTTGGCTTACCCTGGGTACCAGAGGTTCTACTGCCTCCCTTCGCGAAAGTTAGGCGCCGCTTCGCTCCTCGAATCTCATCGCTTCGCTCCTCGGCGCTTAACGTTCGCGAAGGCAGGCAGTAGAACTTCTGGTACCCAGGGTACACTTGGCTATGTACAGGTGAGATTTTAAATCTGCTGTCCTAGTCCCATACTACCCTTCAGTCAAGCTTACGACAACCTTTTTTAAAATAGTTGTATCCGTCGCATCTAGGTATCCTTATATTTAATATTCACACTTAATCAACAGCCTGCCTCAGATCAACTGCATGGTAACTAAGGGAGTGAAATTGAGACCAAAGATAAAGATAAAAAGGAGACTAGTCTGAAGAAGTAAAGAGGAAGAATAACAAGAAAGCTGAGAAACAAGAACGAAGAAGAAGAGAAAAGAAGCACCATACGAGACGTAGACTGAGCAGCAATCAAGTGTGAAGATATGCACATGTTTTGTGTTTGTAACATTAATTAGTTGTATAAAGTTTGAATTGTGTTATTTAAAATGAACATAACGACATCATCCAACTTTACGAGTTTCGGTACACTTGCGGCGTTCGATTCATTTTTCGATTTTTACAATACAATTACTCCATATTATTATGGAGTCGTTGGATTCACGATTGTCGTCGGAAATGCTATAGGTCTGGTAGTCTTTCTAAAAACTAAAGCATTAAGAAAAAGACCTTATTATCTCGTGATCAGCCTCTGTATTGCTGATCTCTTGGTGGGAATAAGTGGTATTGCTTCGATGTCTTTAATGGTATACGTACTCAAATATGATGCTGCTACACTGGTACGGTATTTGTTTTTGATAGGAGCATTTTCAGCATTTTCGTTATTTGCCTCGATTTCCACTCTAACCGCTATCTCAATCGAGCGTTTTATAGCCATCGTATTCCCTTTTTATCACCGCGGTGTTGGTATTGGTTTGTATGTGGCACTCATTGGAGTTCCGTGGCTTCTTGCTAGTACTGCGCTGGTTGTATCATGGTTCATCACCACCCATGTGTTCTTAGCTGCTTTATGGATAACTATGAAAGTTTTAATAATATTGCTATTTCTCTGCCTTGTCATCATGATCGTTGCGTACAGTGCAATTGTAATTAAAGTAAAATATAGTCACGTCCAAGCTCCTAATCAGATCCAAACATTGCGTGACAGAAAACTAGCCGTCACGCTCTTTCTTGTCACTGCAGCGTCTGTCATAACATTATCTCCATATCTCTTCTCAAGTGTTAACTTACTGTTTTTTGTAAATGTAAAAGACTGGTTCAGCAGTATTTTTCTGTGGAAAGTCATGCTCATTTTTGAGATGATATTACAATTGAATTCATTGTTAAACATTGTAGTATATTTCGGTAGAATACCGGAACTCCGACGAGCCGCCCTAAGATTAATTTGTAGAAGTAACCACGGAGATGGCAATGCAATTAGAGAGATTGCACGTCCCTGCAGCACGACACGCCATTGTAAACATGACGTTAAAGTGCCTATAAGCCCTAGCCAGAAATCTATTTGGGCGCAGTAAAGTGGTTGAAATATTGTTGAGCCATATGGTCGTGGTATTGCTATAAAAAGCATTACAAATCCTTGAAATGACGTCATTCAAGGGAGTTATGCAAATGAGTGGAACATGAAGTGAGACATAACATAATTTTTTTAATTTTCATTTATACAGTTATTTTCAGGTGTCAGACATTCGATACTTATAATCTTTGAGAATGAGATTTTAATAAGTGGAGCTGACATAAAAACAGAGCAAAACGAACTATATATAAGTTAATAGTAAAATTGGAGGAACCACAGACGAAATGGTAAACTACCGGATCTCCTACTTATCCTTTAAAGGGGCTGTGTCACGGTAATAGGCTTCGCGTTCCGGGCGGGAATCGAAATAGCAATTTCCACCGTTTTTGATATGACCTACCGAACCTCTCGGCCATGTGGGATGCTTTAAATCAAAACAAATATGCATAAATTACCAACAAACAGTGTATATAAACAGTCTTAAGGGAATATATTCAAAATCCTTTCAATCAAGCATTGCAGGAGGGAAGTTCAACTGTTTGTATCCAATTAAAGCCACCAACCGAGCGATTACTCGATACATGCACAATACCATGACATAGCCCCTTTAAGTGACGTCATTGAAATTTGATTCCTTAATAAACGAAATTGGCAGACTAGAATTATTATTTTTCTTATGGCGGTCATTTTGTTTTCCAGTTTGACTTTTAAATCAAATATAACTGGCCAGGGCTTATAGGCACTTTTTTAAATAATCATTGCATGATACCAGTCCGCACACTTCAGTTGTGTTATTGTTCACGGTAAATTAATGAGAAATAGGTTTGACAGCAATAGAGTGCCGCGTTGATACAGCAAAACATAAAAACGTATTTAATTATTAAAGGACAGCTATAGCAACCGATGTATAACCTCAAAGGAATTATTAAAATATATATATCACAACTTATAAATGTTGTTTTCTTCAGTTTCGTTATATTGTTTACCAAATGCACAATTCGCCTTTAGCCAGTTCGGATGCGACGCAGGCTATTGGCCTCAGTATGCATGATGATGTCATTACCGAGCCTCACTTTAGCACAACATTTTCTCTCCTGAGAATAGCAAGACAATGGTCTAAATTAGAGCAACAAAAGAACATTCTGGTAGTGTTGATATCATAATAAGGCCTTTAGGCCATTTTGACGACGTTGCGCGCGCAGCTAGAACAATGCCTATCTGTTTTAAATAACAAAGGCTGGTGAACCAGAACGAGTATATTGTTCTGATGCGTGCGCAACATCGTTAAAATGGCCAATTAAGACCAAGACAGTCATTCAGTTTATTGCTTACTACACCAGGCTCGATCAACATCTTCTCAATTCTTAAACATTTAGCTTACATTCTCGCTTCGAATATGAAAGAGTCGACTTTGAGGAAGAGAGGATTAATCGAAAATTAATTGCACCTTCATTGCCACACTCGTACACATTACGAATACACCGTATATTTTAATAACAGATATAGCAAAGTACATGATCGACCCTTTCAGCTTGCCTGTTTGTTGCCCCATTTCAGATCACGTGAATTCTCCCTTGAATAATGCCTTTTTGCTTATTCTATTATTTTAAAATCTATATATGAAAAACTATGAATGGCGAATTATAGAATCAATAAACATTTAGTTTTGTATTATTCATGTTTCAAAACACTTTTTCCTCTCCCGTCGTCGCAACAGTTAATACAGTGACAGTGACGCATTGTTTATCTAATCGGCTATCAAATAAAAATAAAAAACTACAAAGAAGCAAAGACCGTATACAACGTAGAATTTTTGAAATTAGAGGTACAATATTTCGGCTGGCCACAGCAGGCTTCTTCACGGTAGAATGAAGAAAGTATTTATAGCTGATTGACAGTGAAACAATATTAAAAAGGTGAAAACAGATGTTTAATATTGTTTCACTGTCAATCATTTTGTAATCTGTCTATCTCATTTCGCAATGGCTGTTATTACCGGTTCAAAAATACACGCCAATATAAATGTTTCTCATTGTACTTGAAGAAGGCAGGGGTGGAAAGGGTACAAGCGGGAAATCCCATGATGGAGGGGGGGGGGGGGGGGGGGGGGGGGGAAGGAGGACTGATAGGGTTGTTGACCGGCCGGAGCTTCAAAAATGACCCTTGAAATGTACGCATAAATTTAAAAAGTCTAGAAAGTCAAAATAATTTTGACTCCTAAAAGTACGACAATAAAATTAAACGTCTGTTAAAATAATTGTGTTTAATCACAAGCACAGTACAAATACATCTAACAACATGAAGCACTTTCTTCATGAAGATTTCCAAACCATTGTCATTCATGAAATGCACCCTAAAAGGTACGGACTTGTGTTGCATAATTAGCTTTTATGAAAGGTACGGAGATGACGGAAACGACCCCTAAACGGTAAGGCCGATCACTTCAAATAGTTAAGTCCCTCCGGTATCGATTTCACTCGGTATAGTTCGCTCGATCGGCAGCTGAACTGTAACCAGATATATAATTAACCAAGTTAATGTTCGTGAACAAGTTTCCTAATGGCTTCTGCTATCTTCAAAAACTCATGAATAATTAATGAGCATTGTGTCCAATCAGATGAAGCAAATCAGTCACGTGCATGCTCCTTTATACCTGATAAAATCTCATCATTCTAAAAGGCCCGCGGAGGGATTTGATTTCTGTCCCAGAGGGAAACGGGGTTAATGATTGAGACAATGGAATTTCTATTGATGTTTCAGCTTTCTCATTGAATTGCAAATTAGGATGAACGTTTTATATAAAGAATATTAATGAACATGAAATATTATATAAAGTTTCATCCTAATTAAGAATTCACTGATAAAGACCCAAAGATAGCAAAAAGTACACGGAACATAAGGTACCTAGATAATAAATTTTGCACTAAATTTAATAATATCAGCAGACTACCGAGATACACAGATAATTTTTTTAAAATGAAGTTATCCAACTACCATTACTTGTTTACCGAGCCACTGTTTAGTTCCAATTATTAAACCAAACTCAAAGCCGTAAAATTATAAAAACGTGCATTAAACTTACATATTTTGTGCCGGAGTCAAAAATTTAGAGTCTGCTGTCATGTCAGTCACATCGCTTTCCAATACTTGAACTTTATCGAGGTAAACCACGATACCAAATCCTTCAAGTGCAGATTCTTATTGCATTGCGAAACGCCGCTTCAAACAACATAGTATGGTAATTTCTTCATGTCATTCCCTTGAGATATTCGTAATTGCAGGCGGTGATTACTCGAATATTTTGCATGGCGTTGTGAATACAAAGGTTCAATGGTTCATTAAGTAACCATTCCCTTGAGATGTGCGTCTTTCTTTCATTGCATTCTTAAAGCGTTTTTGAAGCCGTTTAAAACACTCACAGCACGTGTTTTATCAAGTCTAAAAATTCTCCGGCTTCGCCCTCGAATTTTTAAACTTGATAAAACACTGCTGTTCGTGTTTTAAACAGTACTTAAAAATAAAACGTTATACAAATAATACGCGGTGGTCCACCAGTCTACATACATATATTACATTATAGAATTACCAACTTGTGCGTGTTTTTCCGCTTTTCTTTTTTTCGACCATAATAAAAGGTATTTAATCACGTCTCTTAGAGTACCGGACTCATTTTGTTTTTATTAAAGCTCTTTCAGGTATCATAAGAACTCTCTCTTCTCAATAATCTTTGTTTATCTGTTTTATATTGTAAAAATGAGTGTAAATAAATATATTTCTTTGTTGTTGTTCAGTTAACATTCTTTGGTAGCTGTATGCATGATCTATATATCTTCCTGCTTTGAGGCAGTCTCACAGCATCATTAAATTCTAGTCAGACAGGTTCTCTAAACAGTACGTAATACGCCAACGAGGCGAGTTAATAAAGCTCTTAGCGTCAGATGCCATAAATAAGTTATTTCTTTTGCGATTTGTTAAGCTGGTTATGTGGCAGCTGAACTGTAACCAGATATATAATTAACCAAGTTAATGTTCGTGAACAAGTTTCCTAATGGCTTCTGCTATCTTAAAAATAAAACGTTATACAAATAATACGGTGGTCCACCGGTCTACATACATATATTACATTATAGAATTACCAACTTGTGCGTGTTTTTCCGCTTTTCGTTTTTTCGACCATAATAAAAGGTATTTAATCACGTCTCTTAGAGTACCGGACTCATTTTGTTTTTATTAAAGTTCTTTCAGGTATCATAAGAACTCTCTCTTCTCAATAATCTTTGTTTATATGTTTTATATTGTAAAAATGAGTGTAAATAAATATATTTCTTTGTTGTTGTTCAGTTAACATTCTTTGGTAGCTGTATGCATGATCTATATATCTTCCTGCTTTGAGGCAGTCTCACGGCAGCATCATTAGATTCTAGTCAGACAGGTTCTCTAAACAGTACGTAATACGCCAACGAGGCGAGTTAATAAAGCTCTTAGCGTCAGATGCCATAAATAAGTTATTTCTTTTGCGATTTGTTAAGCTGGTTATGTGGGCTCTCTATAAAATGGTGTAGAGCTGTCGAACACTGCAGCTAGTCCGTCGAAAACTTCATTGTTCGACCAGTGCACTAATAGAACCATCACTGGTTGGTGCGGCTAGCATTGCTAAAGTACTGCTCATATTGACAATTAGGTTGAAGGGCTGAGAAATTTAGAACTCTAAGTTAGACAAGAAAAAAAAGAGGAGAAACGCAATAAGGAAAATAATTAGAAAACTAGGCGCAAATTGAGAAGGCAAGTTAAGACGACAGGAAGAAGCTATAAAGCGAATCGAAGGAGAAAGGTAAGTTAACTTTGAACTCAGGGAAGTTCTCCCTCAACAAAAAACAACACGCTAGATAGACCAGTTCGCGGTAAATTCCGACATTTTGAAATGGGTGCAAACATGGCGCGAAATACAGTGTTTGTATGAGAATAGATGCGAATCCGTAAAATCGAATTTCTGAAATATTTTTCAGATACAAACTTAAGATACCAGGTAAAAGATTAACATATCGAAATTTGAGGGATGTAGCTGTGCTGGGAAGCGTGCAATCGTGTTTTCAGTTTTCCATACATTCTCTGTAAATTTTCACGCGGAATTTGACTCGTTATTACAGACAATGTATGGAAAACTAAAAACACGATTGCACGCTTCCCAGCACAGCTACATCACTCAAATTTCGATATGTTAATCTTTTACTATTGTATCTGAAGAATATAATTTCATAAATTCGATTTTACGGATTTTATTTGGCATCGGATTCCCATCGATATCCCATACAAACACTGTATTTCGCGCATGTTTGCACCCCTTTCAAAATGTCGGAATTTACCGCGAACTGGTCTATTCCAATTATGTCGATCTGTGGATAATCCGGGTCCGGCTTTGATCAGCCCCAATGGTTTTTTCTACTTTAAATATTGATATTTAATGTTCACACTTAATCAACAGCCCGTGACTCAGTGATCAAAGTGATAAAACTAAGGGAGTGAAAGATAAACACAAAAAGGAAAAGTCTGAAGATGTAAAGAGGAAGAATAACAAGAAAAGGAACAAGAACGGAGAAGAAATACAAAAAAGAAGAGAAAGAACTACACGAGACGTAGAGGTTTTACTGAATCTAGCAGCAATCAAGCCTGAAAACATGGACAGATGTTGTGTTTGTAACATTAATTAACTAATTGTAAGTTTGAATTGTGTTACTGGTACATTTGAACCAGAAATTATCAAAACATTTCAGGTGATCTGTGGTTTTTATTCTTTTCTCTTGAAGTTGATAACTATAATTTAAAATGAACATAACGACACCATTCGATTTTTACTGTACAGCTATTCCATATTATTTTGGGGTCCTTGGAGTCATGATTGTCGTCGGAAATGCTATAGGTTTGGTAGTCTTTTTAAAAACAAAAGCATTAAGAAAAAGACCTTATTATCTCGTGATCAGCCTCTGTATTGCTGATCTATTGGTGGGAATAAGTGTTATTGTTCTGATGTCTTTATTATACGTAGTTGATTGTTCCTCGAAAAAGAGTTTTGATGCTACTACAACTTACACACTGGTGTGTTTGATGAAAGCATTTTCAATATTTTCGTTATTTGCCTCGATTTACACTCTAGTCGCTATCTCAATCGAGCGTTTTATTGCCATCGTATTCCCTTTTTATCACCGCGGTGTTGGTATTGGTTTGTATGTGACACTCATTGGAGTTCCGTGGCTTCTTGCTAGTACTGCGCTGGTTGTATCATGGTTCATCACCACCCGTGTCTATTCGTCAGTGTACTTAGCTGCTTTATTTATAACTATGAAAGTTTTATTGATTTTGCAATTTCTATGTCTTGTAATCATGATCGTTGCGTACAGTGCAATTGTAATTAAAGTAAAATATAGTCACGTCCAAGCCCCTAATCAGATTCAAACATTGCGTGACAGAAAACTAGCCGTCACGCTCTTTCTTGTCACTGCAGCGTCCGTCATAACATTATCTCCATATCTCTTCTCGAGTGTTACCATAATATTTTGTGTAAAATGCCTGTTCAGCTGGATTTCTGTGAAAGTCCTGTTCATTTTTCAGATGATAACACAATTGAATTCAGTAGTAAACATAGTAATATATTTTGGTAGGATACCCGAACTCCGACAAGCTGCCCTAAGATTAATTTGTAGAAGTAACCAAAGAGATGGCAAAGAAATTAGAGAGATTGCACGTCAAAAGTGACGAAACCTGCAGCACGAGACTCCATTGTAGACATGGCGTTAATAATCATTGCATAATACCAGCCCACACACTTCAGTTGTGTTATTTATTGTTCACGGTGAATTAATTAGAACAAGAGCCCATCTGGGCTTTCACTCGGGCCACATTAGATTGAAGATGAAATACACTTTCATTTGAAATCCTCTTAATCCTCTAATATTAACCAAAGGGAAGAATTATTAGCTGAATTTAGCAGTCTTTAGGAGTGGCCAGTAGCGCGGTGACTTTCATTCTCTGCTCCCCTAGTATATATGTAATTTAATAGTTTTCTTTTTCTCGTATGTTGACCTTTTAATTTAAACACTACTTATTCGTTTAACACACTGCATTTGAGCAGGCATATATTCATTGTTTTGAACCCGAGAATTAACCGTACTACCGTACTTCATGGTCCCTTTCTTTAGTAGTGGGTTGTCGGTCAGGTGATTGTAAACTCTCGTCATTTAGCACAGAAAATGTATTCTGATGAATAGGGATCGGGTTGTCATATAAGAAATATGGCTCTTGAACAAACTGATAAGCTTCAGTAGGTTGGGTAGTCTCGGAACATTGTCTTCTTTTTTTATTCTTGATTTTTTTTTTAAGTTTGAAAGTCGGATCTCAGCTTTAAGTTATATCCGCTTTCAACTCGCCATTTTCAACTTCTAGGTCAATAATATATTCGAGATGACAGCATCTTGATTTCGGTCTTGTATATATTATCTTGCTGCACTAGTTGTCTTCCAAATGACTGAGTTTGGTTTCTTGATTCGTGTTTTGATGTGACGAGAGTAAGAATTCATTACCCATATCAGTTAGGTCAGCCTCCATGTTACAAATCAAGGTCGTTAAAGCAGCGTGAGAGTTCTTATTGCGGGCTAACAAATATTTTTATCCTCGTGAAGAATCTAAAGAATTCCGTCTCTTCCGGTTTGAATTTGACTCATGTGTATGTTGCTTTTGGAGTTTCAAGGATATGTTGATCCAAAACTCCAGGCTCTTGGGGGTTTTCATTGACTTGTGAACTTGCAGGCTCTGTAATTTGTTTTGTTTTCTTAGTATAACATAAAGTGTTGAACATGTTCATGTTATCAAGCATGTCGCGCGTGACCTCTGTTTCTTCGTTCATTAAGTTCTCTACTTTCATCTGTAATCTGGGAAACTCTATCTTTGCCCATGCCTTGGCACATAACTATTCCTGTTGTTAAGTAGACGTGGATGATTATAAGTAAAATCCTTCGACAGCTTGTACCGTTTCCGCTAGGTCAATATCCTCGCTGGAACGAAATAACTTGATCTCAATACTCTCTGATCCAACTTACGGTAAATTTAAATCTCTGACAGTTTTTAAGAGACTCATAATATTGGTCTTGAAGTGCCTTCACCCAAAATAAGATGTTCTCCTCGGATGTTTTAAATGCAGCACAGCGAGCCGATGGCTTATAGATTCCAATATGTATTTCTTCGAATTTTAGCTTTCCGGATCCTGGCCCCTACACTGGCTTCAGGTCGTCGTACGTGTCGTATAATAAAATCACTGGCCATCTGGGTAAAAAACGCGGTCCTTCGGCTCCGACAATAGCGCCAGTTGAAATATCCTGAGCCTGTTGGAAGGCTTTCGCTTACATTTGAGAGATGAGACTCCAAATTAGAGAGAAAGTTCCTCGCGGGTCTTCCGCCATCTTGCTTTACTCTATTAAATTATGTAAATAAATTAACCTGGCGATTGTTGCGTGACCAGCACAGTGCAATCTGATTGGTGTGAATTTGACCTTTAACGCATGCGCAGAAATTTTGCGATCCCAATCTAGCTACTGACTGCACCGATGATGCGAGCAGAAAAACGAAAGCGACGAGGACGGCCGCGAAAGTGAAGTAAACGTTTCGCAGCTCATGGGTTTTCTTTTTTTCTTCTTGTTATCTTAATGCCCCCTCTCCCCCTAACAGCTTTGCCATTTTAACTCGAAAGCCTCCCTAGTTTTTTCTGGACATTTCTACCGCCTCCCTAGTTTTTTTGACTCAATCCCGGTTTCTGTGAAACTACCCACCCACCCCTCCCTTGGATATGCATCATTCCATTAAGTCTGGGTCCAGATAAGAACTGTAGTGCTCTACGGCAAGGAATGTTAAAAGGTGTTAATTTTCTATTATTCTTTCTCGTAATTTCATTGGGTGATACTTATAAATTCAATAGAAACCAATTGAAATAGTGCATTTTCATTCGATAATATTTGTGGTTTGAATTTATTTTTGATCAAACTAGGTTTCATTTCGAAGAATATCGTGTGTGGGGAAAGTTCTCAAATTTCCGATTGAAAAATCCTTTGTTTTCTCTATATCCGATTGGCTGGATGGTGGCTTCTCTGAGTTTTCACAGAAAAAAGAGCCAATAGCATAACAAATACGTATTTTCGAGATGTAGTTTGGACTGTAGATACCTCCTAAATCACTCAAGGCATATTCAAGCAAAATCGTATGTAAGGGAGGCTCATTGCCGCAGAACAATGGATTCTACTATATATACAATGTAGTTCTTAGCTGGATCATTACCGTTAGTTAATGATTAACCATTAAAGGTTAGGGTGAAGTGTGGGGGAGGGGTGGATTAGGGTTAGGTTAGGGTTATGTCCCTACCCACCCCTCCCTTGGATATGCATCGTTGTATTAATGATTAACCATTAAAGGTTAGGGTGAAGTGTGGGGGAGGGGTGGGGTGGGAGTTCCCCAGAAACCGGGATTGATCATATCTGCTATTTTAGCAGTTAGTACAAATAAATATATCGTTGTTGTACGCTCCAGAACTCATCCTTGTAGAAGACTAAGGTATCCAGCGTTTCTTTTTGGCTGGGGGAATTTAGGAGCGTGGGCAAAGTACTGCTGGACCCACCAGCATGTGATTCGACTATAATGGGAGAATACAATAACTGGTAGCGTGCCTCTCTTTGGAAAGCATCCGCTGAACCTGATTGTTAATTCAGTATTGTTCGACATGTAGTCTTCCGCTCTCGTTGGGATCCGCGTACGACAACTATCACATCACGTGATCAATTTCATCCAATCAGAAACGGAGAGTATTTAATAGTGTCAACTATTACTCTTGATAGTGGGGACGGGAAGGAAAGAAGAGGCAAATAGTAAATGGCGGGCAGAAAGAAGAGAATCCCCCTCCTCGTTTTCTTTTAATCATGTTCTCCACCTGATTCAGGGCCTTGGGCAGGCAAGGTGACTGCAAACAGTTCGTCATCTCTGTCTTTACCTGATTCAAGATACTTCCCGTACCGAGACTTAAAACTGACCTGTCAATGAGAGTTGATGGACAACAAGTTGCGGAATATATAGCCCGTCAGTCACTGACATTTCACCCATTTCCAAAAAAAGGGCGTCCCCTGATGCCAGGACTTGCTAGATCGGCGCCTGAAGTTTCACGTAAAAATATATAACCTATAGCTGTCTAAATCTGCTGACAATAATGTCCAGAATTAAGAGTGTATATGTGAGCGAGCGACAAATAGTAGACATGCAGGTCTTGTAAAAATCGTTAATAATTCATAAGGGCGTTAACCAATCCAAACACAGCATTCGAGTCACATGGATACCTCTGTATAACCCCATACAGTATCAGTAACTAAAAGCACAGGGAGGGTTTGAATTGACAGCAGGGAAAGGCTGGGGTTATGAATTAATACATAATGGTAATTAGCTAATAAGTATCTGTAATTTTGATACAGAATACCAATTAACCTAATTAGTATTCTGTAATTTCGATACCGAATACTAATTAACCTGATTACCATTCGGTAACAATTTGATATAAGCATCCCAAGTTTAATTTCTATTACATATATTTTACAGTATTTAATACATCAACAGCAAAAATGAAAAGCAAATGTACGTGTAAGCCAGAACACTTCTTAGAATCAATCATAAAATTATATTATCACCAGTAAGTAAGATATATATATCATCACCAGTAGGTAATTCCTGCGCTCTTTTTACTTCTCTTTCTACTACTTGTTTTTGGTGTTTTCTAAACAATAGCGATGTTTCGTGTTGATAAACATTGCAATTGTTATGCTAATGTACAACCATGATTTGTAAAGCTCACGTTGTGTTAGGAACCAATGACGACACACGAAACATTGCTATTATAGTGGCAACGAGAAATTTAAACAAGGAAATATATATTGTCTTACCTTTGATCAGCTTTCTAATGGTCTTCGCATTTTCCCTCCGCCCAATAACGATTAAGCACACAAGTAAGTAAATACAGAGTCTTCGGGGGATACCGACCTCCACTTCGATTAGTATCTTCAGCAATAAATTTAGAAAGCCAAAAGTTCAATTTCTCTGCCGACATTTCTTCGATTCTACAAGTCAAATATTCCGTCTACGTTTACCGCGTGAAAACTCAGCGTTCTTGTTCACTCTTATCCGTTGCCACTCCTCGAAAACCTTAACCGCCCACTTCGTGTTGTACTGTTCTTAGGGTAAAGAAACTTCTTCATGTAAACTTTTCGGAGGACGAAAACGTGAATCAGCCATCACACTCCAACTCAACTTGAAAATGCAAATGATTGTACTAATCGGAACGGACAAACGTTACCACCTCTCGTCGCTAGTGATAACTAACTGCATTGATTTCATACTAATGCCAATGACGGACTGAGTATAAGAACAAAAGTTGTTAAGATCTCCCTTGAGAACTGAATTGACTTACATAAATTAATATTCATTTCACAAGCCCGGGGGGGGGGGGGTACTTACATGAAAAATGGGTATGTATGAAGCAGGGATGTATATGTTGTCACCGACGCTGTTTAATCTTTTCCTTCACGACTTACCAGAAACATTTAATAAGAATTCGTCAGACTTAGTTGAAGCACAAGACAAACAAATTAACTGTCTGTTGTATGCGGATGATCTTGTTTTAATGTCTAAGTCTTACACCGGTTTACAAAATCAGTTACAATATCTTCATAACTATTGTTCAATATCGAAAATTAATGTTAAAAAATATAAATACCTTGGGCTTACTTTTACATCTGTTGGAACTCTAGCTTTTGCAAGACAAGAACTAAAAAAGTGGCCCTAAAAGCATTATTTAGACTTAGAAAAGAGATGGGAAAGCATTTTAAAACAGACATTTCAATAACTGTAAGACTTTTTGATTGCTTAATCAGACCAATATTACTCTATGGGAGCCAAGTATGAAAACAAATCTAGACAAAGTTCCAGCTGAACAGGTACACGTGAAGTATTGCAAAATGCTCTTGGGGGTCAACAAGACCGCAGTAAATAACGCGTGTCGGGCTGAGTTGGGAAGGCTGCCCCTGAAGCATCAAGCAATCAATAGAAGCTTTTCATTATGGACATCGTATTTATCATCAGATAAGTCAAAATTATCAGACAAGGCAATGTTTGATTGCATTAATAGGGCCCACCCATACAGCTGGACAGAGAAACTAAAAAACGTAATTGACCTACTTGGTTTCAGCTTCATTTGGCAATTAAATTTTGGTGAAGACCCTTCAACGTTTCTCGTAAAGAGAATACTCAACAATCTAGGTCAAAGATCCAAAGATATCGAAATCCAAAACTGGCATGGAGAAATTCATAACGACGAAAGAAAAAATCCATCTCATTCCAATAAGCTAAGAACATATAGATTATTTAAATATAATTACATCCAAGAGGAATATCTCAAAAACGTAAGTGTAGTTAAAGTGCCTATAACCCCCAAAATATTTTTTTTTAATTGAAACTTTAAACCATTATTTAGAACTTAAGGCAAAAATAGGAGGCTAAAACTCAACAGTATTTTTTTTACGGCGTTTCAAAGTTGAGAACCAGAACATGTGGCCGTCAGTTTTCATTTCCCTTTGGGAGCCTGGAGACCAGTGGCCTGTGACGTGTATGTAGTCAGGCGTTCGTTCAATCCCATACAAACGTCTCTTATTTCTGCGACTCTTGCAAGCTCACCACATGATAAATATCCAATGAAATATCACCAAACTTCGTAAATTTACTAATTTCGTTGTGCTCTTTCTTGTGATGGAGTTTATTTCCTATTGATTAGACTATAATAGGACGTTTTTCCTTTTTGAATTCTTTTTCTTATTCAGATTTTCCAACTCCTTTGAGAATTCCAAGACAATAGTCTAAATTAAAGGAACAAAAGAAACCGTGCAAAGGATTCTGGTAGTTGTAGTAAAATGCGCCCGATTGACGTCATAATTCCAGGCCCTCACCAAGACTCGCGCTGACTTCCAACTGGAAACAGGAAGCCCAAAACGGATGTTTTCGCTAACTTTGACGCCAGTAAAATCGTCGAAGTTTAGTTTTTTCACTTTAATTTTTTCGAATTCTTTGTCAGGGCGTTATACAGAATAGATGTCAAAAATATTTTTTTGGGGGTTATTGCCACTTTAAGCACAGGATATCTCTAACCAAACTCCGAATCAGCAATCACTGCCTTCAAATTGAAGTGGGAAGGCATTTAAGGCCATATCAAAAGTTAGAAGAAAGAATTTGTACAAAATGCAATACAGAAGTTGAAGACGAGAGGCATTTTCTCGTCAAATGCAAATTTTATCATATGAAACGTATGGAGCTATTTAAAAAATTAGAAAGGCAGTTAAATAAGAAAATAAACAATCTAACGGAAAATGAGATATTCCTCCTCCTTATCAATCCGCCACATGAAATTCAAAACACTGTGGCTAAGTACGTCTATGAGTGTTTTAAGGAAAGAACGCCGTAAAGTAGTAAGAAGTCATTGTACACTTAAATAGACTTGTTGCAGTTCTGTCATTGCTGTTATATTATATTATTATTAGCGTAACCGATGTCCTGTATAGGATAAGGGCTGGTAATAAACTTATGTCTATGTCTATGTGAGGCCAAGAGGCTCAAACCCTGACCCTGTTTGACCCAATCCGAGCTCCAAAACCCTGATTGCCCCCTTTTGGGGGAAAAAAACCACCTGATTGCCCCTTCTTTAAATTATCCCGGCCGGTATACCGCGTACCGGGATTGCATGCAAAATACGGAACATTTCAAGTCGGGACGTGGCATTGGGTAAACAAATCAGCAGATGAAGTACATAGATAAGTACTGAAGTACGAATTAGCGGCGTCACGATGTATGGGAACCTCAGTGCTTGCATGTGGGCAGGCGATCAAAATGCGGCAACAGAATGTCTTTTTTTGACATAGTAGCTAAAAAAAACTGAAGCCTAACTGCCTAAAAAATACTGAACCTCGACCCTGACTACACCCAAATTATACTCAAATCCTGACCATGATCTGCCCAAATCAGGACAAAACCCTGACCCTACCTGCCCAAACTGAGCTCAAAATCCTGACCCACCCGGGCGGCACATACATAATACGTCACAAACAGGAGTACCGCCGCCCCCCCCCCCCCCCCCCCCCCCGGCTCGCCATTGTAAATACTCATACAGACTGTATCTATTACTTATCAAACTCATTAATAATTCATGAAGGAAAAACAAAGGAAATCAATGTGCGATACGTGATCTGTAAATCTGATACACATTTCATCCTGATTTGCATAAACTTTTGCGTCGATTTTCTCGGCCAAAATAGGTCGTATCGCCAGAATAACTGACAAACACGACTCCGACTCTGTACATCTAGACGTTTGATAAGTCATATACAGAATTCGTGTCCGTACTTTATCCGATTTACAAACATTCTGTATATATCTATTACATATAAAAAACAGAGTGGTTATTGTAAGGATGCATATGATTGATTCCAACACGTTTGCTGGCACGTTCTCAGGTTGTCACCGACGTATTTATTTGAGCAAGTTCTGACTACCATGCATTACACTTTCATTCCTAGTTAAGTTGAGGTTCAAACAAAAAAAACAAAAAGGCGTTTGCAGCTATTACAGACACAGAGGCTTTGTTGGCGAATACTTAGAATCTATTGTCTTATTTCTTTACGTTCTGGTTTAAGTTCAGCATTCTAAAGTATTCTATTTGAAAATAGTGTCCTCCACTGACTCCTTGGTTTGTTGATGCTTTCTGAAATGTAAGATGATTAAATTGTTACGAATTAATACCGTATTATAGGATTGGCTTATGCTATTCACAAGTTTAAGTTGCGCTGTTGTGCTGGTAAAAGGCTGGCTATGACGCGATGGCATAACACTGACAACTTTGAAGTTCCCGTATTTGCCATCTCACATGCAGCTCTACCAAATACATCAATTAACAACAACAGAAGCAACAGCAGTACGAACAACAACACAACAATAAGAACAATACAAACAACAGCAACAACACAACACGAACAACACAACAATAAAAACAACAGCAACAACACAACACGAACAACACATTCCCCAGTAAGAACAGTAACAACACAACACGAACAACACAACAATAAGAACAACACATTCCCCAATAAGAACAGTCCGATAACACAACACGAACAACATAACAATAAGAACAACAGCAACAACATAACACGAACAACACATTCAACAATACGAACAGTAATAACACAACACAATAATAACAGCAACAACACAACACGAACAACAACAATAAGAACAACAGCAACAACACAACACGAACACAACAATAAGAACAACAGCAACAACACAACACGAGCAACAACAATTTCACTATGCTTGGCTTGTAGTAGTGTATCAGTCCACATGATCGTGTGTTGATTTTTCAGTTGATTTCAGGGCCATCAGAAATCTACCAGCTGCGCCAAAATAACTTTTCATATTATAGTGCAGTAGAGCACGGTCTAGTGTGCGGGTTGGGCAAAGACGTATAAGCCGTTGGCCTTGTCTCCTTCCTCTTCTACTCTATACGAGTGGGACGTAAAAAAAACCTGTTGTGTTATTTTGTGAAAGAGTAGGAGATTGTCTCCCGACACAACAGCCAGGTATTCTGAGGTTCTAACAATCACTTATGATTGTAAACTGCACGGCAGCACATTAAGGGCCCATTGACATATTTAAATCGGCCGTTGCTAGGGAAAGTTTGCAGCCTCGTAAAACCCGGAAAATTAAAGAGTGGGCAATGATTGTTGTCAAGGTGACTCCTACGGTAAAGTCTTGTAGTCTGATGACGTCATTAAGTGACGTCATGATGACGTCATCAAAATCAGAAATTTTCTAAACTCTCCAAGGATTTTTGATCTACTAGTAATTTATGAATATTTTCCGAACCTACGAATACAGGCACATAAAACAGAGCATGCGTTTGCCATTACGACAAAAAAATAAAGATTTTACAACACTTTTCAGTCCAATTTTAAGCTTTTTTGGAGAATACATAGCCATAACTTTGGCATTTCTTGTCGGTTTCCAAAATCCATGCTCCATTTTGTGGAGAACGTGGTCGACAACATTTTAACGGTAAAAAGTTTGGTGTTTAGTGAAAGCGCGCTAAATGTTTAGGATTTTTAGAAACCGGAAGTGAAGAAATTAACGCATGCGCAAAAGTGCCTGTTTTGTGGTCGTGAAATAGTCGCAGAACTGTTGTTGCAGTAAAGTCTACAATAATTGATCGAACAGGATGTGCATTTTCTCCTATTTCCTCCGACAATGGCCAGTTTTGGGACTTGACTGAATACTCCAGTCTGCAATGAGCCAGCTTGATTGTCTGCAATGAGCCGGCTTCGGACTGTGTGGCCATAGACTATATCGCAACTCCGCCGTTGCAGTGCACTCTGGGATGGATATCTCGGTTTTCCATTGTTGTTGTTGGGCGGCCATCTTGGATTTAACAATGGAAACTGAGATATCCATCCCAGAGTGCACTGCGACGGCGGGGTTGCGATATAGTCTATGGAGCACATGCCAGGAACCCATTTCGCGGCAAACCGAAGAGCCAATAGAAATGAAGCTAAAATTAGACCGAGATTCGACAACTTTCACTTGAAGTAAGTTGAATCTCAAAGCGTTCACAAAAATACTCTTTTTAAGGATGAAAACTGACCTATATTTAATTAGTTGCACTGAGGTTCAATCAGAACTTTACCAGGAACCCGAAAGCATTATCTACTTACAGTGTTCTTGAGTGGCCGTACTTTTCTTCGTTTTCTCGCTGGAAGCAGCCATTTCAGCTTCTGTATCTTTGACAAATTTAGATACTATTTACTAGATGTTCTTTCAATCTATCAAGATCTATCAACAGTAGAAAGAGCTCGGCTACATTGGAGAGTCTATAAATACAAGTTTGCTTTCCCATACATCGGCGATTTACTGACTGACTTCACTGTGTTGGCGGCGCCATACGCTTGCCGTTACGTTTTTACTCGATACAAATGATTAATTATTTCCCTTTCTCTAGGTTCAAGTACAGGTAGGCGCCTTTGGAGTCCTGAACGATTCCTTCAAATTTATCGGATTGAGATTCTTGTCAAGTATTATTTTCTTTCACACGATAAACCAACCTTAGTGAAGTTAGCAGGCTATTGGATGCTTAGTTTCGGAGTTATGGTCTGAAACGTTATTTTGCGAGTTGCCTGCTGAGTAGCCTGCTAACTTCACTATGGTGATAAACCAAGCTTTTCATTTTCCCCGCTACAGCTTGTTCCGACTTTTGAACACTATTACTTCATTCATTCATGAAAACCTTTCAGGTAAACCACGAATAAAATTACAAACATGTGTAAGCATTAATACTATCGGGTGGCCGGTGAACACGCATAAAACAGCCGACTCAAATAGCCCGAGTCCGCTGTTTTCTCAGGCAAGCAAAAACCGGAAGTCAAAATCGCATCTGCTGCTGCGAGCATAGCAACGGTGTTGCATAGCAACGAAATATGTCAATGGGCCCTTAACAGCAGTCCGTATCATTGTGCAGCGCATTTGAATATAGAATTTGCGCTCTATAAATGAATACTTTTATCTTTTGCTACCTTCGGTTGTCACATGATCAAGAACAAGCATTACACTTCACACACAGAAACCTTCTGCATCACTCTAGCCCGATTTACAAGACAAGTATTTTGGGCACGGTACTCCTATCTTTGGCACGGTACTCCTATCTTTGGCACGGTAATCCTATCTTGGGCACGGTATTCCTATCTTGGGCACGGTACTCCTATCTTTGGCACGGTACTCCTATCTTTGGCACGGTACTCCTATCTTGGGCACGGTACTCCTATATTTGGCACGGTACTCCTATCTTTGGCACGGTACTCCTATCTTTGGCACGGTACTCCTATCTTTGGCACGGTACTCCTATCTTGGGCACGGTCAGTACTCCTAGCTTTGGCACGGTACTCCTATCTTTGGCACGGTACTCCTATCTTTGGCACGGTACTCCTATCTTTGGCACGGTTCTCCTATCTTTGGCACGGTTCTCCTATCTTTGGCACGGTATTACTATCTTTGGCGCTGCACTCCTATCTTGGGCACGGCACTCCTATCTTGGGCACGGCACTCCTATTTTGGGCACGCGGCACTCCTATCTTGGGCACGGCACTCCTATCTTGGGCACGGTACTCCTATCTTGGGCACGGCCCTCCTGACTTGGGCACGGCACTCTTAACTTGGGCACGGTACTCCTATCTTGGGCACGGCACTCCAAACAGGCGGGCCCAGACTGCCTTTTCACAGGGTCTCAGAACCACTAGATTTTCGGGAACGCGTACCAAGAACATTTCCATTTACACGACAAAAAATAAGGGTTGCCGTGCCGATAATATTTGGCACGCGTACCTAAATTTTAGAAGTGTCGTACCCAAAATACTTGTCGGGTTAGTTAATCTTGCTACGCAGGTTAGCCACTAGTTTGGGGAGGGCGTGGAATCCACTGTAGTCACGGTAACAACCAAGGGGTACGAACTTCTTGCCGTTAGGAGCCACGATGACGTCTGTGAACAGGATAAAGAGAGGAAAAATGAAATCAGATTATATTTATTACAAAGATCTAGAAAAAAAGGACCACGTTCTCGCAATCTCGTTCCCAGAGCTCGCATTTCATTTGGTTAGCTGGTCACCGCTGGCAAAAAACGTGTGGGATTAACATTCTCGACCCCAGACTCTTCTCATTTGTTACTGCGCATGTTCACAGGAAACGTTTCTGTTGAGCATGCGCAGTAAGAAATGAGAAGGGTCTGGGTTAGAACAATGAATCAGTGAATAGCGTTTAATGTGTATTTATAACCCATCAAATATGTTGTCAAAGCGTCAGTGATCCAATGGACCCTTTGCACGTGACGTCATAGCCGCCATGCTGGTGTACAGTAAACAATAGATTCTTCGTTAGCTTCTTTTGTTCTGTACACCAACATGGCCGCCATGCCCTTTGTCATTTGAATCTCTGGGGATTGAGTGCAAACCATCTAGTATATTTTCTCTCCGCCAGAGGACAAATATCAGCGAACCCCCCTCCCCTCCGGTCAGAGTAGCGCGCGAAAGGGTAACAGTAAAAGAAAATATTTGAAGGATTATAAAGACAGTAACGTACTTTGTGGCTAATATTTGACCTTGGATATTAATAATAATAATAATAATAATAATAGTCACTTATATAGCACCTATATTATACAGCTCTAGGCGCTTTACAATGGTATCAATAAAAATCTGATAAACAATACATGATTGTATAAAAAACCTGAGAAATAAAACACTATATAAACACTATACTATAATGTATATTTAAAAAGCGTGGAAAATAGATACGTTTTAATATTACTGTTATAAGAGGACAGAGGAGCTGCATGACCTCACTTCCTTGGGAAGCGCAGTCCACAAGGAAGGAGCTGCTACAGAAAATTTATATGTTCCTCCAAAATATATCACAGTTTCCCTCGAGTTTCGCTTTCAGAACTGTTCGCTTCACGAAACATACAGCTGTCATTCATCTGAATAGAGAAACTGAACTGATATAATTTTATTCCGCTTTAGAACTCTGTGATACCGTGTTAGATTACCACCAGCAGGACCTTCACACCGAACAGTAATGAGGCATTGCATTTTATCGATATTAAGAGAGACTAGGGCGCATTCGTTTGGGTCATGTTGCGGCTATTACGAACAAGCAATACACCAAATAAACAATGTTCTTTACGTTATCAAACAAAACATATAATTCCCAAATGATGTTCTAAAAGTGGCAACTACTGTCTACATTTAGGAAGATCAATATCTGCAGCATTTCGAGGTTTTCTGATTTCGGAATAGCCGCGGAAGATGTCCCAAAACAACGCGCATTAATCATCGCGTTTTCTATTCCAGCGAACGACAGAAATGGCCACTCGACCACGATTTTCCCGCGTTTGCCGTTTTAACATGAAGGTGACAAGTCTGCAAAATGTGCGCATGTCCAGTCAGCGGTAGAAATCGTGGGAGCAGTTCTAAATGAATCTTCAGAAACTCGACATACTGCAGTAAAGGAAAAATATTGTCGCGGGGACAATATTTTGTCCCCGGGACTTGTCCCTTCAAATCAAACTGGTTTGAGTTGAGGGGACAAGTCCCGGGAACAAACTGACAAGATTTGTCCTAGTTCACACGAGGGGACTTGTCCCCGGGACTTGTCCCTCCGTGTGTGCCGACCTTAAAGACCGGAGGTTAAGGAGAAAATCGTATGTGTTAAATTTGTTATTAGTTTCGACGTCAAGCCAGGTAAATTTAGGACTGGTTCATGTTAAAGTGCTTAAAATTCGAAGATGATGCTTTTTTGTACAAATCCAAATTTCGAGTAAAATGTCAACCAAAATCTTCCTTGATCTACCAAAAGCATTTGATACTGTTAACCATGATATTTTATTAAATAAGAGCTTGCTATATAGATATGGAATTCTTCAAAACAGAGCACAATATGTACGAATTGATGATGTAAAGTCCAACATGCTCAACATCAAATACTGAGTCCATCAAGGATCAACACTTGGTCCATTACTTTTTCTTTTATATGTGAATGACATGCCCAATTGTTCAAATAAGATTTCACTCAGAATGTTTGCAGATGACACTAATCTGTTTTACTCATGTGATAATCCAATAGAATTAGAGAGTAATAAACGAAGAATTTAAAGTGCTGCTAACAAATTATCCATTACACACTATATGCTTATTTCATCATATCGTAGGAAAAATCAAATTAACATACCTAATATTGAGCAAAAGGACTATACATTAAATATTTAGGAATATATATTGACAAAAATCTTAACTGGGAACCCCAAATTCAACACATCAACAATAAGATCTCAAAAAACCTGTGAATTATTAATAAACTCGGATATTTTCTAAATTATCAAATGCTAAAACAACTATATTATACATTGATTTACCCTTACTTACAATATGAAATCATAAGTTGGGGAAATACCTACAAAAGTAAACTAGCTAAAATTAGGACAAAATAAAATTTTGAATAATTGAATAATTAATCAGCATTTTGTCCAATCAGATGAAGCAAATCAGTCACGTGCATGCTACTTTATACCTGATAAAATCTCATCATTCTAAAAATCCCGCGGAGGGATTTGAATTCTGTTGCACCTTGCAACTCTTGGAATTTCTATTGATGTTTCAGCTTTCTCATTGAATTGCTAATTAGGATGAACGTTTTATATAAAGAATACTAATGAACATGACATTTTACATAAAGTTTCATCCTTATTAAGAATTCACTGATAAAGACCACAAGATAGCAAAAAGTACACGGAACATAAGGTACCTACAATTAGAGACTTATAAAATGAGACCCCCGACCCCAAAAATAAGCGTTTTCCTGAATTTTGACTACAGCCATGTTAAACAAAAGGCAGCAGAGTCAAAAACCCCTTCCCCCATTCAATGTTTCCCATAGAAACAGTGCATGCTGTACTCACTCCCACTGAAACAACATTGACGAGGGGGGAGAGGTGAAGTTGGTAAAATGCGCGATTTTGTAAGGTCTCATCCTATTACGTCTCATGATTGTCTGAATTTTCGAATGAGAGAAATGACTTGAAAACGGAAGCTTCGGCTATTGTTTGTGGTCTACGTCACGCTGAAGGGCTTAAATGTTAGAGAACAGCAGATCTAAGCCGATAGAATAAATAATTAAGACTTTCGGCAATGATGAAATAAAGGATTTTTGATGCATGAGTGTTCTAACTAAACTCGAAGCGAATCACTCACATCGCGAAATTTTGAAAATGGAATGGAGAAAGATTTCGCCTAAAACTAAGGCTGTAATATAAATTCTTTAAGAGAACAATAAAATGAAGGTGGCGGATATTATGAATGTCTCGGGCAATTGTATTTAGAAGCATTTTGGAGGAAAAATCGCCGTCAAATCAAAGCGTGAGCGCGGTCGGCCGTGCAAAGTTATAGCGCGTGCGATGCAAGAATCATTAGACGAACAATGCACAGTTTAAAGAGGGACAAGGGCTCTTCACAGCCAAACGACTTCTCTGTGAAAGTGGGTTAAAGACAGAAGTGTCAGAAAGAACCATGTGTCGGCAACGAAGGAGAATGGGATATCGATATTTACCTGCACGGCCGAAGAAAGGGATATTGACATCTAACGACAGGAAAAAGACCGAGGGTAAAATTCGCCAAAAACGTCAATCAAAACTACACTCCTGAAATCTGGACCCAGGGCATTGCATTCTACTTGGATGGCATAAGTTTCTTCCACAAGTATCCTATGGACCAGGCAGAGGCGCCCAAGGGAAAGATATACGAGGGACTGGCCCAGTACCGGCACGGCATAAGTTCCCATGTGGGGTCGGGAGGGAGAGTGGCAAAGTTTATGGCGTGTCTTATGGAGAAGGCGTTGTTCTTTGCCAGGAGTACGATAAGCTGAATGGAGAAATGTTCGGACGCTTTATACTTGAACATTTTAACCGAGGTTTCAATAAAGCTAATAAGGGAAATTCAAGAGTCTTTCTACAAGACGGAGATCCCAGCCAGAATAGTGATCCCAGCCAGAATAGTGCTATGCATACATACATACATATATACATACATACATACTTTATTTGTGTAAGCAGGTTAGTTTAATGGCAGCTGGATAGCTGATGTGGACCTGCTATGCTAAATACAGAGTGATAATAACAATAATCTAAAAACATGTAAAATACAAAATACATGCAAACTATATTAATATAATATAAACTATAAGATAATGCTAAGTTCGATTCTTAAGTAAAATGGATATCATTATGTGATAATTTGCATGTATTAGCTAGTTATAGTAATAATAGTCTGAGTCCTTATTGGTTACAAGGCATGTTTCTTTGTGAAATGTCAAGTCATCTAACACTTTCTTATTTTTCTTAAGTACTAATTTAAATTGCCTTATTTTCTCTATCTGCTTCATCTCATTTGGTAGCATGTTCCAGGCTACTGGGCCTCTAAATCTCAGTGAGGTCCTTCCAATTTGTAGATTGTAGTTTGGAATAGTAAACGATTCAGTCCTTCGCAGGTTGTATTGACGTGAAGTGTTTTTCTTAAATAAATTAGATATCATTTCAGGGGTCTGGTTCCTATGGATATTATGCATCAGTATCATCAGCTTTCTTTTATAGATGTGTGTTATTGGTTGCCAGTTAGCAGCTGTTAGTATTTCATTATCAGTTAGGTCACCAGGAAGGTTATGTATTACCTTGGCTGCTCTTAGATGGATGTGTTCGATTTCATTAATCAGATTTGGTGAGCATGTACCCCATACTAAATTACAATATGTAATTGTAGGAACTATACTTGTAAAGTAAATTACTTGTAGTGTACTCCTCGACAGATATTTTAACCTCTTTAGTTGATTGACCTTTCTGCCAAAGGTTTTACAGATGGAATTAATTTGGTTGTGCCATGTTAGATGCGAGTCAATCGTGATACCAAACATCTGCTTTCATTAACATAGTTCAGTGTCTTTTCTCCGAGAAGGATTGGTTTCAGTGGTCCACAAAAGGCCCTATGAGTAATTAGCATAGCCTCAGATTTTCCCGTATGAATTGTTAACTTATTGTTTCTACACCAAGTATTTATATCTACTAATATTCTATTTAAGGCGTCCACAACAGAGTCTACTGTTTTACCGATATAGAATAGGGTCGTGTCGTCTGCATACATAACTATTTCTCCTTCATTAATTGCATCTGATATATCATTTACATAGTATGAAAAGAATCTAGGACCGAGCAATGATCCTTGTGGTACTCCATAATTAACTGGTTTACATTGGGATTCACACCCATTTACTACTGCGTATTGCTTTCTGTCCTCAAGGTAATTAGTCATCCAGTTTAGGAGATTTCCAGTCAATCCCATTGTTTGTAATTTCCATTTTAATATGGGATGGGAGACTGTGTCAAAGGCCTTCCTGAAGTCTATTAAGATGACACCGACCACATTTCTGTTGTCGACTGCCATTTTCCAGGTTTCCGTAAGATATACAAGAAGCCCTTCAGTCGATCTTCCCCGCTTGAATCCCCATTGATTGTTGTCAGAGTGACCTATTGTTGTGGTAAATTGGTCTAAGTCCTTACATACTTTACCCTCGAGGAGTTTGCTGGGGACACTCAGCATTTGTAGGGGTCTGTAGTTTCCCCGTTCAGAGGAGTCACCTTTTTTGTAGATGGTGTACATTCTGGATTTTTTCCACTGAATGGGTACTTCTGAATCTTCTAGGCTGCGTTTAATTTGTAGACTGTATAAAGGCCCTCCACTGCTGCTTCCCCTAATAACTTTAGGTCCCTTGGGGAAACCAGGTCAGGACCCATTGCCTTATTTGGATTTATTTGCGTAAGGAACTTTGATATTTGAGCTCTGTTTACTGTGGCTTGGCAAAGAGTTGGGGTGACTCTGTGCAGGTGGTGTATTTCTAGGTGGTCTGCCGTTGGTTCAATTTCCGAGGCGAGGTTCTCTCCAATTGCAATGAAAAAATCATTCATTGCCTCAGCCTTTAAGTTGTTATTGAGAATGTTGTTATTCTGGTCATCTTTGATAGGGCCTATGATTGTTTGTTTTCTCTTTCTTGTTACTCTTGTGACTAGTTTCCAGAAGTCCTTACTACATTTGGAGTTCTTAAATTCTTGTTTCCAGTATGTGGCTTCTGCTTCTTTCAGCATTCTAGTCACTGCATTTCTTAATTTCTTGTATTCTTCCCATGCCTGCTTGGACTTTGTGGCTTTAGCATGTTTCAGTAACTTGTATCGTTTGTTCATAGTTTTTCTGATATTTACATTCATCCAAGGTAGCGAGTCGGAACGTACTTTCACTTTCCTTTGTGTTATGTGTACATTAATTATGCTCTTGTGCAGGGTTTCCCATGCCCAGACGACATCATCGATGTCATCAAATATTTCAATAATTGACCATGGGACACACTCCATGTCATGCTTCAGGGCTTCCCTATTGACGTGTTTGTAATCTTTGGCGGTGATTAGTTTTGGTGGGGTTCTATTCCTTTGCAGCTTTAGGACGCCGTAAATAAGGCAGTGGTCAGAAAGACCCGGATCAAATGTCCCTGCTTTGATCACTTTAGTTGTATCATTTGTTATTAGTAGATCAATGAGTGTCTGTGATGTTTCAGTCATTCTGGTAGGTTCCTTGATCATGTTATGTAAGTCAAAGCTGCCAAGAATTCTAATTAACCTCCTCCCACTCAAGTAACTTAAGGCCTGGATTTTCGTCCTTAACAGACCCCCAGCAGAGATTTTAAAGATCTTCAATGATCTGTCGATATATTTATATGTTATTTGTCCAAAATATGAAAATACCTAATATTTGACTTTTTTAATCAGATGGAAGTCTCCTTTAGTGTCACGTGACATTCCCCAGTTTGTGACGTCATAAAACGAGTTATTTGAAATGGGGGAAGTTTACACAGGAAAATTTGGCTATATTTTGCAATCACACTGCTTAAAATGACAATTGCATTGCATTTGCGCCTTTTAAGGTGGTATCGGTCACTTATATTATAATATATTTTACGTTTTACTATGTCACGTGACCTGTTTCCTTTAATCAATTACTTCCATTATGATCTGGACATGATTAAAAGGCGCATCGTTCAAGCCCTTATTATGAGTCATAGAAGAATGAAGAAAAAAGATTCATTTAAGTTCACTTTACGTACCCCGTTTTTGTCCCAAGGTTTCAACCGTTAACGGTAGTTTTCAAGTCACGTGACACCACTTTGAAAGATACAAGTAGTTCATATTGTTACAAATACCGATAACAAACAGCCTACCAAGTTTAACAAAGATTGGATGGAAGCCTCCCTTTAAATAAAAATATGTCAAATTAACAGGCGAGTCAGGCCTTAATATGCTTGAGCAGCATAGCTCTCTTCACGATTACCTTTGGCGAGTAGATCACAGTTAAAGTCTCCCAATAGAAGTAGGTTTTTCCTTTTCTTCCATATTCCTTCTAGCTTATTATAGAACTTCTCATAGAAGTTATAGTCATCTGGTGGTCTGTATATGCAGCCTACTAGTAGCTTTTGTGAGTTTATTGTTACATCTATCCAGAGGGCCTCTATTTCAGATACAAGATCTTCTCTCTCATATATATCTAGGTGCTCTAGATAATATATTACACATCCGCCACCGTCCCTAATTGCTTTCTGTCCAATCTTGCTGTTTTGTATCCGTCTATTATTATGTCGCTTGTGGGGATATCTTCAGTTAAGTGTGTCTCAGTAACAGCTAATATGTCAAGCTTACTTTCTTGCAATAGCATATGTAGTTCGCTCAATTTATTGAGTAGACTCCTCACATTTAGGTGAGCCACCTTTAGCCCTTTAATGTGTTAAGGTGAGCTCCAAGGACCTGGTACACATTTAGGCTATCTTCCATCGTAATATGGCTAATGGTGTCGGCTGGTAATTCATTATCAGTGGCAGTGGCGCTTGTCAGTACGGCTGTATCGTTTAGGGAACATGTTGGGCATAGCCACTGTAAATTGTGGATGGTTTTCATCTGATTGTATCTGCTTGCTGTGACGGAGCCACATTTTATGTGGCACCAGAGTTTGCATGAGTCGCACTCGACTGCTCTGTGGTTCTTTGCTACGGTTCTTTGACAAACTGGGCATTTATCAGGACCAGGATTGGTACTGATATCGCCGCTAATTCGTAGGCGTACCAGTTGAAAGGTGGAGTCAGAGTTCGAATAGCGACTGAGCCTTGAAGCGTAGAATCCCTTTATACGAGGACGTAAATTTCCAAGATGACGGCTCGCTTCCCATGTCCATGGTGAATCCGTTTGGCGAATACCAATGCACAACTGTTTTTAATACTGCCCAGAAGTCCGGATCTCAATCTTATTGAAAACTTCTTTAATATAATCAAACAGGCCTTAGATCAAAATATAACTTACGAAACGTTTTCACAGTTCGTTGATCGAATTCAATTATTAATGCAAAGGAAAGGGCGAGATGTAATAGATCGAACATTTTAACAATGCCCAAACGAATTAATTTAATAATTAAGAACAACGGAGATCGTACCAAATACTGCACCCTCGAGTTTTAACTCCTGATAAAACACTGCTGCTCGTTTATTAAACAGTACTTAATGCATACGTAGCATATTCTTTGCACACAGCAGAGACAGTGCCATTCCCTATTTCAACCTATTGGAGATTCTAACCCTTGAAAATATTAGCAAACTTTGGTCACAAAATCGTTACTGACCGAATCAAGAGTTCCAAGTATTTTCACCCAATAGGTTACACCTGTATCTGAAATACATACTTACAATACCAGGTATGCAAAAAAATAAAAATCTGTATCGACCCAATATAAAAACTAACTATGGCTTATCTACATTTAAATTTTCTTTATCTAAAATTTGGCAAACTATATCCCTACTGAATTCAAAAGTTTAAATCTCTTTCAGTTCCAAACTGTACCTTATCCAGTCCCAAATATAATGCCTTATTCTAATAATTTATTACAGTAATTGTTTCAACATGTTGCATATTTTACATTATATACTACATATAATTCTGACCTAGTCTTAATTGGGTCTACGGCTACATGTGAAACTCGACCTAATCTTAGCCTTATTTATTTTCCTTGTGGCAGTGGTTAACTCGAAAGCTTAAACTCCTTTAACTACTTCACACCTTCATCTACATTATTATGTTTAAAATAACTAGTTATTCCCATTATTTAATGTTACCTGTATCGACTGTATTATAATTAGATGAATAGCGGAAAATAAAGAAAACTGAAAACTATAATTGTCGTTATCATCCTTCAAATATTTTCTTTGACGCGCGCTTATACGCTCACAGAGGGTGTATTCGCTAATATTTCCCGCTCGCGGAGAGTAAATATTGGTTCACGTGACGCTTTCAACCAATCCCGCGCGAGAGAAAATATTTGATGGGATATAACGTCAAGACGCTTAACCGACGAGAGGACGAGGAACCTCAACAGGCATAAATCTTCAAGAACCTCATAATCCATGCAGGTGTTCCTGCATTTTCGTCCTCATATACTTTGTAAAAAGTAGGTCCGCATCTGCGAACAAAGCCGACCGTTCTTTACCTTAACTGAAAGAACAAAACTGGTAAATATCCAAGCAATGATCCGTGATCCGACTGGGTACGCTGTGGTTTCTACGGCGCCTTCAGGGAATGCAACGAATTCAAACCTTCATATATTTGGACTCACAATATAAATGTTAAGACTTTATTTCAACTTGTTTAGTGCACCGAACCGAACCAGCTTACTCTAATTTGTGAATTGAGTTTTAGAGTTGTTTAAGCCTTTAACATCAAAATTATGTTTATATAGAACAAACAAGCAAGCTTGACTCAGTAAACAGAGATGATCCATGAACGAGTATAACTGAAACTTCTCCCAAAATAGAATTGAAAATCATCTCCTCCATAACATGAAAACCATTGGACAAATTGAACCATTTATGGACTGAAGAACTAAAAGTATGTAAAAATTCAGTAAAATGTGAGTATTTGAGACTTTGTAAACAATTTCTAGTGAACGCCGAGAGCGTCACGGAAAGTAAATTGATCTGGTTTTTTTTCAGTCGGCCTAAAGGAGTTACCCTGCTTATTCTATTATTTTAAAATCTATATATGAAAAACTATGAATGGCGAATTATAGAATCAATAAACACTTAGTTTTGTATTATTCATGATTCAAAACACTTTTTCCTCTCCCGTCGTCGGAACGGTTAATATATAGTGACGAATCGTTTATCTAATCGGCTATCAAATAAAAAAAATAACTACAAAGAAGCAAAGACCGATACAACGTAGAATTTTTGAAATTAGAGGTACAATATTTCGGCTGGCCACACCAGGCTTCAGGCATGAAGAAAATCTACATTGGCGTGTATTTTTGAACGTGATAGCTGATTGACAGTGAAACAATATTAAAAAGGTGAAAACAGATATTTAGTTTATATACTGGATGTTTAATATTGTTTCACTGTCAATCATTTTGTAATCTGTCTTATTACTCGGGCTGCGGACGCTATCAGCTTGTTTGAGGTACAATTCCTAGGTTTTATGCCACATTTCATCACATTTCATTTTACTCTCGGTCATAATACATATCAGCGCAAACACCGTGATCGGTAGGCCAACACTAAAATAAATTTGACTGTGTTTTTGGCTGGTTTACCGATCTCGTACGATCTCTCTGTGTACGTTATACATGTATACTGAATAGCTGATTTATAGCGAAATATAGCGATTTACTAGCAAATATATATACAGTAACTGTGGTTGAGCAGTTATGGGTTACTATCGTCTATCGAAGTCAAGACATCTGAACTCCTGAACTGTAAGAGCAACACTGTCGCTCGCCAACACGAAGCCAGAAATACACACTCAGCACAGAATAATTTATGATGAGTCAAGCAATATTCAACTCTCAAGGTAAACTTAAACAAGAAACCTCTCACGGCCGAGGTTTTGGTTCGAGAAATTAAAGGCTTCCAACAATTTCCTTTATAGTTCTGTAATATAATGAGCAGACTGAAGTTTTGGGAATGTGGGTAAAGCTTTTAATTAGAGATCCAACAGGCATTTCAGTTAATAATCTTTAATCCAACAAATACCAAGATGGACTCGTAATGGCTCATCATGTATATCAAGAACAGCAGATAAAGTTACACAGAGGCACACAAATTGACATAGCTCCATCACTATTCACAGGCCGGACAGGATACAACTTATAATATGGTACATACATAAAATATATATATATATAATATAAACATACATTTAAGACAATCATGTATTAGTACTTGGAACCTGCAGTATAACAGAACAGCAGACTAAATTGTAAACGTGTGTTACAATGAATAGGTAGTGTTTAAATTAAAAGGTCAACTTCTTTAATTTACATACAAGAAAATTAAATTAAATTACATATATAAAAGGGGAGCAGAGAATGAAAGTCGCCGCACTACCGGCCACTCCTAAAGACTGCTAAATTCAGCTAATAATTCTTCCTTTTGGTTATTACTAAGAGGATTTCAAATGAAAGCTAGTGTATTTCATCTTCAATCTCATGTGGCCCACAAAAACTATGGGATAGAAGAGTTTTTTTTGAGCGGATTTTCAGCCCTCACAATTCGTGAAAGTCGAAGAAACAAGCTAAGATCACCAAAACAAATGAGTTTTTCTCCAAAGTGGGAGAGTCAAGCGATCCCTGTTACAGCTTCGCTTTGAAGTCATTCATCACGCTTGAAATAATATTGCAACATCGTATTTCCAGCATGTCTAGATTTGATGTAAAATGTTTTCCAGTTTGGCCAGTTTTGGCCGGTTTAGTATAGTCAAACGGTTAATAGGCCTTTTTCAGGAAACAGTCACGTAGCGAATGCCTATTTCTACGCCACAATGTAGGGTATTGTTGTTATCATCCTTCAAATATTTTCTTTGACACCCGCTTATACGCTCATAGGGGGGTGTATTCGCCGCTGATATTTCCCGTCCTTTTACTGTAAACACTACTTATTCATGTAACACACGTCTACAATTTACGGTCTGCTGTTCTGTTGTACTGGAGGTTCCGAGTACTAAAATATGATTGTCTCAATGTTTATATTTATCTCATATCATAATTTGTATCCCGTCCATCCTGCCGATAGAGCTGCCACTATATTTCACTACTGTTCTTTCTACATGCATGTTAATTGTATTCGTGGTCAATTCGTGTGCCTCTGTGTAACTTTATCTGCTGTGTTCATAACTGAAATGCATGTTGGTTATCTCTAATTAAAAGCTAAATTACCGTCATTCACAAAAATTCAGTCTTGTCCGTGGTGTATATTACAGAGTTACATAAAGGGAACTGTTCGAAGCCTTCCTCGCTCGTGAGAGGATTCTCGTTTAACAGCTCTAACGAAAGTTAAGCATGCACCAATAATCTCGTCACTCGTGGTCTAGCGGTTACTGTTTGGGTAGGATTGTGTCAGTCGTTCTATAAATCTTAGCTTCCTGGATTCGATTCCTATGCTGAGCGTTGTGAATTTTTTTTTCAAGTAGAGGCTCTCCAATTCCTTGTAAAATTTATAAGTGCCGCTTCGGGTGCTCGTGAAATATTCTAAGTCCCAAATTATTAATAGTTTATAACAAAGGGAGTTTTGTGACGCAGTCGGTGAGGTTATTACACCGAGGTAAAGCCCCTATTTTAGAACTCTCCACTTACAACATCTAGGCACCTGAAGAAGGCTAGTTTGGCTAGCCGAAATATAGTACCTTTAAAACTATATACATGTCGTTTCAGCTTTGCTATAGTCCTCGGGATAGAGTAAAAACTCTATCCGCAGTCTGTGGCTTCCGGTTGACCTTTTCGACATTATGCGGCGCCAAATCGGCGCGGTGTTCAAGTGTGTGCACTTGAACTACGATTTAAGACTCGGGCCTGCCCACAGGCAGCCCGAGTAATTATTCCAGAACACGATTAACGACAGTGTAACACAGACGCCCCTTCCCGAGTTTTGAGGGGAGACGGGCGGCTGTACACAGGCTATCAAGTAGAGGATGCTGTTCGCAGGCTACTATCTCCCCCTCCATTAGGATCTTTTTTTTCTGTGTTGCTGGCTGTGTATGAATATTTTTTTTGATAATTTTCCCTTGTTTGGATTTTTTTTTTTGAATTCCCCCCCATAACTTTTCTAATGGTCCGTCCCTAAGTTAGTATAACACTTACGATCACAAATTGATCCCGCGTCCAGTACGTCTTAAGGAGATCAATTTCGGCAAACATGACACATCTTAAGGACCTTATGTAACCAGGACGGCAACGTCTAAGACCCTCTTGGATGACAGCGCATAACAATAGTCGTATTTAAAACCTACGAAAGTAAGATGTGAAAATACATGCATGCAATGTTATCCGCTGAAACACAACATGAAAACCATTGGAAAAAATGAACCATTTATAGAATGAAGAACTATGTAAAAATTCAGTAAAATGTAAGTATTTTAAAGACTTTGTAAACAATTTCTAGTGAACGCCGAGAGCGTCACGGAAAATAAATTGATCTGTTTTTTTCCCCGGTCCGCCTAAAGGAGACACCCTGCTTATTCTATTATTTTAAAATCTCTATATGAAAAACTATGAAAGGCGAATTATAGAATCAATAAACACTTAGTTTTGTATTATTCATGATTCAAAACACTTTTTCCTCTCCCGGCGTCGCAACTATTAATACAGTGACGAATTGTTCAAGGAAGCAACCGTGAACGACAATCCTGCTGTTATACGTTGGATCAAACTAGTGATCTAATCGGCTATAAAAAAACACTATATATCAAATAAAACAATAACTACAAAGAAGAAAAGACCGATACAACGTAGAATTTTGAAATTAGTGGTATAATATTTCGGCTGGCCACACCAGCCTTCTTCAGGTACAATGAATAAAATTTACATTGGCGTGTACTTTTGAACGTGATAGCTGTTGCGAAATAAGATAAATAAGACAGATTACAAAATGATCGACAGTGAAACAATATTAAAAAGGTGAAAACAAATATTTAGTATATACTAGATATTTAATATTGTTTCATTGTCATCATTTTGTATAATCTGTCTTATTTTATCTGTCGGTTAGCTCAGTGGTTAAGCGCCGGTCTGTTGTGCGGGAGGTCGCGGGTTCAAACCCCGGCCGGACCAACACTCAGGGTCTTAAAACTAGAAGTTACCATAGATTATCAAAGTGCGTTCGACATATTTTTTGAAAGAGAAAGCACTGTGGTAACAGTCTGAAAAGCTGAAAAAGTGCTGCAATGATGTGGACAGTGTACGTAATCCTGATCAAAAGTGCTTGTTTTTTAACTAATGTGAAAATTTTGATGTCTTGACTTATATGTTAATATACAAGGGGATGCATCTGGGTATAAAACTGTAATTATCTTTGTGTAACATTAAATCATTGGATGCGATGCTTATGGGGCTATATGTATACATCATTCACATTATGTTTCCCGGGTATTTTTCAAGTGAGAACAAGGTTGGCTGCAAAATATTGAGCGCCATTGTTAGTTCCAGAATAATTTATGGTCAATGTTGGTAGCCGGGTCCTGGCTTTGATCGCTTTGATCAGCCTTGTTTCAGGTCCGTTAGAAATTCAGTGTAGATTAATTGAACACAGCAATGAAGTCAGCTTACTTTAAATTTCCCTCACCTTGTACTGTGTTGGTATTCCAGTTCCTTGGCATATCAAAGTGTCGGTATAGATTAACTCTCTGTCTGAATGTAGATTGTAGTAGATGTACACAGTGTCGCAACTCACACAAGATACGGCGATTACGGGTATCTAGAAAACTCAGACTTTGTTTCTCTTCACCCAGGTCATTTTACTGTTTGTAGTTTCGGTATCTGTATGTACAGCGAAAAGCAGAATCCAGTACAGCGAGCAAGCCAACAGAATTCACTCGGTTGTTTACAAATTATGCATTTATGGTGAGTTGATTTGACTCGGTTCTCTATTCAACTTCGCTGATGTCGTAACTGCGCCGACAAAACAGACCATGTTTGACTTAAACCACCACGATGCACACATGTGTAGTATTTAAAAAGCTTCTTCACAACTCACACTGAGTCTTTAGACTCTGAAGTTATACAATCAACTACATTATCAATTTTTAAATCTTACTGGCACATAACTTAATTTCATAATAATCCTTGTTCTATTTCTATTTTATTTCAACCATTTATCTTTTCTGTTTTCCATATATTAGTGAAATATATATTTTTAATACAGGACCTCCCTGAAAATCACAAATTGTGAGTGGAGCTTTCCTGTCAAAATATTATTATTATATTATTATATTATTCATATCCATGTATTCATGCAGCCTTCAGGTATGATTTATAGCATCTTGACCATTTGCAGTTTTGATATCGGCAAACCGAACAGCACAGCAAGTTCACTCGGTCTCGGGTTCAGCATAAATAAATAATTATGGCAGAGTTGAATGTTCAAGGGCCTCCAGATGTACTACACACTTTCCTCAGGCTTTGCTCAATTGTATTTGCGAACCTTTGAAACATCATTGCATTGGAATTTTTTGGATTGTCGGGAAATAAGGCAAGTAACCATGGCTTCTGTTTTGTTTCGCGATCGGTTGCTGGCATTCACCAAAATGGCCGCTCGCATCGTGTACGTGTAGTTACCAGTTTCCCGGCCGAGATAATTTATTCCGAAAGTGTGCCACGCCAGGACACCAAAGATCTCGATTTATTTAGCCTGGGAAAGCACAGGTATCCCACACATGACCACAGGAAGCCCAACGCAAGATTAGGATGCGTTCTCCTTCGTCGAACGCAATAACTGAGTAGAAGGTGCTGCCTTTGTGAAATTAAAAAACAATTTCGTTCACGAGCTGCAAATGGTTAGACCTTCACGTCTTCTCGGATAAGGACGTTAAATCGTAGGCACATCAGTGGATGAAGAGCCACCTCGTGGATATGCCACTGATTAATCCGTTATTATTATTACTAGAAGTAATCATAGATTATCAAAGTGCGTTCGACATATTTTTTGAAAGAGAAAGGACTGTGGTAACAGTCGTCTGAAAAGCTGAAAAATTGCTGCAATTATGTGGACGGTGTACATAATCCTGATCAAAAGTGCTTGTTTTTTTAACTAGCTTCTTCTAAAGAATAAATTCGTTTCCTATATTTTTTTACTGTTTCGATCTTCATATCGAATTTCTCTATCGAATTTCTCTATTTTATCTTTATTCTTTGTTCTACCTGTTTTCGTAGTAGAAAGGTGACCTCTAAATTGACCTAATTTCTTATTAAGTTCGCCAGACTCTTTAATTGTCTCCGTAATTATTTCTTTGTTACCATTTAATGTTTTTAATAAGACCTGAGATGGTAACGGTAAATTATTCTCCTGAAATATAGCTAATTCTTCTTGTGTAAACCCTTTATCCACATCAGCTATGATTTTTGTCTCCTTTTTTGCCTCCTCAATTATAGATTTTTCTTCAGGTGTTAAAGTTCCATCAGTTATAGCTTGTTGTTGAATATATGTAATTGGTTTATTTGCAGACTTAGTGTACTCTTTCCGTAAGTCACTTATCGCATCAACCTCTTTCTCCAATAGTTGAGTAATCGGTTTATACACTTCTTTTCGTCCTTCATCTTTATCCTGCCTAGCATCCTTAGCCTCCTTACTGACGCAACGAACAATATTAACCATTTTCCCAGATTCAATCTTTGGAATAACATGCTTTTTAAACTCATTGATATCCATCGTATATATATACGTTACATAACTTATCTCAACTTATCTCAACTAATTTTTTCACAATATATATACCTACCATAAATAGTCTATCCAATATGTATAGATAAGATGGACATCCCTAATTATGATAATAAACAAGATGCTGTTACGAACTATAAACAGTTGTATCCATTCATGCCAAAGAATAATTTTAGAATGTTAGTCACTGGACCAAGTGGTTGTGGAAAGACAAACGTTTTGATGCATATGCTCAGAAAACCATTATTGTATTACGATAAAGTCTATCTGTATGCTAAGAATTTAGAACAAGGAAAATATCAATATTTGATGAAACAGTTTAATACGATCAGTAATCATGTGGGCTATGACGTTATAGAGTGTAGCAATGATGATATCATTCCTGTTGGTGAACTTGATTGTGATGCCCAAAAAGTTGTCATATTTGATGACTTCGTTTGTGAAAAGAACCAAAAACCATTAATTGATTACTTTATTAGATGTAGACATAAGAATTGTAGTGCGATCTACTTAAGTCAAAGTTTCTATAAAACTCCCAAAGATATACGATTAAACTGCTCTCATTATTGTGTATTTGAGTTTCCAAGTGCTAACGAACGGTGTCTTATATCTCGAGAGTTGGGAGTAAGTAAAGAGCAATATGGGGGTGTTACTAAAAAAACATATTCGTTCTTATACATCGATAAACCCTTGAAGCGAATCAAAAGAAATTTTTGCGGGACTGTTTAATATAACGTATTAATATAAAATGGGGATTTTTAATGACTTGGATAATAAAGAACAAGATCCAAAAGGAGGGTCAAAAGGTGATAGAGGTGACACAGGTCTCCAAGGTCCAAAAGGTGATAAAGGCATCCAAGGGTCGAAAGGAAATAAAGGTGATAAGGGAGATATTGGAATAACAGGACCAAAAGGAAGTATAGGACCACAAGGGACATTAGGTCCACGTGGTTCAACAGGAAATCCTGGTGCGATAGGATCAAAAGGTGACAAAGGTGATACTGGTATTCAAGGCATTCAAGGGTCGAAAGGAAATAAAGGTAATAAGGTAGATATTGGAATAACAGGGCCAAAAGGAAGTATAGGACCACAAGGGGCATTAGGTCCACGTGGTTTAACCGGAAATCCGGGCGTGATAGGATCAAAAGGCGACAAAGGTAATAAGGGCGATAAAGGTGACACTGGTGCTCTAGGGCCTGGGCCTAGTATTATGCATAGTAGTCTAACGTTCAATTGTGGTAATTTCCTTATGAAGTCTGGTAATTGGGCATCATCAAGCAGCGTAAGCTCATTTGTGATCATTGAAGACGCATACTCTATGAATAACATCACTCCAGAACATCAAGGTTTTAGAATCCTAGAGACCTTTAAACCAAACTCAACAGAAAAGTTGACTATGACTATACCAAAAAATGATAATCCAACTTTAGGGTTAAAAGGCAACAGCAACTACACAGTTCGGGTCGAAGCTTATGCAAACATTGGATCCATAACACTAAGCTCTTTATCAATTGAAGAGAATTTAAGTTTCATCTCAAACACGATGAAAAGTGGAAGGATAGGATCTACAAACACTGCTTTCCAAGAGCTAAGCATAACAACATCAGTCAACGATACTGGTAAACTATCATTTACATTGAGTCATAATCAGTCAACTAATCAGATAATTATACATTCTATGCTGCAATTATTGTTGGAGTATTAAATGCAAACACTTTTCTGAATCCTAGCGTCTTCGATGATAATGAATACATTATTGAACAAAGAGTGCAAGAAATGGTTCCTATCAAGACAGTCACTTATATAGCAAAGGAAATTTCAAATGTATGGAGTCACGCAGACATGGAATGGGGAGACATACCACATTTCTCCATCATAATTGCTCCCAAGGAAGCAACAAATTTAATTCGATTGTCATGTACGATTTACATTGGATGTGACACAGGAGGAGCTAATGTGTGGTTTCGATGGGTCGCAACTATACAGATCAGGGATTACTGGCTTATGTCAGTACGAATTCATTACCAAATAATATCATTCAAAAACGTAACAGAGCTACGTTTGGCTCACAATTAGCAATTAATCCAGAAACTCTTGCCTGTGTGTCCCATAAGGGATTCCATGTTCCATTTAATAAAACCCTACACACATATAAATTACAGATAAAAGTGAAAGACACAGGAAGGGTTACAATCAATAAGATATATAACGATGGAAATAATACTCCATGGAATAGTTATGTTACCTCAACGTAACTATGATCGTAGAGGAAGTCTCTGGGATAACAAGGAAATTTGCTGCTAATGGCATGGGATGTAATATGTACATCAGAATAATATAACCAAATAATATAATCAATGGGAGTATTTAATGATATAAGTAATATCGATAAACAAGACATAAAACATTAGGTCCTAGCATCAATTATAATAATCAAACATTCAATTGCAGCAATTTCCTTATGAATCCTAGTAACTGGACATCAAGTGGTATAACATCACTAACAATCATTACAGATACATACTTATTTGGCTTAAAAACTAATAAGCATCAAGGTTTCAAAATTATTATAATCCCCAATGCCCAATCAATTGGAAAACTAATCATAACCCTACCAATTAACAACGATCCAAGCATGGGATTAGAAAGTAATAAAGAATACACAATTAGAATCGAAGCTTATATAAATATTGGAATCTTAACATTAGGTCCCTTATTGATTGAACAGAATCTAAGTTTCATTTCAAATACGAAGGAAAATGGGATAATTGGATACCTAAATTCAGCTTTCGAAGAGGTCGGTCTAGCAACAAGTACTAATACTGGTAAACTATCATTCACAGTCATACAAGACCAATCATCTAATCAAATAATTGATATATATGTTGTTATCATTACTGGAAGATTAGACATAAATACCTATATGAATCCTACAGTATTCGATGATAATACACTGATCTTACCAACCATAATCAAGAAAATAGTACCAAATAGGCCCACCATCTTTGGTAGAGCCATTAATGAAAAATTATCACTTATATTAACAAATAAATTAACGACAATCCATGGTTTAACATTCTTACTACAAGACATAAACGCATTATATCGCATTCAATGTAATATATACATTGACTCAGAAAGAACTGACGCAAAGCTATGGTTAGTCAGTACTAAAGGCGCGAACTTTACTAATCTCATAGGTACACTATTAAACAAAGGGAAAACGCACTTCCTAGCAATCCCATAAGCATAATATACTACGTATTACAAAAACAACTGAACGTGACATATGCATTAGTAATAACTACGCCAACTACACCCTCTAGAACGAGAGCTACCATCAATTAGTATGCTTCACAACAATCTGTTATCTTAGCTGAAAGGTGGGATGGCTTAAATGCTACATATGATTCATCTGGAAACATCGACTTTGCATGATCCCACACCTGATTGGTAAAAAAATTAAGGAGTTTCGATAGGAATGACTAAGTCAACATCGAATGGTGTTTTGGTATACACATCTGAATAATTTAAAATAATATAATCAAATAATATAGTGATGTCTAAGAGAAAAATTAGTGTATTCAACTTCAATCATATAGACAAGGATTTAGGTGAAGCAGATGTTGGGATGTTGAAAAAGTTATATGCTTATTACCATAAAAAAACATGGTGTTACAAAAAAGCATATAGGCACTTCAAGAAGGTTAACACGGGTTTGTATTTAACATCAATTGGACTAACAAGCACTGGTGTTATCGTAGGAGCTGTTACACTAAATCCAATAATCATTGGCACTATTTCAGGAGCTGGATTGATGCTTCAAGGGCTTCTAAAAACGAAGAACTATAACAGGAAAATAGAAACATGTAAATTCGCATATACAAGTTACCAAAAAATACTAGATAAAATACGCTTATACTTGCGTGGAGAAGTTCATGATGTCGAAAACTTTTAAAACATTAGAGCTGAATTGGTTGGATAATCAAGTAACAGATGTCCATTAGTTGACTGCTATAAGGTTAAATACGACAAAATGTTTATCCTAAACTAAAACGATATCCTTCTTCTTAACCTTCTTCTTAACTTTCTTCATGAAAATATCCTTATTAGTATTTATATAGAACCACTTATTTATTTCACAAACTCTTTTCCATAATATTTCGTATCGTTGAAGAGTTCTCTTGCCTATAGACCGTATACATTTATTCATGTTAGTTCTATAATTTGGATTCTGACTTTCATAAAACCTCAATTGGAATAGCTTATAAAATAGATAATCAAAAATTGGATATCGTCTTATAGGTTGATCTAATTTACTCACAGCGTTATCTATTTGTTTAAAAACTTTATGGATATCATCACGTTCTGGATACTCTAGAACAAACTTCGTTATAAGATAATTATTTATATGATATTTGCGGTGATAAATAGATTTTCTCCTTATTCTATACCTATTATCATAAAAATCAATATATTCAGGGGCTACATCATAACCATGAACTGCACTACAAGAGCTACACACATTCATACTACCATCTGTAATCATCTCCATATTTTTACAGCATGGCACATCCTTTATAGGAATATAATCTTCCAGCTGCACATTACAAAAAGGACACATTACATATTCCATTTCACACAATTCATTATGAATTTCAAAATTACAACTCATATATGTCACGACACAGCTGTGGCGGTTTCTACATACAAGTGCCACAAGTACAGTCTATTTCATGCATCCAAGGCTTTGCCACAGTTGGATGACAAATTTTACTGACAAACTTTACTGACAAACTTTACTGACAAACTTTACCTTAAAAAACAACTTTGAATAAGGGTATATCGATAAAGATCACCTGATATCACACGTTGATCATATGATCTGAAAACAATAGCAATTTAATGACTCATTCTTGTAGGGAAAGTCCCTTTACGTCATCGACTTCCTGTTTTTTTCCGAGAATGTCACGCAATGAACCCATCAGGTTTTCTCTTTCAATTCGTAGTGAATTTTGCGTTGGAATTTTGCGTTGGAATTTTGCGTTGGAATCTTACATTGGAATTTCGCGTTGGAATTTTGCGTTCGTTTTTGCGCTGGTTACCTCAACTTCTATACTACTAGGGTTGTTTACCATTTACACGGAAATCCCGGAAATTTCGGTTGGAATGTAAATGGTAAACGTTTTTTCGGTTCGTCCCGTGGAAAATTTCCGAAATTAATGGAACGTCTGAAAAGGTAGTCCAAAATTCCCAACAGGAATTCGTGTACCATTTACAATTCCCAGCGGTTGTACCAGTTCCAGGCCTTATATGGAGCGATTTTCATCCGATCGGGAAATTGAGTTTGGGAAATTTTGTATACTATTTACACCGGAATTTCTGTGTAAATGGTAAACAACCAAGGGGTCTGCTGAACGTCAATAAAACTCTGACTCGGATCTGGCGTCTGATCATATATGCACAGTGATCGAACAGTCAGGACGTAAAACTCTAACCGAAAGCTAGCTGCGAAGGAAATAGCGTTATCTAAACCAAAACTTGGTCAAGACACGTGTATCTGCTATATCCGACAGGTACGAATACTCTTAACATAGATTGTGCGCATCATGCATGGTTTCGATGGTAGCCTTTGCATAATATGTCGGGATTAATCATTATCATATATGGACTAACTTCTCATTATGTTAAAGTTACTAAAGTTATGCATCAGTCAATTCCAGCAATGCCCATCCCCCTCCCGGGATATGGTGGGGCATTTGCATACTTTGAGATCCCGGGAGTGGGGCATTTGTAACCTTATATCGGCCCGGGGGTCGGGCATTATTCTACCACGGGGCATATGGTGGGGCATTTGACACTGCCGAAAATAATTCTGGGAAAGAGACTGCAGGTCGCGTGGTAACGACGTCATACTGTATCAAGTAAAAGAAACCAATAAATCTGAGTTGTTGTAATTATTCCAGCTGCCTGTGGATTCTATCTATTTTTCTAAACCTAGAAACCTGCAGTTTATACCGTCTTATCCACGTTATTTGTATACGCTAGGACACGAAAAAGCCGGGAAACCTATGGATGTTTAATTTTTACAATATAGCTAGAAAATAGCAGTTCTCGTACGTTCACCCGCCCCCGGCGCCCATCTAACACTGATCTGCAATCCTGTATTCTTAACTCTACGCTACGCTAAAATGTTAATTCAGGAGGCACTCGGGGCCCAAGCTCTGCTGGTCCGAGTTGGAAACGATATCAAGTAGTTTGTTTACAAATATACACTGTTTGCTGCTGTCCACCGGACGAACAGAAGTCACACTATTATTATAAAAGTCTGTCATGTGGTTTTAATAAGCGCTTATTGTATAACGTTAACCGCGGTGCGAATGATTATTTATAGGAATGAAATATAAACTATGTAAATTAATACCATTTTGTTCCAGGCAGCTCAATAGCATAATCACTGATACAGCAGTGAGTATAAATACAAATACAAAACAAGATGGCGGATCTACAAAACCGTAACGGAAACTATCAATGAATAGATAGAGAAGTAGCACTTCTCTGCGCCTTGTACATTTGCATAGAATTAAACTTGGGCAGTATATCGTTATGGATGTGCCCGGGGGTGGGGCATTCTCCTTACTTCTTTGGCTCCACTGTGGGGCATTTGAACACCATGCTTGTCCCCACCGTGGGGAATTTGGGGGGAAAAAAACGAAAATGACTAATGCCCGGGGGTTGTCCCGGGGAGGGGATGGGCATTGCTGGAATTGACTGATGCATTACTTGCGAGTTTGCTAAGAAGTTCTTGAAGCAGTTCAATAACCTGTATATCGGTACAACTGGACTGGTAACATTTTCAAAGGCACAGGAAATTCATGAGCTTGCTTTCGATGTGCCGCCAGTTATACTGAGTTAGACAGGCCACTAGTTCTAGAGACAGATTCTAGTACTAAGTGCTCCTGGAATGGCTGTTTATGGGTGTTGCTCAGTCAGACGACAACCCCCAGTTGTACCATCTCTCGAACTATCCATAATAGCACTAAATCTAGAGAAAGCAGTTGGGATTACCAGAGAACGGCTGACTAATCTCAAAAGAGGCGCTTCTGAGTATTTTACCTCTCCAACAACTGCATAAATTTCGCTGTCTGAAGATGCAGGTTTCTTTTTGCCTTGGGGCATCAAAATCAGTTTTGTTTGTATCAGTATGTGAGCACAACTTAGTTTGAAGGCACTGGCGCGTTGAAACTGTATTTGAATATGGTATACAAAAATATATATCACTAATGGTCGATTCACGCGAATGTTAGTGAACGCAGGATGGCTTCTAATTCTAAATCTAGCTCACGGGAAAGGATCCAAGGGAGGAACATTGAACATTTCGTTATCTGCTTCATAATATCTTGAATTTCAAAGAATCGCAGAATAACAGAAAAAGCTATATTAATTTCAGTTGAAAATTTTGACCCAATCTCCTTAACTAAATGTTCGCTGCATCGTACAGTATTGGAGAAGGCATTTAATTCTCGTTCCCAGCTTACAAATATCCTATCTATCGATCTTATTGCTATGGACAATCCTTCTAACTTGGAGTTCATTTGATCCACTATACCTTAAAAAGGTAGACAATTTTACCGTTTACAACTCGAACTAGGAACTGCGAAGCGGACATGACCGAAGTCATGGTTTTAAGTGTTTCCTTCAAATTTTTAACATGATTTGCCTCACAACTATGCCCAGTTGCTTCAATATTGAACTGCCCTGAAAAGTCCGAATAATCTTGCATGGCACATCCAGCTTGAGCGAGACAGCTGCCTAGGTCTACCTTTAAACCATTTCCGTTCGTCTAGCGAAATTCTCTTGCAGTTTCTTAAGGCCCAGCCTTTACATTTCGTAATCGAGTTGCGATAAGCTCGTTTACAATACGTTATACATTTTTGAAAGAATTCCGGTTTCGTTCTGAAAATATGATAATAATAACAATATTTCTACGGAAAAACTCCCTCACTTACTGTGATTTTCATGGAGGTATTATCAGTAAATAATATCTCTCCAGGTAGGTCTATATATCACATTCAATTAAGGTTGAGAACCCTGGTAAGGCGAGTAATCTTAAATTTGAGTTACTTGCTGAACCCGACGGATAGATTTAAGTAACTGGTTAAAGATTTGAAACTAACATAATCTTTCCAACAGGGATAGTATTAAGCGTTGTTGAAATGTGCAGCAATTTAGTTAGCCTCCTCCGCAGGCATCTCTATCAGATTTAAAAAATCGTGAATTGGGTTAGAGATGCCTGCGGAGGAGGCTACAATTTAGTGTCATCATAAAAGGTTAATGCATTATGGCTGATTAGTAACGACGCTGGATAAAATGTCATCTTTTGATTAAGTGAACCGAATTGTTGATTTAGAACCAATATCGGACAAAATAGTAAACATATTATCAGTAAATAATAATGACTGGGTTTATCCATATGATACTTCTCTACCAACACATTGCTTGACACCTGCAGGTGAATCATGCAGATTGTTGATTAACATTTTGTAATAATCTATCTAAAATATCCCGCTTGTCGGTATTTACTTCATTTAAAAGCCCAATGAGGATTTATGCTCCAAAGTTGATCTTCCTCAGCTTTCCCCATATTAACAGACATGCATAATATCTCTCACTCCAGTAGAAAGACTCTAGCCAGGTTATTCTTAGCTGCCCGGCCCGCTTTCTAACAATGACTCATCGAAATCCATACCTCCTCGTCTCACCATGTCTGAGAGCTTTAACCTTTCTTATCTGAGCGCGCCTGACGAAATCTAACCTGAGATTAGAATTCGATACCTTTTATATTTAAATGTGTTTTGATACGCTTATGCTGATATTGTATTTCGCTCACGTTTTTAATTGTGCATTAGATCTGTTCAGACAGCCCAGATGAATGTATTACGTTGTTCGTGTATTTTTGGGTCTATAACAGTTCCTTTACAAGAATCATAAGGTGAGAAAGTAGTTAAAAAGAACTGATAGCGCCTCGAAGTCTCACACGTTGCTCATTTCACATTTCCATAGTGGTAAATATACGGTAATGATATTATGTGATGTAAATAGTGTTAAATAACTCTACAACGCTTAATGCGCATGCCTCCTGCTTTATCGCTCGATCACAGCGTCTCAGACCCACATTGGTAACGGCAAAGGTCTGAACTGATCAACTTCTGTAGACGATGGGAAAATAATAATAAACAAGAAGCTGCACGCAGCTTGAACTCCGGCGTATAATTTGTTTTGCAACGCGGATGCTCTCATACGCCTCAGTGCGTGTTTGGCACATTAATACGAACGCTCAATCAGATGCGAAAGTACGCACAGACAGTCGATCTGATCTAGAACTCCACACGAGTTAGAACACGAGTAAATACAAGTATACAACACAAACAAAAGTAGAACATGAGTGAAAACGAGCGAGGTTTAGTAAGCCAGGATACTCTTTGATGACACTAACATAACACCAAAATACTAGGATACAAATGCTGACGAACTGATCTAAAACTCCAGACGAGTCAGAACACGAACAATTAGCACAATTAGCAAAACATAATAAGAAAATCAATAATCAACTTAGTTGTTTCAGGTAACCTGTTCTTAGCTGACCCTGCGTGTTTGGCATTTATGCTTGATAAAAGGTGTTCAAGAGTCCCGGAGAACTCTGAAATAAGTGGATGCACAACCAGTGGGAAATTTATCAATTATGGTTTGAGGTCAACTTGCCGACGGCAACAACAATATTAAACTCGCAGTGGAATATTTATCATTGATTATGTATACTGTGTCTGAGTATACAAGAATCTGGATTTTGTCCTGTGCTTTCACTGCTTGGATACTCTCTTTCATTTATTTGCTCGATAACAGAAAAGAACACATTCTAATCACATATCCGAAGTTGTTGTCCTTTAGATCCAGAAATATAGTTATTAGTCAGAAATCCAATGAAGAATTCGACACAAACGATGCACACAAACACATACACGTTAGCTTAAAATTATAATATTTAGTGCTAGAATTAATGTAACATACCGATTTCGTAATCGATCAGTCACGTAACGCAGTTCCAGCCATTTCTTATTCAGGTTTTCTCTCGCAATCTAGAATTAATCCGAACTTGTGTTATTTTCAAAGAGCATTATATTTGCACGATCTCTGGTTGTAGGGGGTATAGAATGGTCAAATCCGAGACCCTTGTTACTCTTTTTTGAAACGCCAAGATTTCGAGACTTGCTTGAATTTTGCCGAGACTCACGAGTTTTTGAGGAACCATTCTATACCTTGGCTTCAACAGCGGCTTTACTGCCAACTGGCCATGGTGGACGAAGGAAACAAATCGCCAGCCCGAAAGCACAGTGGAGAGCCCAAGCCCACAAGAGTATATATTTTGTCTGCAACATTTATAATATCAGTGTTTTGATTCTCTTTGACCCATGCAGTGTAAAGTATCGTCTCTTCAGAAGAATTACCCCATAAATATCCCGCTTGTCGGTATTTACTTCATTTAAAAGCCCTGTGAGGATTTAGGCTCCAAAGTTGATCTTCCTCAGCTTTCCCCACATTAACAGACATGCATATTATGTCTCTCACTCCAGTAGAAAGACTCTCTAGCCAGGTTATTCTTAGCTGCCCGCTTTCTGACAATGACTCATCGAAATCCATACCTCCTCGTCTCGCCATGTCTGAGAGCTTTCTTATCTGAGCGGTCTGACGAAATCTAACCTGAGATTATATTTCGATACCTTTTATATTTAAATGTGTTTAGATACACTTAAGCTGATATTGTATTTCGCTCACGTTTTTATATTATGCATTAGAGATGTTCAGACAGCCCAGATGAAGGTATTACGTTGTTCGTGTATTTTTGGGTCTATGACAGTTCCTTTACAAAAGCTACAAAAGCTGCCGGGTAGTGTTTCACATGAGTCGGTAATTGGTCTGAGGGATAAACGCCTTGAAAGTGGGCTCTTGTGTAGGGGTCATTTTGTAATACCGCGGTGATCTGTTTGGCATTCATTTAGGTGGTCCAATTAAAATTTACGTTCCTGTTAGCATCGATTTCGATCAAAGAATCAAATTCAGCGTAGATAATACAGTTGGCTGTACTTGGTAGAGTTGCACCAAACTGAGGACCAAGTCGGAGATTGCCTTGTTTTATAGGTGAGATATGTGGTCCGGTCGATAGATCTGGACTCAAGTCGAAGGCATACAATGTATAACCATTGGTATAATCTTGTCGGCTAATCTGATTGCCTCGGTTGTGAAATAGGGTTCCAGGTCCCAGGAACAGACAAGTAGAGTTTCTAGACTAGACTACCTAGGTCATTAATTTTCCTCTCGGTAAAAACACAACTGTCTGTAGCATTTGTCAACAAGAAAACAAATCAATTAAACATAAATCAGTGTAATCGTGTAACATGGTACATTATATCAACCCAAGAACTGAGAAATAAGAAAGTTATCAACTCCACGAGACTAAGGAAAACGAACTGTTTTTGAGATTGAATAAACTTTGTTTAATTTATCTGGTGGATTTGTTTTTATTTGTATAGTAATTATAGTTCAGTTTTAGAGAAGAATTTGCATCTCAAGAGTTTTCCTCAAAACAATAGGACTATTGTTTCTATCAAACTGTGATGATGGCCCTTCATTTATCGTTAATCCCTAAGGACAATAGCAAAGTTGCTCTATGAGTCATAGTGGATTTACTGTAAAGGTTTATAAATATTTGGAACTCGGAATTACGTTACGAGTGATAGTGGAGGTAATAGCTGTAAGGAAAATAATAAACACATTTCAGGGGTTCTGTAGAGATTCTGCTGTCCAGCTGAAAAGGAAGAGTGACCGCAGCAATAATTATTTGGGATGAAGAACTGATAGATGGTCATGTTACTGTAAAACAGAATTTAAATTCATGAGTAGTTTGTTCTTACTGTTTACGCTACAAAGGGTTTCATGTATTGCGAGGTAATTTGTTTTTACACTTTTTCAGTGTGCACTTGCGTCAAGTGATTGGAAAATTTCGCTAAATGTTTTGATACACATTTCGGCACCGGGAATTTTTTTTACAAACGCGTTGACTCCTGTGAACCCATTCACATCCAAAATAAAACTGAATTGAAAAAAAACAAACTGTGAATTTTATCATTTTTCGAGGGATAAAAAGGATAACAAAGCCATATGGCTTACTTGCTTTTCAATCGTAAGTGATGCATCCCGCAATCCCCTAAGTTCTTTCCCATAGACAGGGACAATATATAGCTCATCAAACATCTTTGCCTTGCACAAAGTTTGTGCATCTATCTTTCCTTTAGGAAGTAATGCACAAAGGTGATGGATCTTTTCCCGATCCTCAGTATTTGGATCGTACAGAACTGCCGACATTAATTTTAACATCTCGTAAAAAACCCAATGAACGTATAAATAATCTAGGCAAAGTTGAAAGTGATTTCTGAACACGTCGTAGAATCCTCCCTCTACTAGATCATACGGTAAATAAGAAAAATGCAATCCAGAGTCATGAGGTAAGAGTACAGGACTCTTCTCTTCAAGCTCTATTCTTTCCCCATAGCTAGAGTTCCGCTGGTATCGTTCATATTTCAGGTTTCCATTAGATATACACTCTAAGAAGAGGTCTGCCAGAACTTGATATTCATCAGTCTTCCATCCGCGCATGAATGTAGTTAACTCTGGCTCAGCATCAGGTTTGTAGGATCGATCGCTCCACTTCCCTTTAAGGATAGTTTCTATATTTGTATTCCACGTAGAAACATCTACACCGCGAAGTCGCATCATGCGCTCTCCTCATGGGGTTAAGCGTTGAACCCAGTGATCACAGGAAGCTACACCATATAGTTTAGGAAGTTTTCTTTCCCTCTCTACCATTCTGCATTGTCTCAAACTCCTCCTGCAGTTCCTGGAAATGGTGTCCATACTCAGGAAAAAGGTCTTTTATCTTTTCTTTCAAAGACTTTTATCTTTTCGAATCCGTCTCCGGTTGTGTTCTTGTGGTAAAATCCCCCTTCAATAATGTGTTTGGGTAAGTAATAAAAGTCTAGTGAAGAATCACAGGTTAGCAAAGTGTCTTCCTTCTTCTCAGGCCAATAGTACTCCCTTAACTTCCCTTTAATCTTGTGTGCTTTGTACAATTCAGCAAATGCTTGGTAGTTTTCAGTGAAAATATTTTCCCTTGATAAAAAATCATACAGATGTCCGGGAATGCTTATGCCCGACTTGTTTGATGCTCTCTTTCCATACTCAGTTAGTTCTCCAAATCTATCCCCAACAGGTGTATAGGCTACAGCGTACAACTTATCTTCCTCCATAATTGCCTCGAGGTCCTAGTTTGTAGATCCCTTCCATCTTGTTCACGGTTCAACTTCGAATGGATTCAGGGTTGTCGGAGCCTGGTTTCATACCCACTCCAACAATAGAGCTATTATGAGGTCAGAGGGTATCGTCACTACACAATAGGCTTGTTCAGACTTGTCCATATCGAAATCTTTCGCAATGGAAAACAATAGATAAATGGACCCCCCTACCTAGGTTAACAATTTTCCTCTCCTCGGTAAAAACACAACTGTCTGTAGTATATGTCAACAAGAAAAAAAATCAATGAAACATAAATCAGTGTAATCTTGTAACACGGCATCAACCCAAGACTGATAAATAAGAAAGTTATCAACTCTGCGAGACTAAGAAAAACAAACTGTAAATTGTTGATTTTGAGATTGAATAAACTTTTGTTAATTTATCTGGTGGTTTGTTTTTATTCGTATGGTAATTATAGTTCAGTTTTAGAGAAGAATTTGCATCTCAAGAGTTTTCCTCAAAACAATAGGACTATTGTTTCTATCAAACTGTACTCATGGCCTTCAGTTATCGTTAATCCCTAAGGACAATAGCAAAGTTGCGCTTATGAGTCATAGTGGATTTACTGTAAAGGTTTATAAATATTCTGATCTCAGAATCACGTTACGAGTGATGGTGAAGGTAATACCTGTAAGGAAAATAATAAAGACATTTTAGGAGTTCGGTAGGGGTTCTGCTGTGCAGCTGAAATTGAAATCCTCCGCCTTCTATGCCGTCATCAGATTCCACCACGCTTTATTCATGAGCCCCACACAAAAGATAATTGATTCACCTACCTTTTATCCATGAGAGCGCCACACTTTATTGATGAGAGCGCCGCATTTTATTCATGAGAGCGCCGCATTTTATTCATGAGAGCGCCGCATTTTATTCATGAGAGCGCCGCATTTTATTCATGAGTCCAAGACAATAGAACCGTGATGTCATCTGAGAGTAATTTATTCAACCCCCTAATTATATATTCACCCCCCTAATTATGTATTCACCCCTCAAATTATATATTCACCCCCCTAATTATGTATTCACCCCCCTAATTATGTATTCACCCCCCTAATTATGTATTCACCCCCCTAATTGTGTATTCACCCCCCAAAAAGGGGGCTAATTCGGTCCCTCTCCTACTACTGACCCACCATGTACTGCCAGTATACCGTTTGAATTAAAAATGCTGGTTAAGGACCGTAGGGGACAATGGGCATGCTCCGTGCCTGGTGCACAACCGGCCCATCCGATCCTGTATATATATTTCCCCCTCCCCCCTCCTGGATGGGGTTAAAGCTAATGATATATATATATTATGGCCTAGCTCTAAGACAGGGCTAATGCATGCATTTGGCTCTAATTAATGGCAGACGTCCTGATTGCATGTGGCCATAATTGCATGTACACAAATTAAGCAGTGTGCCAGAAATAATTATTAATGAGACCACCTTTTGAAAAATCAGGTTATATATATTTACACTCGTTTGCAGAAAGGTTGTCCAACACAAATATCCAGATATCGAAATATCTAATTTATTCAGATATATCTAACGAGATGCAGTAGGTACTGTTTTCTAAAAATGGCGAAATGCGCGGAGACCTCGCAGCAATTGAACTCACAGGTACCCCAGGCTCATTATGCGTAAAACCGTTATTTCCCGGATATTTGAAATTACAGTAAATGTATGGAGTTTTAGTTCGAACGCCCGTTTGCTCTAAAATAAAATTCAGTAAATCGTCAAACTAGTCTTACCTGTCTCTTGTGTGTTCCTTTCAGTTTCTGTGAAGTTTCAAGCCATTCCGTTCAATTTTGAGGAAGTTACAGCAATTTTTCTTCCCTTAGTATAATTATTGGGAAGGTAGCAAACTCGAGGCCGATCAGCCGCCGATCAGCTCCAGAAAATCGCCTCGAATTCCCACAAAAATCCCGTACATCGCCAAAATTCCTTCAAATAACGGTTGCACAAACACAGGTCCTTCACCATACTCAGCTTCACTTTCACTGGTTTACTTTAACGGGAGAAAAGTGCCACGTAGTTTGCAATTTTCGGGTTTCGCGGATGTTCTTGTCCATCTGACCGACAACGAGGCGACAAACAGTAGACCGTCCCCTACCACGTCAATTCGATCTTGCTAGCAACGAGGCGACAAAAAGTAGACCGTCCCTACCCAGTGAATTTGACACTCCGTTGTGCCATTGTTCACATCTACCAATCGGAATCGATGTAAAAAAAACGGTTTGTTACCCAAAAGTTCACGGGCTCAAACCTAATACATATATACCTTATTTTGAAAGTGTTGTTTTAACAAACGGTTCTATGGTGTAGTGGTTTACATTTTGGGCTTTTGATCCAACGACCGGAGTTCGAGTCGGCGCCGGGCACTAAAATTTTTTTTTTTTACTTCTTTTTCTCCTTTCTCAGTTTTATTTTTATCCTTTTCCTCTATTTTAAGCTATTAGAGGCGCCTTCTACGCTACTATAAAATCGAGGTCGTGACCGTGTTGGCTTGAGAGCCAATTGTTGGGTTGAGAGCCAATACACAACAATGTTTTATTTACTTGTCCCTGGAAGTACTAACCCTTTTGGTGTCTTTTTTTTATTTATTTTATCTTTTTTACTCCATAACCAATTGTACCATCAGGGTTCCAATGTCAAAAGAATGGAGGAGATCGCTGAGATCACCCCAAGCAAAGCCCCAATAACCCACCTTGTTTATTCTTAATTAGTTGAGTTTTTGATAATTTAATATCTATGTTGTGGTTCAGTTTTAATTCTGGTTCATTTTTTTAACCAGTTCAAAAAAATTTAGATTGTTTACCTAACTCATATTTTACCAAAATCCCTACATTGTAAGTTTTGTAAAGGTTGGGTTAGGTTTTGGATTACTTTACACGACCATCGAAGAAGGATATTATAAACTAAGGCTGTGTTGTTTAGTGACTAGCCCTAAAAACCCTAAATTTAGTATAGGCTTTGTATGTAAGAAAATAGTATAATATAAAGTTCTACTGAAGTACTTAAAGTGCATATGAAGCGAAAATTAAGTTGAGTTTATGTTAAGATGCTTTCGAAATGAGGAATAATGACATATTCCGTTTTCAGCTCGTTCAGAGATATATTTAGGTTTTTATAATATGCAAATGAGATGACCTATGACGTCATATCGTTTGCACAGCCTGAAGTCAACTCACAAATTGAAGAATATCTCTGCAAATATTGAATAAAAAATACTGAAACTTTGCACATGTATGGCACTATGGAAAGTACACATCATTGTGCAAATTATGGTGTTGCCATGGAAACTCTCATGGCCCACGCACCTTTCACCTTGAACATAAAATTCCAATTTCTTTCCTTGTTACAAAAAATAAGTTGCTTAAACTACTCACATACAATGCCTACATTGTTCCAAATCTTATTTTGGACCCACACCAAAAACATTGTGTTTGACAAAGGAGAAATTAGGGAAGTTTGTGTTATTTGTAGTGGAAGCCTGGGGCCAGAGTGTTTCCATAGTTATTTATGTTTTCAGAATTTTGAACAGTCTTGATTTTGACAAATCCGGTCGTTAGATCAGTGTTGTGACCATGCGCTTGAAATACTGTACGAAAAATCTTGTTTAAAAAGTTCCTGCTGCCCAAAAAACCAGAGCAGCTCAAACAGTATATGGTTATGGTTAGTTCTGAGAAATCGACATAAGTTTGAAGCTGTAAAACATAAGAATTCTGCAGTGCAGGAAAGTGCGTGATTCTGGCGGGCTATATTTCAGAAGGCTACATAATTTCTCCTCTCTCGATTCTATACCTGGTCGTCGCCTATACATGCATGCAGCTGTTGATGGCCAAGGTCCTTCCGGGAAACGAAGGATAATAATGCATTTCTCTGTTCGGGAAATAATTCAGAAATGCCGAAAGTTTCGCACGCTTTCTCCAAAGCCATATCAAGTCCGTTTGTATCTTCCGCCATTTGGCTTCATGCAGGCTACACTAGACATTCCACGCATACCTTAGTTCTCTAAAAATGAAACCTTCGCTCTGATTGGTCGATATGAAACAATGGCCAGAACACGGGGGAGGAAATGAGCGGACGACCTCGTACCGTCTGAAAATCAGGCTAGAATATCTCTGAAACGAGATGAGATGTTAACAAACGGAAAATGTCATTATTCCCCATTTGGAAAGCATTTTAACATAAACTCAACTTAATTTTCGCTTCATATGCACTTTATTTGGAATAAAAATACCTTTACACCTTGTTTCTATTGTTCATATCTTTTATTTAAACATTTTTTTTTTGGGGGGGGGGGGAACTTATGTGAAATAGGATTTTGTTTGAAGGGTGAGTTTAAGGGTTTGTATTAATTCACATGATCACTGATGAAGGATTAATGACTTGGCCTTAAAGAACCCTAAATTAGTGATCTCCCGTTGTTGACGGTTAGGGTGTTTTTAAATGTAGGGTTATGGTTTGTATTAATAACAGAAATATCTAAGACGCATTATGTTTTTGTGTTTTTTAAGCGATTAGCCCTAAAGAACCCTAAGTTAGTGATCACCCATTGTTGACGGTTAGGGTGTTTTTAAATGTAGGGTTAGGAGTTGGATCAGTTGACAGGGACATTATTGAATAAACATAAAACTCTGGCTTGGGAGACTCGGAAACAGCTCCCTGTATCTTCGACACAAAATAAACCATTTGGTCTGGGTTTTGATTTGAAAACCCCTTGTAAACTGTGCAAGATTATCCATTTAACTGAGGTGTATTTAGACTCGTTCTATGAATGATTTGGGGTTGAAAATAGGTGTTTTTATTTTTTATTTCAGGGTTAGCTTTCTAGAAGGTTTGTATGAGAATTTGAGAAAATCTGCAATCGCTCCGACTTTATTTGTTGTGAACTACATGAGAATAGAAAGTGTCATGTACAATATTGTATAACATTATTCAATATTTCATCAATTGTTTTGTTGTTGTGAAGAGAGCGAACATTTATAAACTTTGTGTGAGAAATAGTCTATCTGTCTTGGCGAAGTGTGGTTTAACTTTACAATACAATACACAATACAAAAACCTTTATTTAAACACGATTTTTTTAAACGCAGCACAATTCAGTGCTAATGTGGTCGTGTAAACTCTCTTTAACTCTCAACACGGCAAAGTGAAACACTGTTGATGTTTTTTGAGTTATTTCCGTGTGCGATGTAGTTCTCATCATAGTTAATAGAGTGGAATGGTTATGAAACCCGGCAAACTTCAAAGGGGCTAACAAAGGCGCTGCGATTTATGTTGGAAGGGGGCAAGACAAATGATTGTGCAGGGTCATAGTTCATTAGCGTCCCCTGAACGACTGAACTCACACGTTTCTATTGGCTGATTGATTAACACATTGGAATTTATATTGTGTTTTGTGCAGGGTCACGGTTGAAAAAAGCTAACAAAGACATATAACAAAGAAGGTAGCCTGTACACAGACCTCCGTAATCCCTTCAAAGGAAGGAAAAGGTGGTCTGTACTACGGATGAGTTAATCGTGTTCCGACATAATTTTGCATAAATTACATATCGATTTCCATTGGCCGAGAAACACTAGGCGGTACACATTGTAGATTTCAGATTGTTCATTTCCTATTGTTAACAGCAATGCAAGGACGCGCTGGGAAGCGTGGGAAATAAAATAAATTCCCTTCTTCGATAGCCTATATACACAGACCTTCGTAATCCATTCAAAGGAAGGGATTTGGAGATCTTTCTATCCTCGAGGAAGTGGAAGATTGGATGGATTCGTGAGTTTGAGAACCACGTGAACTCGAGGTTTGAGAAGTCGCGCTCGTAAGCAACTCGCCTGACCGCCGAGTAGGCTTTAGCACATTCTGCTCGAAAAAAAGGCTATTCTGCTCGAAAGAATTGCCCGAAAGAAAGACTATTCTGCTCGAAATTATGCTCCAAATGTACTATTATGCTCGAATTTATGCTTCTGAAAAATTTGGGGCAGTTGCAGTCTTTTATTGTACTAGCCGATTATTCCATTTTTTTCATGGATTAGTACTAATTTTACGTTTACGAGCTGTAGGTCGGACTTTTTCGGAACCTGCAATAAAGTTAAGATAAGTTAAAGCATTGGTAACCAACTGTCTTGCTTGTCATTCTTCGTCATGGTCAATGATTTCTGTTTGTTCCGCCGCCATCTTTGTTTTGTTCGTACCCAGCTCCCTCTCGTCCCCACTTTTCCTCGTTCCCAGGCCCCAAAATATACAAAATGCTCCAATTACGTTTTCTGCTCCTGAGGCCCTATTATGCTCGAAATTCTGCCAGCAGAATGTGCTAAAGCCTACCGCCGAGGCTGTTGATATTGCTTCTGGTTGATCGTCTCCCACAGCCATTCGCTTTGCAAAAAGAGCTCTTGAACATGGACTTTCTTTTCGTTTTGAATAACTAGACGATATCTGAAGAAGAATTTCGTTTGTTCCCTGCAAATTCTTTCAAACTTCCTAGCTAGGCACTTTCTGCATATATGTTGAGGCCGACTTTTTACTTGAAATTCGAGAGAAATAATTTATTCCCAGACTTGAAATGCAGCAGTTCCATGAACGATATTCTTATAATTTTTTTCTCGATATTAACCGAGTACTGGACACAAAATGACATAGCAATTCGTCTTAATACAATTCCAAACTAGAGTGAATCGAGCTCGGATTTTCCCACGGAGCCAGAACTAAGGTCAACATAACCGCTAAGCCAATCAGCACCCGCTATGAGGCACCAGCCAATCAGCGACTGGTTACAGCATTCCTGTAACTATCCACGTGACCTAGAACACGATTAACTCATCCGTAGTACAGACCACCTTTTCCTTCCTTTGAAGGGATTACGGAGGTCTGTGTACAGGCTACAAAGAAGGTCGCTGGGTTTCATAACCATTCCACTCTATTAACTATGTTCTCATTTATCCAGTTTTGCATGATTTCATGTCCTCAGCTGTGAGCGATTCTTTGATGAAAGAACAAGAGAATACCATACAGCATTCCTTTTTGAGCTCCGTCTTTGTTGCCACTGAGAAAGAAGTTAGAAGTACTTCCATTTTTTCTAGTCACACTTAACTCTCAGTGTTTTGTTTGCATTTGGAAAGCTGATCGAGGACTCTTTCGTTGAAATATTCTTCAATCGTCTACATACAGTGAACAATAGATATGATTCGCATTTCTTTTGACTTTCTTTTTAGCTCCGTAATGAATTTGTGTTTAAAAGTCGGTTGGTTGTCACAGTTCAGCCCAAGATCAGCCATGTTTTGAGTACCATTTTGTTAGCAGTGCGCATGTGCACATAAAATTAAAGTGACAGGGAGCTTGGGCTACCTGTGTTGTAATACATTTGCATAAAAAAGGTTTATTATTTAAAAAAAGTTAGTAGACTTTTAGCTCAAGTCTCTGTGGCTAAGCGATAAAGTTCTGGACTTTCAAGGCAGAGATGTTAAGGTTACCGGATACCTTCAGGGTGCGTTTCCAGTCTAAATTATGTAGCGCCTCGAAGAAATATCGTAGATAAATCATCCATGTATCATTTTAAAGCTTATAAAATTGGCTACAAGAATACATAAAAAGTTTTGAGTTCTTTGAAAATCTCGAATTCTCCGCGATCCCGTTTCTCGGATCTAGTGAGATGGCTTTCAGAAGCTCCGACTCCGAAAATATTTTAAAGTTTTAAAATCTGTTTGCTTTGTCGCATTTCAGAGGAATCGTATTACGAAAGGGGTCGGGGAATTTCAAAATTCGATTTAGTTCAAAAGTTATCATGCTCTCCGTGAAAAGGCGAAAAATAATCAGAGTAGATTTGCGGAAAACGCCGTCAAGAGCTCTATTTTTAGAATTTTCCAATTCCCCGACACTCTTTTTCAGCGGAGATATCAATTGACATTTTGTGAACATTTCAAACAAATCGATTAAATTCCTCTTGAGTGGGAGCTTTTTTAAAACTCTATTTTGGTTGAAAATCGAAACCGTAGAAAATAGCATTTTAGAAAATCTAGCCGTCTGTCGTGCGTGAATCTGTAGCCCCGCCTCTCCAAAAATTAGCGAGCTCTTGGCCAATCATTTCTCATCACAGTTCAACTATCTGTCAAGATTTCCCGCCAATGTTGATTTCCGATCAAAGCTTCGCGCCGCATCGAGAAAATGTTAATATAGCTGTTGGTTTGGGAAAGACAAAAAGACCTGGAGGCACAAAGCCAAGGTGAACACCTAGAGACGTCTTGAATGCCAGCATAGTTAGTAGAGGAGACAGAGATTTGCAGGCGGCTGAAACAGCACGGCAATAGCGAGCTAAGATCGTGGTGTTGGTTTCAAGCGATTCAGAGTCACCGTCAGACTTTACGTTTCCATCTAAGCTTTCTTGGAAACAAATATTTTCTCGGCTGGCTCCTATCAATTCTTCATGTTCAGATGTGGGCCACTCGGCACTGTCTGAAAGTGAAAATACGAATCCTTGTCGGGTTTTACGAGGACTCCTATTTGGCTTTGATTTGGCTTTGTAGTCGTATTCATTGTTTGGCCTTGTTTTGCTTTTCTTTTTTCATTGTTTTCCAAGCTAAGGGCATCCTGCTTGCTTTTTTGAAGGCATAAGGCCAACAACCGATGGAATCATGTGTGGAAAAACGTTTCTCAATAAACGTAAACATTGGTATATGAAATAATTTTAATATTATACGCGCCAGCTTTCTTCACACCGTCGTTACGGGCGAGTGAGCACTTGTCATGTGTTTATATTGATCTGCTGTCAATCAAACGGAACCTTTCACTTCCGGTCAAAAACTTCCTTTTGGTATTTCTCCGTCAACATAATTTTTTTTAAACGGAGTTTTTTGGTATATGAGACACTACTACTAAAACTACATTTCTGTGCGAAAAAAAATTCCCCCATCTTTTTCGTTTTGAAGGTATCCGGTAACCTTAAGTGTACCGTGACAGTAAGTAAAACTAATGTGCCAATGATATTAATTAGCCAATTACTAGTTGATGGTATGGGAAGGGACTTGGGAAGGGACTTGGGAAGGGACTTGGGAAGGGACTTGGGAGGGGATAGAGTAAGGGAAGAAACGGGAAAGAGATCAGGGGGAGAAAGAGGTCAGGGGTGACATTTTTCAGGGGGGAGGGGAGGGTGGAATTGATTTTTTTCTTTTGAACCTCCCCCCCCCCCCCCCCAAAAAAAATAGTAATAATAATAATAAACTAAACCCCCTTTTTTTTATGAATCCCAAAAAATTAAAAAATCTCTTAGAATCTTGATAATTGTACTGGTTCAAAAAATCTTGAACCGGTTCAAAATATATTGAACTAGCTGGTTCAAAAAATATTGAACCAAAGGTCAAAATTGAACCACAACATCTACACCTACGTTTTTTGAATTAGCTTTTCTAATCTTGTTTATTTGTTGGTTTGTTAGATAAAGCTTATCATTACCATTATAATCGCTAGATGATAATCTAATGGTAGGAGATGTTTTGCCTTTTAACAGCTGATGCTATTTTACGTTTTTGAAGATCAGACAACTTTAATGATGTTTCTACACAATTTTTTGCCATTTTTATATATATCGTTACATAATATTATATATATTCATACATATTTACTACTTTTATACATACTTTGCTACCATTATAAAATGTTATAACTATAGCTAATTGTTTTACAATATTAAATTAAGCAACGGTATATTTTTAAAAGGGGAATTAGAGCCTAGTATGAGACCTTTGCATGTCTTCTTTTTGTGTACCTCGTTTTCTTGGCCTCCTCTTAACTCATTTACCCTAACTGCTTTGCTTGTGGCACCAGAAATGGCCCCTGTAGCAGCTGTTAACCCAATAGCTGGTAATATCTTTTTTTATAAACATGGGGCAACCAATTTAACCAACTAAATTACCCAATCCACCTAAGAATCCACCTTGTTTGCTTATTTGTGTTTTGCTTAAATTAAATGTGACTCCAGACATTCCTCTTTTGGCTGCAAGTATACGTTCTTATGTTGTGCTTTGGTTAGACCTAGAAATTCGGTTCCACTGCAGACAGATGATTATTGTTCAGTCTTAATGTAACAGGCTTCTTAGTAATATATGCATTCTTTATTGATTCTTTTTGAGAGGTAGATAAATTTAATCCTGTTCTAATGTAATTCATTTAATTTCTATATATTATCATTACATAATAATTATACAATAACATTCATCCTACCAGATAATCCTTGCAATTGCACATGTCTATCACTTAGGACAACAGCATATACATAATAGGGAAATCAGCGTTATTAGCTATGTTTCTGAAATTACCACCAAGAGTAAATCTAACTTCAATATCAGCCATAGACGTCTTCAATTGTTCTGAATGCTTACTAACATCAAAATGATGGATGGGATATATTGATTCACAGTCCTCAGCAGACAACTGCATGAGAGCCGCTATCAGTATCTTGATATTTGGTAACAGCCTCCATGAACATCATATATGATCTACTATAGTTCCGACCTATAATTGGCTGGAGTGAAGTTACATTCTACTTCCCTTTCTGCCGGGATGTTGCACACTATTAATTCTAACACTAATTCTTGTTAGATTCCCATTGACAAATATCATATTATTAACATCCTGTGCATAGACTGTGCTTGATGTCGGTCAGTTGACTGTAGAGCAATGAAAACATGTCGGGGTATTTCACTACCTGGTTGTCGTTATCCTCCATACGGGGGATATTTCAACTGCTGAAAACATGGTTCTGAATACATGCACCTGCTCAAAGTAGAAGTCCTTGATATAACCACTTACTAATTTAGCGTCAAGATCTGCCTGTATTGTCAGAGATGGGACGACGTTTGGCATCCATAGTGATAGATGGCGGGTTATTTTAAATTTACCTACAGCTGCAGCATTAGCTTTCATGATATAGTTGTCTGCTGAAGTGTGTGCTTTACTCCTCTGAACCTCTGAAAACAGTGTCAACATCCTTACAGAACTCGAACATTTGTGATAGTGGAAGAAGAAGTGATTCCTGTTTATTCCCAGTTGTAATAGCATGTCTAGCAGTGAATACCAAATTCGCAGTTCTATTTCCATTGTAAGCAGTTATTTATCACTGCATTGACATTAACAAGGTTAGCAGCCGCGTCAGCCCCCGCAGCGGCTGCTGCTCTGTCCTTTCGTAGTATTTCTGTACCTCCGGCTGTATCTCGAAACCATAGCATGTTGCTACCAGTTAACTATACGGCTGTTATCATCAGAAAACATAACTGCATGTATTCAAAATTGTACTTCTGGGAGATAGTCATTAATACTCTCTATTGTTTGATTATTAATTTCATATTGGGCAGATGAAAACAAAGACCATCCATTATTCACAAGTAATACAACATCTGTTGCAGCATAATCTGCATTAGTAGTTGTCTGCAGCCTACCACGAATCTTCAACATCGCCTTGCGCGGGAGTAAATATACATATTCATCTCGTGATTCAATAATTCTTTGACCACCTTTATCCATATCACTGGATATATATATATATCCTTTGTATTACCATCAAACTCTCTTGACAGTTGTTGCTTTGGTAGAGGTCTTGGTAGAGACAAAGAAACACAATATATAGCCTATCGTTTGGTTTTGTCTGATGGCAATTTACTGAGAGTTACTTAGATCGAGTATAAATTTTACGTGCAAATGCCGCATAGTTAGTGTTTAGAAAGCTTATTAGCTCTACTAATGAATCAACTTTATTCATTTTATTATTGTTAGGCTTGTGGTTTAATACTTGAAGAATTTACGGTTGAATCGTACATATATTAGCCATTTACGATTAATCACTCGGCCGAATAGTTTAACGTCCATGTACGCTGTCCGACTGCTGCAGTAAACGGCGAATTCGTAACCATAATTGAGTTATACCTCTCTCGATAGCACCAATCTTATGATGAACATTTACAGTAAATTGCGATGGGGAGTGTTAACAGAGATGTTGTTAATTATACATTTTTTGTTTATCTCGCTAAGGGCTGTTTACACGAAGAAAGGTTGGCCCCAGTGCTAAGACTAGACGAATTGTTTTCGTTATGCAAAACTCAAGGGATAGCCATAGTAAGAGGGCCTATTGATATGCATACGAGTGTGAAATACGCTTCCTGTATATGATCAATATCGACGTTTACATTCATACAGTTCTCATTGCAAAAACTCTCTCATGCACTCTATCTAACTACTCTAATCATGTTCAGGTTTCAAATCACAGTTTTTTTATTAGTACGAAGAAGAACCTCACTCACGATAACAACAAAAGGTGTTTTAACTTAAAAGTTTTAACAAGTCCATTTTCAAAACCTGCATAGCGCAGCTCGGTCTATATTGGGAATGAGCCTTTTGCGGGAATGCAATCACGTGAATGTGATGTGGAAGGCAAAAAAATCTGACTTCATTTATTGAAAGGCACTTGTACGAAATCGGCAGTGTTATTAGCAAAACCTGTTTGTAAATGCTATTTTCCACCCCCAATCGATCAGTCGATCCTTCCAAAACAGCGTTTTTAAAGATAGCTTGCCCCGCCCCCCCCCCCTCCCAAAAAAAAAACCTCTATGGCAACGCCTTTCCCATGGGGATCATGAGCTCAGTTCATTTGTTAACGAAGTCCAGGAATATATCAGCACGTGATTGTTTTCTACGAAGGCCTATTAAGTATTGTTCTGACAACCTTTCGTTTCACTCTTAATTTCTTGCTGATTGGTTCTGGCGTCAGTAATACAAACAAAAACCCACGAACTTTCAAATTTACTGTTCCATTCGATTGCATTTCCCGCTAACTTTTTAAACTTCTAGTGCTATTGTTTTTGCGGCCCGCTTCCTTTCTTTGATTCTTCAGAATCTCCTGTTGTAAGCACCTCCCATTTATAACATGCGTGATTCAAACGCTTAATTTAATGTTTCGTTTAAACGCTTTAATCCTCGGGTTTGGCCAGACCAACTACAAAATAAACTTACTCGAGTCTGAGAATCGGCCGGCAACACGGCAAAATGTTCTGCTCGTTTCAACCTTTGATGAGTTGTCTGTTTTATTAAACGCGTAACAGTATTCCGTTTGTTTGTGAACAGGATTCTATGAGCAGCCTAACTACAAAATAAACTGTCGAGAATCGGACCGCTTCACCGCGAAATGTCCTGCTCGCTTCACGTTTTGATGAGTTGTCTGTTTTATTAAACGCGTAACAGTATTCCGTTTGTTTGTGAACAGGATTCTATGAACAGACTAACTGCAAAATAAAGTTCCTGGAGAATCGGCCCGCAAGTTGATCAGTTTTTTTTTATTAAACACCATTCATGTTGTAAACCTCCATATTTTTTGTCAGCAACATAGATCTTATATGACTTTTCCCCCGTCAGCACCAGTGTGGATACAGAACAGACAGAACTAAATAGATGATAATCGAAGAAGCGGTGAATTTATTGAATATATCTTTTTCATAATATTCCTATTGTTAGTTCTATCAAAATAGCCACGACTCTGCAGATATCGTACCCTGGTTCCAGAGGTTTTGTAGAGAGAGAACGGCCGCGGAGAAAGAGCCGCGAAGCGGTGATCAGCTCGCTGCGAAGCAGTTCTCTTCTCGCTGCTTCGCAGCTCGCCGCCGCTGATCGCCACTTCGCGGCTCTTTCTCCGCGGCCGTAATATTTCCTCTGGAACCAGGGTACAGATATCCCTTCTGCGGAACACGATGTTATAAATCGCAAAGAAATAAAATAGAATCACAAGTTGCGAACGTAGTAAATAAATTGTCTCTTTTACGGATGGTGGGCAAAATTACGAGGAATCGATACTCTGCAGAACTTGACTACGAATTCGCCATTGCTGCAGCAGTCGGGCAGCGTACATGGACGTTAAACTATTCGACCGAGTGATTGATCGTAAATGGCTAATCTATGTACGATTCAACCGTAAATTCTTCAGGTATTAAACCAGAAAATTAGCAATAATAGAAGGAATAAAATTGATTGATTTCATTAGTAGAGCTGGTAAGCTTTCTAAGCACTAACTATTTGGCATTCGCACGATCTAAGTCACTCTCAGTAAATTGCCGTCAGACAAAACCAAACGATATGCTATTGTGTTTCTTTGTCTCGACCAAAGCAACAACTGTCAAGAGAGTTTGATGGTAGTACAAAGCATATATATATATGTTATATATAAGTTTTTTTGAGTTTTAGTGCTTCAGTGTATATATATACATTAAGTATATAGAGAGAAGAAACCCATCCCTAATATTAATAATCAGAATAAAGGTGAAAGAGAAAATATGTGCCCTGAGTGGGATTCGAACCCACGGCCTCGGTACACTAGTCCGATGCGTTAACCACTACACCATCAGGAGTTACTACGTATCGAGCACTGTTTGATAGAATTAATCGAAACATTTATTCACAGCAATTTTCATAAATTCTGACCCCCACCCCCCAACTATATCGGGTGCATTGTGGGTAAATGACTGCCGATCGAGCCTCAGCTAAAGTACCAGTTTACGAGATGTAGAGATATCAGACTGGTAGCCAGACCAAATGTTTAACCAAAGCTTTTTTCTATATTAGATTTTAACAGATTTCCATATTGTTAGATAATACATATATTTATTTTCTAACACAAACTCTTAAAATGTGAAATAACAAAACACGAGGACAAATTTTAACCGGAGAAACTGCCTCAATTTACGCAACACGAACAGCTGGTTGTTATGGAACAAATATTAGAGAATCCTTCGTTGTCATTGCAAGAAATGGTATGGAAGATAAATACAGAATGCAACTGGCTCAGAACCTGTATTACTAGTCTATACCTACTATTTCAAGAATACTTTGGCGCTTTGGCGTGTTTGCCGTGGTTTCGATTTGAATTTATAAATGTCACGCAAAACACACGAATTTTCATTTTTAAAATATAGCAATGACAAATTTTACTTATTTTAGATAGCAGTATTCTATTAACTGATCTGCATTATTTGTATTCTGACTCATCCAGTGCAAAGAAATATTTAGCACTGGAACCACGCTGTGTTTACAAAAAACAATAGTCCTGGACTGGCTTTAAAAGTGAACAAAGTGCACTGGAATTTTATCAAACGAGTCTCACATCTCTGAATGTCACATGGTGGAAAAGAAGGAGAAGAGTCAAATATAGAGCTTAATGTAACACAGAATTACAGGCTAGACAGCTGCAATTTATTGAATCAGAATTTAAATATATCCGTTCATGTGCGTAACATTTATCGGTTTGCTAGCTCCGAAGCTTTGTGGAGCACACAAATGACAGAATGATATGAGATATTGTAATTTTAACATGGCGTGTGTACCATTTTCTGCCGAATAAATCTTCATTAAATTGAAGTGGAGATCTCAAATATGAATACTACTAATTTTAAGCCGGCAGTTAGTAGAAAATAAATATCTGCGGAGAACTGAAACTGAACTGAGAACTGAATGCAAATCGCGAGTTCGATAAAGTGAAATAATTAATGTCAAAATTTTATTCTTTAAAATCATAAACCCGAGCGGAGTATCAGTTTCTGCGAACTGCTATTCCACTGTGCGTGTTTTTGTCTGAGTGTGCATAATATTTGCTCATCGGAACTGTATTTAAGTTTGGATTTGAAAGTGGAGTTTTAAATAGCCACATTTTATATTTTTCATTGTAAACAATAACTCTAATTAACGTTCTGAAAAATAATTTAGCACGCACGCAATATCATTGTGTTACATCAGTGTAGAGAACTATAGCTAAGCTTTGAGAACTGTTTCTTGTTAAATCAAATCGCCGAAGTTCCTTGAAAAAGTAGGTAGACTATACCGGCACTGTGCCAGTATATTAGTATTCTGTATTTATCTTCCATATTATTTCTTGCAACGACAACAACGGATTCTCAAAGATTTGTTCCATTAGTAGTGTTGGTTCCTGGACTCCACATTCAACAACGCGTTAGGATATGAATGAATTTATTATCTAACATAGAAAATGCTTCGGTTAAAATCTAATATAGAAAAAACGCCTCGGTTAAGCATTTTGTATGGTTACCGGTCTGATATCTCTATATCTCGTAAACTGGTACTTTTGCTGAGGCTCGATCAGCAGTCATTTACCCACAATGCACCCTATATAGTTGAGGGGGTCAGAATTTATGAAAATTGCTATATATATACAGTCGATGCCAAAAAGATTGTCCAGCAGAACATAATATAAAAAATGTATAATACTTTAATATCCATTGTTTTGGCCTATTGTTTTGGTCTAGACAATAGCCCAAAACAATGGATATTATAGTATTATATTATGTTCTGCTGGACAACCTTTTTGGCATCGACTGTATATATATATATATACACAGCAAAGTGCAAAAACGTTTACCCCGGGCCCCCGCACCTCAACTATATAACTATATCGGGTGCATTATGGGTAGGAGTAAGTTAATTAAAATGCAACTACAGCCGATATCCGCGCGCGTTTGCAAATCATCATAGCGAAGACTTGTGTAGTCGATTTAAAGTTCAAGAATTTATCTAGAATACAACACTTTTACTCGGGACGGTCAGGAAAGCTTAAAGTAAACTGAGTATTTAAATGAACTCTATACTGATTTACTGTTCCTGGTCGGCGGTTATAGGTTCGAAGCGTGAAATCAGAGCTATTTGTGAAGCTGTTAGGAGATCTTCTGATGACCTAACATATCGAGATAACCCATGTAGAGGAGACATGATTAGTACACCTGATCTGTATATGTGTGTTCAGGGCCAATATCAATTCGTTTGAAACTTTGACATTCTATGTACATTTTTTGTCAGTGATTTTTGGCAGTGATTCTAAACCACAACCGAGTGATGAAATAATTCAGATCGGTAGCAGCGCAGTTATTCCGTTCTCTGTCTTCTACCTCTGTGAAGACTGAACTGATCAGTGTTATTAGACTGATAGAACGTTTCAAAGAGCAGAATGAAAGGATTCATATGTACAGAGCTGACTGCACAGACTGCACAAGAGCCTGGCTTATAGTTAAAAAGTTTTGACAAAGCAAAATAAACACTTTATAGGGTAGCGTAAGAAAACCTCTTACAGTTTGACCATCGAATCATTTTCTTTAACTGCTGTGTGTAATATTTATTTTTAGCTGATCCCGATGAGACGAAATTCACAATCTGAGAAAAACCTGCTGTTGTTTGGAGCTGCAATATAATTACTAAATTAAACTTCGAAAATTAAATATTCAAAAGTTTGTCGCGGCTCGTTATCTACGAAATTAGGAAACTAGGATTCACAATAAAGTGATGCTGTTAAATGGGACCGTAGGGGTGGATCCAGGGTTTGGACTGAGTAGTTTACTCTGACAGACCAATCAACTCATACCCCCACTAACGCACACATTTTGTCTTTATTTGGAAAGAAATTTAGAGGTTTGAAAAGTTTGAGTAGTTTACGGAAATCACATAAACTACCCTGGACCGTACCATAGCTGCTAACGTTTTTGGTTTAACGACGAAGCTAAAATAAACAGTTTCGTCACAATTATGAGATTTAAATAGCACTGATACAAAATACATTTTAAGAATGAAAGAAAACTGTGCAACAATAATAAGAGCATTCAGTGATGCGAAATCCAAGAATTATCGAACGTACCTTTCATAAAAGCATTTACTAAAAAATTATACCATAAAAACAGGATCCCTCTCCGAACCTTGAATAAAACTGGATAAGAGAATTTCAAGATGAATAACTAAGAGTTAATTAGAATTTTTTAGAATCGTTTAATACCATAAAATATGGCAATGATATGAGATACGTTAATTTCTACCGTTTCTTAATCAAAATAATTAAATGTTTTATGAATTTGTTGTCAATAAATTTATGAAATTGTGTAAACCTTTAAAGTGCCTATCACCCTTTTGCAATTTTGATTGCTTATGAACCTCCGAAACGTTTGAAGTACTTCTGTGAAGAAAGTTTTGGTTTAAAGTGAATACTTTATGTTCTACGCTTGTTTTAAATCGTGTAAATGTGACCTTTCCTGACCCATGACCGCGTAAGTAAAAGCCTGGGTCGAAACCTGGGTAGACGTCATCTCATTAATGCATTATTCTCCATGGCGCCTTTTTATCACAACAACATTCAATGCATAGAAAATATACACAGTTTTTGAGTTGTTAGTAAAGAAAAAAGTCATTTTAGTCAACATGTTAAGTATTTCTTTAAATGAGTGCAAAGCAGAATTAATTATATGACGTCAAGATGACGTCTACCCAGGTTTCGACCCAGGCTTTTACTTACGCGGTCATGGGTCAGGAAAGGTCACATTTACACGTTTTAAAACAAGCGTAGAACATAAAGTATTCACTTTAAACCAAAATTTTCTTCACAGAAGTACTCCAAATGTTTCGGAGGTTCATAAGCTATCAAAATTACAAAAGGGTGATAGGCACTTTAAGCTATTTTAATCTCTTCAATTTTCCGCGAAACAGTTTCAAAAATAGTGCTGAATTCTTGCTTCGCAGATGAAATTCGGCATGATAGTTCCGTCTGCGTTACATTCTGCTAACGTAGACATTAATTTATAATATAAAATCAGGAAAATATTTGTCCAAACAGTAAATAGAGAGTGCATTTACTTTACTTTAAACTTTCCTGCCAGTTCCGAGTAAAAGTGTTGTATTCTAGATAAATTCTTGAAATTTAAATCAACTACACTAGTCTTCGCTATGATGATTTGCAAACGCGCGCGGATATTTGGCTGTAGTTGCATTCAGTAATGAACTTACTCCTACCCATAATGCACCCGATATCGATATAGTTGAGATGCGGGGGGTCAAAGTTTTTGCACTTCGCTGTATATATATATATATATAAATCTGGATGCTTGAGTCTATACTGTCGATATAGTGCTCAATGCATTAAATGCAGAGCGTAATAGATTGTGGATTGTAGATAGATTAAAGACAAGACATCACTTTAGGTGTTACTCCGAGTTTCACGCTTACGCGATCATCACAGAGACTTTAATGAAGACCAAGAAGCTGCACGCAGCTTGAACTCCGGCGTATTTTTTGTAACGCGGACTAATTACAACGCACAATCAGATGCGAAAATAAAGTACGCACCCACAGTTGATCTCATCTAAAACGAGTCAGAACACGAGTGAACAAAAGTAGAACACGAGCGACTTAAAATAAGCCAGGGTACCTTAGGGTAACACAGGTAGCCCCAAAATACTAGGGTCCAAATACTAAGATGATCTGTTCTTAAATTCCACATGAATCAGGACATGAGTGAACTCGAGTGCACAGCGGTTCATAATTTAATTAACAAAAAAATATAATAAACAAATATAATTATAATTGTTTTATCGTCTTAGTTGTCTCGGGTTACCTGTGTTATCAGTGCGGTACCCTATTTTTGTATTTCCGGGCTACCTGTGTTATTCTAGCTTGGCTTAGTTGTGTCGGGTTACTTGTGTTTTAATTAAGGTACCCTCTCTTTGTATTTTCGGGCTATTTGTGTTCACGTCGTTATTAGCATGCACACAGCCAGATCACTGTTAGTACACACGGACAATCTGTTAAATTGGATTGGACAATCAGATGCGAAAGTATGCACGCACAGTCACGTCACGTAGCAGCGCCAGAGTAACAAGAAGCTGCACGCACCTTTAAAGAGGAACTAAAGCCTAAAATCAATTCAATATCTATGCAAAGATGTATTCGAAATAAATAAATTGTGCTATATAATTTTTCTATGTTACGCGTCTTAATGAAGAGAAAAGCTGAAACCTTCCTCGCAGCCTCCGCTCAGATGGCTCACATCTGTTTTTTTTTGCTGGAGTAACGGCTCCTAATAGTCCAGTTTATAATACATAGAGTTGTCAACAACCCATCTTCTCGCTGGTATTTGTGAATATTTAACATCAGAATGAGACTAGTGTTGAGTAAATGTGTCTGTAGTCATCGCAACCAGCGGTAATTCTTGAATGCGAAACGGGTATATTGCGAACCATTGTGTTTTCTTCAATATTGAGAAATTTGCTTTGAATTGAGCCACCACACAATCTAAATTTATCAGCGGAGAATCGAACTTGAAAACTAATTTTCGGCCATATTTGACATCGAAAGCTTCTACCCATCCATATCTGAAGAACTACTAACAAATGCAATCCACTTCGCCAAGAAATACTCTAACATAACCAGCCAAAACATCGACATAATTATGCACTCTAGAAAATCCCTCCACAGGTTTGATAACGCCACCGCCTGGGTAAAAAAAGACAACGACAGCATGTTTGACGTTACTATGGGAAGCTATGACGGAGCAGAAATATTCAGCTAGTTGGACTATTTATTCTGAACAATCTATGCGACAAGTACGGAAAGGACAACATAGGACTATACAGGGACGACGGACTCGCAATCTTCAAGAACACCACAGGTCCACAGGCAGAAAGAATAAAGAAGGACATAACGAGACGCTTCAAAGAACACGGCCTGAAGATTACAATACAAACTAACCTGAAAGTAGTAAACTACCTTGACGTCACATTTAACCTGACGAACGGATCATACTGCCCCTACAGAAAACCAAACGACGAGCCGCTTTACATCAACACGAAATCCAACCACCCACCTACCATACTTAGACAGCTACCCGCAGCCATCGACCGTAGGATATCAGGCATCTCGTGCAGCAAAGAAACATTTGACAAAGCCAAGCCACTCTACGAAAAAGCCCTAAAATCCAGCGGATTCACCGAAAACCTCACATACGCCAGCCGAAACACACCTGCACCTACAAGAAAGAACAGAAAAAGGAATATAATCTGGTTTAACCCTCCATACAGCAAGAACGTCCAAATCAACGTCGGCAAAACTTTTCTAAACCTTATCCAGAAACACTTCCCCCAAAAAACACAACCCTACCCCAGAACGGATGCAACTGCAGAAAAAAAGAACAATGCCCACTCGACAACAACTGCCTTTCAACCAGCCTAGTCTACAATGAACGCGTAACTACAGATGAAGACAAAACAGGAAAGAACTACATTGGACTGACAGAGGGTACATTCAAGCAATGACACACGCAACACAAGCTATCATTCCGAAACAGAAAATACGCCAACAGCACTGAGCTCTCAAAACACATCTGTAAACTCAAAGACAACAAGAAAAACTACGCAATCAACTGGTCAATCATCACCTCAGCAAGCCCATACAACAACATTCCCTAAAGATGCAATCTCTGTCTAGCGGAAAAACACATCATTAAAGCCAACAAAGCCAGCCTCCTTACCAAAGATCGGAACTGATTTCAAAATGCCGCCACGAGAACAAGTATTACTTAATGAACACCAAAAGCCGAATAACATAACAACAATAAGCCCGTAGAACAATAGATTTTTTCAATAGATAACTAAATAAATAGCACCGAATAACAACAATAGGCCCGCAGAACTATAGACCGATTTATACAACAATAGATAACTAGAACAATAGCGCCGAACCAACCAACCTACCTACCTCGCAATATATATATACATAGGATAACTGGATACGGTTACACTTTTGACTCTGGTTTAATGCATACAGTTCTGTTTCGTACAGAACGAACCTGCACCGGCTTCAGTGCATGACCAAAGGTCGACTGCAGAGAATATTTACAGCATCAAAAATATCATATTACGTCCTTCGATTTCCATGCGAGGTTGATTGCGTCATAGAAAACAATAGAAAATTCACTTCACGTTTCTCAGTAGAAATTTATCTTTGTGTCTACATTTGCTGATCAGTTCGTTCCGTTTGTTCAAAGTTGCGTTTTCTGGTTTGCATAAAATAAAGAACTTCTCTGTTATACATAAATTACATCGCTTCGTTATGTTTGAGTAGTGAGGAGCACGGCACAAAATATTCCATTTAATTGAATAATCTAAGTTATTGTCTCTCAAGTGCCAGATATGTTTGTTTAGTTCAGTTGCGTTACGCTTTGATTCCGTCTTGAACGAGGCCTTATGGTTAGCATATCTAGACTTGAAGCTTGTGGCTGTCAGTCCAACGTACGTTTCTGTTCATTACCGCCGCCGGTTACTGTTGCCGGTTACTTATGGACGTATCCGCTTTGCGCCTTGTTTTTCTCGCTGAATCGAGCGTCAAATTCTCCGCAGCACTGGTATCTTCTGAATTCGGAAATTTGCGGCGTGAAATTTTGTAAGTTTCTGTCAAACAGCCTGGTTGCACGATCCCTTCGCAGTTTTCTTCGCCACTAGCCGACAGTGTCCAAAAATAGCGGGCTTTGGGATTTGGATGAATGGCCGAAGGATTGTCGATGGAAAGGTAGGTGTCTCGCTACGACTTTCGGCGTTTTGGCGTCAATTATGCGCCAAAATCAGAAGAATTTCATCTTAGAGAATTACCAGTGGCAGTGGCTAATAAACAATTGAAAAGAACAAACCACTCGCAATCGCATCTCGGTCAGGACGAAACACGACACCAACCCGCCACCGACCCCGCCAGCCTCTTACGAGGAGATCCAAAGCTTAAAAGTGTCTCTGGCGAGAGCAAACGAGGAAATTACATCCCTGAAAACAGAACGAAGGAAATCAAGTAACGTATGTATATATAAAGTAGAAGGAAATTATATGGCAGCGAAAATGGCGGGAAGTTTCCCAAAAGAGCTTCAAAGGCACACATTTGGAGCAATTCATTGATCAGCGATATTTGTGAGAAATATAAAGTCCCTCTGGTGTCCAGAATTCTGATGTGCCGTCAATGCTAAACCAAATCGCCGAAGAAGTGACCAAGAATAAAGGGGAAATTAAAGCATCTGACGTGATGCTTGGGGAAAGTGCCCCAAAATATCTACAGTCCCAGGTTGAAGTCGGAGCACTTCGGGATATTGAATACAAGCCTAAAAGAGATATGCCAAAAAGTTATTCGGTATCCCAGCTGGTTTACCCAGGTTGAAGTCCATGGCACTACAGTATGCCTGAGCACTTCGGGATATTGAACACAGGCCTAATTTAAAAGAGATGTACGCCACCCAAAAAATGTTTTTAGTTGTTCGGTATCGCAGCTGGTTTACCCAGATTGAAGTCCAGGGCACTACAGTATACCTGAGCACTTCGGGATATTGAACACAAGCCTAAAAGATATGTACGCCAAATAAAATAGTTAGCCTATACGTACGAATAGCCGTTACCCATCGCGAAATTTGCGCAAATCAGATCAAAACAACCAGACGCGAATTATCCATCGCCAGAAATTCGAGACATGGTTATTGCGCAATACATATTGACCCCTGTTCACTGTGTGAAATGGGTCGTGAAAATTTACAGAGAAATGTATGGGATCCTAAACATTTTCCTTATTTTTCATGAAATACGGTAAAATCGTAAAAATGTGCGATCGAGGCATTATTTCTACAGATATTATTAATTCAATTCAAAGCAAGTCAAAGCCAAGTAGTAAACTTTGGTGATTCCTTTCTTTGATTTTAAAGGAAGCATAAAAGTTCGATTTATTTACAGTGGACATTAAAGATTTCCAGTAAAAACATGCAGATAAGAGTTTATAAAATGTATCTGCTGCAAATCTAAAACCTTAGCAAAAAATGTGCGGGCGAAGAGTTGAACACATAAACAAGACCTACCGTATTTTTCCCTTCTAATGTCCCAAAGTTCATTTTCGGTGATTCCTTTTCCTTCTTGAAAATTCAGCTTTTCGACAAGAAACCTCAGACTCCATATTTGCACGCTAAAACCCGTAATATTGCTCGTCTTGAGACTGCCATAACTCTGACCACAAGTGACCAAATCCAACAAACATGGTAGCTTTGGAAACCTTGTTCTGTACTCTAGAAACTGCAGTGTGTTTGTTTAAACAGCCAGCAGTTATTCAAGCTAATTTGTCCTTTTGGAAAGTAGGTCCTAAACGGACCAAAAGAGATGAGTCTGCGATATAATTTTGGTGAGCGGTGTTACCCAATTACGGGTTGGTACTTCATGTATCCTGCGTTATAGTGTCCCAATGTACCATACATGGTATGTCTACCATCTATATACTATCAGGCCTCAATGTCTCGAATTTCTGGCGATGCGGTCGCGAACTGCAGCTACCGTCTACAAACAACAAGACACGAGAAACCTGCTGCCAGGGTAACATCTCTCATATCTCGATATCTCATCCGCTTTATTTTCAGTATCCGCGATAATAATTTGGGGTCCGAATAACAAGCGATAATAAGCGAAGTCTGCGACGTTTCGAACAGTAATTGGCAAGCGTGTACGTCGCATTTTCGTCTCATTAAAGTAAATTCCACATCGTTCCCGACTTATGAAAAATAAACAATTAAGATTATGTATTGTCGATTTTGAGAAATTAGCTGAAAGTCGGATAGGCACATACGGCAAACCAGATAAATCGTCGACCTCGATCCCAAACGTACTGAAAATCGGGCTACGAATGACTAGATTTCGTGCACTACTACGGGTAGTCGACTGACGAAAGGTAAAATGCAAAAGTAGATCTTTATTACACATTGACACCTACGGATGAAGATATCTAGGCGCTAAAGTAGGCACTTTTAGGTGACATGAGGCTGGACTTAATTAAATGGAATGCTCCTGCTTCCTAGAGCACCCAGGGGGTAGTTTGGTTGCTAAGAGTGTCTGGCTCGTTACGGAATGAAGTATGTAACTCTTTCATTGTTCATATTTATTAAATTTCCTGCTTGATCTCTTAGTGAGAATGTTATACTATTAATTAATCCTTTTTTTTTTATATTCATATTAAATGTTTGGTTAGGATGGATGCTAATTAGATACCCAGGTAGTACCGAGGGAGAAATTGAAAATATGATTAAACTTGTACCACCATTAATATATGAATATGTAACTAAATTGCAATGTATTTGAATGGTATCAACATCTGTTATTTGTACAATACTATTATGCTAACTATTACCTTGTACTATTTTGGAGGTAAATCCGAGAATTATTAACGGTAAAATCCACCTGATAACCATTTTACAACTCAACCATAGACTTTAATGTGTTGAAATTAGGCATGATATTAATATAGTATTTATTGTTAACACTATCCCAATCTCCGTTTTTCTTCATCACTGATATGCTTTATACTTGAATTCAAATCAGTTATATTATATGCTCCAGGTGATATTGTCAATGTCTTCCAAGTTGTTCCATTGCTGTATTTAAATTGATTGTTAATATTTGTTATATTATACCAAGAGTACCACATACTTGCATTAGTTAGACAAATCTGATAATTCTTCATACTGTCTAGTTCTAATGGAGGATTAAAGTATGTTGTAAAATTCTGAGATGAACCAGAAGCCTTTTTACTATCAAAGAACAATGTAGTTTGCATTATATATAATAATTGGTTATATAATTTTTATGGAAGTGTTGCATTACCATTACTATCAAGTGTGTAGTTTAATCCGTCGTACTCCCTTACAATAATAAAGGATTGTCTAGGATTGGGTCCTGTATTGAACCAGTTGTGCTTAATTAGTAGCAAATTTCACCTTAACCTCATATACCTTGTCAACGTTAATACCTGTAGTTTGGGAGAAAGTTGTGAACATTATTGGTATAAACATTTGATTGGAGTAGGAAATAGCATCTGGAATAACTTCAGAGTGTAATATGACTGTATCTCTAACATCAACTGTAAGAGTATTACCAGATGCTGGGCTGGACACAAAATAATGCATACAACTCATAAACCATAGCCTTAGTAATTTGTAAAATGAACTGAGCTACCCAGTAACTGTGTTGTTTGTGGATCTAGCTAAGTATATCGTCTGGCCAACAATATTGCCATATAATGATCATGGTATAATTGGTACTAAATCCTTGATCCTGTCTGTAATGATGTATTCGTTATCATCAAATGTTGGTGGATTAATGAAGGTGTTTAGATCCAGTGATCCACCAATCATAGCAACATAAATGTTGATGATTTGATTATTGCCTTGTGGCTAATTGTAAATGATAATTTACCGATTGATGATGTTGTTTGTATACTCATCTCACGAAAGTAAGTATTATTGCCTTTGATAGAACCACTTTTCATAGTATTTGATATGAATGATAGATTTGCTTCTATTTGAAGACTTCCTAATAAATGTAAGAGTGCCCATCGATCCATACGCTTCAATCCTATAATTGTGTATCTATGATTACTTTTTAATCCAATATGAGTTATCATTAATTGGTATTGTCATAGTTGACTTTTCTGTTGAATTATTGGGAAATGTCTCAATAGTTCCAAAGCCCTGATGTTCTGGAGTAATGTTAGCCATAGAGTATGCATAATTAACAATCAAGAATGATGTAACAGAGCTACTACTCATCCAGTTTGCAGGAGTCATGAGATATGTCCCACAGTTGAATGTTTGACTGCTATACTTAAGACCAGTATCACCTTTATTACCTTTATCACCTTTTACTTTCAATGAATTACGGCTGTTGTTGAGTAAAACCACTGTATGTAAACGATTTTCCAGGTGGACCACCATGACCAACTTCTTTATTACTATAAAGTGTTCCAAATATTGAATAGCTCATTTATATTATATACATCGATTATATTGTCAGGAACGTATTCATTTCAGGCTGTGGTAGATGAATAATACCTACCATTTCTTGAGCCTCAGTAGTTGATTTGACGTATGCATTCCAATTGGCATTACCATCATTATAGAGTTTGTTCAATGTCATTGTTCCCGTATCTGTTATTTGAACCTGTAGTTTAATTATGTATGTATCTTCCGATTAATCGTCTTGTGACATTACCCATCGTTTCTTGATTTATTGCTAATTGATAGCTAAAACCAGCTCTTATACGGTTTTTAAGCACCCCATCTGTTAAAGTTCTAACACCGACAGGGTTAATGTGGCGCCAGTATTTAGAAACAAATAACCATCGAAACCAAATATTACCACCTCCTGTGTTATTTCCGATAGATAAATTAGTTGTTAATTTTATTATACTATGTACATCTCGTGGTGTTATATTTAGTATAAAACCAGGGATGTCCACCCAATCTGTATCACTACTAGACCATATGATTGATATTTCTTTAGCATTATAGGAAACTACCGTGACTGGTGTTTGTTGATGTATACTCTCATCATGATTTCCATTATGAATTGTTCCAAATCGTGCATAACTCATTGATATTATATATATATATATATATATATACATTATATAATCATGGATATAATCAATTTTGATGATACTAAAAAGGAAAAATCAAGTAAACACCATTTTCTATTACCCGATTGTCATTATATGTTAGTTGGAAGCACTGGTCAGGGAAAGACAAATTTACTAACTAATAATATGTTCTTAAAATGGATGAATTACGACTCTTGTAAAATATAAACACTAAATCCTCAACAAGATAAATATCAACTGATACAAGATTTTCATGACATTATAAATGATGAACTAGAAGATAATGATATCTGTAATGTTGAATTATGTGACCCAGAAGATATCACACCCGTGGAGGAACTAGATGATGATACTAATAAAGTTATTGTATTTGATGACATTAAGATTGATAATAAAAATATGAATAATGTCAAGGAATACTTCTCTTTATCCAGAAATAAAAAATGTAATTGTTTATATCTATCTCAAAGCTATTATGATGTACCTATTAAGTATATCAGGAGGAACACTAAATGTTTTGTCTTATTTGGTGGTCTAGTCAATAAAGATATTAGATACAGAGCAGATGATAATTGCAAAAATAATTTGAAGACGTATATAGAGAAGCAACAATTGAACCATATAGTTTCATGGTTTTGGATAAGACTTCTAAGTATATTCCAGAAATGTATAGAACAAACTTTGACGGTTTCTGTGTGAATCATATATGATATCAATAAGTTACGCTAAATTAAGTTATCAGAGTAAAAACTAATATGTATATACTATGTCGTTCAAGACCATTAAATCAGTAGAAGATAGAGCAAAATTAATTAATACATTCTTGAAAAATAGAGATATATTAAAACAGCGATTACTAGATAAAAAGTTAGGAGATCAGGTATTACGAGAAGCTAGTGGAAAGCTATACCAACCAGTCACAACATCTGTTGAAACGGCACAGAAAAGCACTGATAAGAAACAAGATAAAATGATTAAACAGCTACAGGAAAATAAAGAGAATATCACTGGAGCAATTGACTCATTAAGCGAAGCGATCTCAACACAAGGCTCCACTAAAGGTTTAGAATCATGGATTGGTAAATTACCATCACATTATGACCAAATTGAGGAAGAAGATGATGGAGACGATGAGGGGGCTGTTGGTTGTGTGAAACCAAAAGAAAAATCTATTTTTGGAGCTATGGAATCTAAGCGACTAGAAAAATTAGGGTTTGATCCAAGTTTGAAAAATATACCTTCAAAATACTCAATAAACAAACTTAGAACTAACTTAAACAGGAAAATCAAAGAGACCAAATCACCCACAATAATAATGTCACTTGGAAACCAAATAGTAACATTAAATAAATATTTTAAAGAAGTACAGAAATTAAAATTAGTACCACCAGAAAAGGAAGTTGAATTTATTCCAGATGAGGATGTCTTAGAAACATCCAAATCGTCCAAGACTAAGACAAGTGGTGCAGGTCTAGAAATAAATGCTAACCATATGTTTTGAAACTTGTATATTGATCCAGCTAAATTATTAGAGATGAGAATTGAAGCATATTAATGGTAAAGAGGTGATGAGCCATAAAATTTATCATTCCTTTCTAGAACTGCTAACTTAAAACGGTATAATCCTAGAAGGGTATATACTGAGGATGCGCAAACCATATTCAACAAACTGATTGAGTTATCAGGGATCTCTCCGTTCATAACCAAAAGTGGTAAGATTGGTTTAAGTAAAGAGAAATCTGGTGGTTGTAATAAAGGCAAAGTTAAATATTTTGATAATGCAAATGAGCTTTGTACAAGACTTGAGTTAATATTAGCATTTAAGGGTGCAGGCAATAACTTAGACTTTCTCAAAGTCCTTCTTAGCCCCCCGTATGAAGGACTTTTCCCACTTGCAGCGCGCCAAATTTACCGGTTGATTTTTCAACCGGAGGCGTGGCTTAGGACGTACTAAGGTTTGCCCAATCACAAAGCGTCAGTTCTTCAGGCATTGTATGTTGACGTGTCAAGTTAGTCCTCAGAAAGAGATTGTCAAAGCCTCCGATGCAGATGTCTTGTGTCTGCGAACTCAAGCCGGTTTTTTTGTTCAGCTAATCAGAGAGGAGCTCTCATTTTCCGGGAGCTCATTAAAATGCACAGCTCGTCGATATGAATAGATTCCCTACAAGTCGCTGAACTGAGTATTCTTGCCACCAAAGCAGAGTTTTTTTTTGTGGCAACGGGAATGACGTGAAGATCTTTCTTTTTGAGATATTCGGAAGCTTCAAAATCCATAGCCAAAGTCCACATTTTATGCACTGAAATATCTTTTATTTTACCACTTGGTAACCCTAGGCGGCTAGCACGTGCTGCACGTGCAAAAATGGAAGTCGAAATAATCAGCCAATCAAATGTTTGTGTTCCCACGGTCCACGAAGTAATTAATTAATGTTTGGGCTATGGGAAAACCCTAACTAGCAAATTGATTGGTCAAAATAAACAATCCGTAAGTCACGGAACACAAAATGTGGCTCGAGCTCGCAGACGTTGGTGTGGGAGGGAGGGAAACGAACCACACAAGACGTCTGCATCGGAGGCTAGCTCCGCCCCTGAAATGTGTTTTCGCGCCAAAACATAATCCCCGATTCAATTTCCTGCAAGTGAAACAAGTCGAACTCGCCTCTCGCTTCGATTCTCGCACTCGCTTTTTGACCCAGTAATCGCTTACCAAGTGACTCAGCGAATTCGACTTGGAGCAAGTCTAGCAATAACTCTAAGGAGCTTTCTAATGAAGCTCCTAATGATGTTTTGATTAATAATGATGAATACAAACAGATGTATCAACAATTTATATGTTGTATTTATATATTATATATACATAATGAGAAAAAGGAGTGTTGGAAATTTTAACCATATTTCAACTGATATGTCAGATGAAAAAAATAATGAGTTTAAAAATATGTATAAATACTATCATAAACTTTTAACTCGTTATAGATGGAAATATAAGAAATTGAAAAAGATTAAACTATCACTAAATATGACTAGTATTGGACTTACTGTAACTGGAGGAATAATAGGTGGTAATGCTATGAATCCTATAATTTTAGGTTGTATTAGTGGTCCTGGTATTTTGATTCAAGGATATTTAACCAAATCTAACATATCGAATAAAGTTGAGCATACACTAGTTATCAGCAAATATTGATACAATTGAGATTTTATATGAGAGGTGTTTCTTATGATGAAATATTTTTTTTAATCAGATGTTAAGGTACTAGATGATATTATTACTGATATGTGTCCACCAATGAATAAGTTAAATAAAAAAATAAAAAAGAATATATGGGCCGCGTCAGACAAAAAGGGCCCGGACGACAATCAAGTTAAATAATTCCTACAACGGTGTTCCTAATAACAGGTTGAAGATTGTATTGTATTCTTGACAAGAAGCGCTACATTTCATCCATAACGATAAATGCCAGTTTCAAGAAATTGACAACAAAAATCAGGGGTGAAACTTACGTAATTTTGATGCAAGGGCCCGATCACAAATATGACCACAAAAATTAGGAATCCTGTCAGAGGGGATGATTTTGATGTATGACATTCATTTATACCAGGAGCCCATTACCAGGAGCGTCCATCTATCCCACTGTGTCTGTACCCCAGCACAGAGGTAGATGAGGCTATTTTTAGCATTGCGTTTCGCGCGAAAAAGAACAAAGGTAGGCTATTCTTAGCCAATCAGATAGCTAACGTCACTTCTCATTATCATTCTTCTCACTTTCAACGCGGGAATTCGAATTTCTGGTTTTCACTCAATCCCCAGAGATTCAAATGTTGGTGCCCCAACAAAAGAAGCTAACGAGGAATCTATTGTTTAAGGGCACCAACATGGCGGCAACCTCTTTTCGCGGGAATTTCGAATCTAAAAATAGCCTCATCTACTCCTGTGCTGGGGACCCAACCCATAACAGAGGAACGCTCCTGGTAATGGGCTCCTGTTTATACCTGCTGGCATTAAAGAGTAAAAAATAAATAAGATGAACAAGATGATCACTTTTTGGCCAAAAAAAATATTTTCTGCAGTCATTCTACTCCCCGTAGTTCATAATATGATTTTAGCAATAGTACAAGTTACGCCTTGAAACAATCGTCTGATGATAAGGAATCATTTGCGCCTGCTAAAATTGTGATCACATCCTCGTGTGAAAATATCGTAAATTTCGTCTTCGATTTCGCTGGTCAATTTCATGTAATTAACACTACTTGTTAGTAGCACAATGTGGCACTCGCGATGCATATTTTAATCGCACCACAAATATGAAAAACATGGTGCAATTTCAAAATACATTTAGATATTATGTCGTCCGGGCCCTTTTTTCCTGACACGGCCCATATTGTATTGATTCAGATGAATAAGAAACAACCTTTCTAATCCTTTCTTACTATATTTTTATCCTTTTTATTATTCCTCACAAAAACATCATTATTAGTCTTTATACAAAACCACTTATTTATTTCACATACTCTTTTCCACAATAATTCATATTGTTGAAAGGTTTTCTTTCCAATTGGTCTGATACATTTAAGCTTTATAATTTGGATGATGGCTTTCAGAATATTTCAGTTGGAACAGTTTATAAAATAAGTAATCTAATATAGGATATCTCTTCCTAGGTTGATCTAATTTGCTCATAGCATCTTCTAGCTGTTTAAAACTATTGAGGATATCTTCACGTTTTGCATACCTCAAATCACACTTTATTAAAATATAATTTAATATGTGATATTTTCGATGGTAAATGGATTTTCTCTTTATTCGATACATGTTTTCATAAAAATCCATGTATTCGTGTACTGTATCATATCTGTCTACCAAACCACATTGTTTACATACATTTATACCATTGCAAATAATCAATTGTTTATTGTCACAACATGGTTCATCTTCTTTGATACTAATATCATCTACCAATCTTTCATTACAAAAGCCACAAATTATCTCACCCATAACCTCCAATTCATTATGAATTTCTAAATTACAACTCATTCTATATACATATTATATGCTAAGATTTTATTTTATATGAAAATACAATCAAAAATCAAAACTCTCACCCAAAACTTCTGCCAAATTCTCAACCAAAACCAGATTTTTGACCAGCGGGTTAATTAATGGGTTAGTTTCTGATTGGTTGAACAAATCACGCTACAGTCATATGATGATCGCATGGCCTGAAAAACAATAGCGTTTTGATGTCTCACTGCCAAATGACAGAAGTACTATAATGGTTGTCAAACGTCAAGGTCTAAAGTTTCGATCCAGTGGTTTTGGTGTGGTTTTTTGGCTAGCCACCAAAGTGTATATAATTTTTCACGTTGTGATCTTATCAATGTTTTACATAATTGTTAGAGTTCTTCATGTAGGAATGCTTGTTCGGCATACTCGTTATTTAATGAGGTATAGTACATAAGGGTTGTTCAGATTGGGAGTTGTCACTCGAAGGCATCTCTCTTTATTATAGGCACCTAGATTTCAACAAAAAAATTAATCAGTGTAATTTATGTCCAGTTGTCTTGAAATATTATAACATTATATTATTATTATTCGAAGGGGGTTACTTCGTAGCCTATTAAATGAGATGCCCCCTTCCTGATAACATATATCATTGTAATGTTATTTATAAAGAGGTTCAGTTAGAAATTATTTTGTTGTCGTTTCACTGCAGAGTGATTAGACTACAAGTACCAATTAGTGGCATACACAGCAGTTTTCGATTGAGCGTCGAAAGGAACAAGTGATTGCTTTGGTTTTGCGTTTGCTTAGCTTTTCTATTGGCTGTGACAGGAGCCCATAATACCAGGAGCGTCCATATATACTATACCCGTGAGTCAGCGTATGACCGGTTTGAGCTATTTTTAGAACATGTTTCCCGGGTAACTGCCTTCTGACTCTGCTGCGATCGTGCATATGCTTGCCGTAATTATCGAGATTAAAGGGGCCGTCACACCCACAGTGCTTAGCGCGCTCACACAGCATAGCGGCCATTTTCGATGCCATCGAAATCCAGAGTTTTATGGCAGTGGTCTTAATCTTCTCTACAGCTCTGCCATCCTTCCAGCTATCGTCAGAAAAATCATTCTAGGTTGAACCTTTTTTATTGTCCTTCCTATTGAGCCTCTTATTTAAGTGTTTTAAATTATTTGGTGATGTCAATTTTAGTTTTATTTCAGGTGGCCGTAGTTCTCTGATGGATGCCAGTCTCGTTCTTCCTCAACGAAAGGAAACAATTGTCCGTTTGTGTCCACGATTTCCACCTACAACATGGAGAAGCAATTCTGACCATTAATCTTTATATGTAAAGATATATTAGCGCGAGTATCTACTATCTTTCAGCCGATTTGGGTTTTTGAACACCGTGGCTGGCTTAGTGTACGTGACCACAATTTGCAACAAAACTCCACTTGAAGAGATTTACAGTTTCCTAAAATAATTTTCAGGGCTTTGGCGTTTAACTTGTGGAAACAGGTCTCTCTCTGGTTCGAAGGGCGGAATTCGGGCTTTTAGACAGTGATTTTGCCGAGATTTTCGGATTCACCGGGATGATCATTTGAAGTTTATAGTCGCACAAAATTTGACAAACAAAGCCGCCGAGACTGTTATTCGTTAAACTGTTCTCTCTTGAACTAGTTCTCTGGCACCAGCAACGAGATTGCCTGCTAGCAGATGATCTCTCTCTCTCTCTCTGCAGGGAAAAATAAAACCGAGGGGAGAAACCTCTCTTTTCATAATTAGTATTCTCTGTTTATAGTACTGATGACAGGGTTCGGAAGCGACGGGTTAGCGGTAAACCGAAAACAATTGAGCAATTTCCTAAAATCATTTTGAGGGCTTCGGCGTTTAACTTGTGGAAACAGGTCTCTCTCTCTGGTTTCGAAGGGCTTTCACTCAGTGATTTCGCCGAGATTTTCGGATTCATCGGATCGATCAAAGTAATTTGACAACAGAGCCGCCGTGATAATAATTTCCCATAGAAACGCCGCTGTATTAAATTCGTTCACTGTTCTCTCTTGAACTGGTTCTCTGCTACTGCCAGCAACGAGATTGCCTGCTAGCAGATCTCTCTCTCTCTCTCTCTCTCTCTGTCTGCAAGTAAAAATAAAACAGAGTAGAGAAACCTCTCACTTTCATAATTATTAGTATAACCCGGAGAGTGTGTTCTCTGTTTATAGCAGCGACGGGTGAGCGGTAAATGTTATAGTACAGCCAAGTACTGCTGTATAACACTTTGTTGACTTCACATTCAACTTGTAAGGTACTATTAGTTTCATCAAGGTCATCCATGTTCAAATCAAAATTATCATGTCACCAACATAACGGAATACGCTTAGTTCGTGAGGTTCCCGCCGTGAACAAGGGGTCAAAGTCCCGGATATACACAATAACAAAAGCACGCTAAGCACTGTGGGTGAGACGGCCCCTTTAAGAATGATACATTGTTCTTTGAGGTGATTTTACTAACGCTGCATTGTCCTGACTATGGTTTGATTGGATTCCCAAAGTGTGGGCACGTGAACTCCCGTGTGATCTGTTCTAAATATAGCTCAATCCGGTCATACACTGGCTCACAGACCTAGTATCAGGTGGACGTTCCTGGTAATGGCTCCTGGCGAGAAATGTTTTCCAGTTATCAGCCAATCAAGTTCTAAACTAAAACCAAACGCAATCAGGTTTTGTTTTAGCGACAGTATTGACGGCTGCGTTTGACTTTGTATCGTTATTGGTTCAAGTAAAACCAATCGTGAATTATTACTTCAGTTCATGATTGGCTCATTGTGTTTACACTTGCTCCTGTGATTGGCTATGTAATTACTTTGGTTTTGGTTTTACTACACTCAACTGAAAACCGCTCTAAGCATAAAACTTTTCATGTTTCTGGTTGCTAATCTAGCTAATTCGAAACTCAGACATAAAGCCGAATAAGCCTAGCTTATTAATGCTGATATATTGATAAATTGCATTGAGATATATTAAAAAAAGAACTCTAGTGACTGGCCAGGCCGACTCAAAGTTCCTTTCAATTTACGCGTATACATTGATGATAAATGCGTTACGCTACAAATACACACTAAAACTAATTCAAGAGTTGTGCTCCATAACAAAAGCGAAGGAGACAAGGTAAGTTTGAACTGGAAGTTCTCTTATTCGCCTCAGGCTACTTTTTCCCCAACCACGCATAGTCAGGGTTCAATTCTATAGAACACGGTACAACATGCGAGCTCATGCAGTTTATTGGTATCTCGCCCTCGCTCCGATGGGTTTTATCCGTGTTCTCCGGTTTTCCACTTTCTTAAATAAACAACCCCAAGATTCCGGTCCGACTCACGAATCTTCGATGACTACCAGTAGTTTGGAAATATCATTTGGATTGTTTTTGGAATTCTTAAATCCTGTTATAACAGTCGTTACCTTTTTATCAAACATTACTAAACAGGTTATGAAGAAGAGGCTGAAGTGTGTGCATATCATTTTAATTATTTGTTCACTCCTCCGTCGAGTGGCATGAATTTTCTTCCTTGGTCTCTTGGTTCTTTCCCAAAGCTACGTGCATGAGTTATTTCCGCTTGTGTTCCTTTGTATATTTTTGCAACAAGGCAGCGTGCAGGAAAATGTTTTCTAGAAACACCCACCCTACCTCTAAGAAATGAAATGGTGGTCTCCTTATCGGAAAGGCCCCTTAAACGCTCCGAATAGGTCGAGTGGTTTGAGAGCTCGGCTCTCACTTTTGTGGCCCGGGGTTCGATTCTCGGAATCGGTGTACCAGCGGGTTCCCCCCCTCCCCCCCCCCCCCCCCCCCACCTCCCGTGAATTCGGTGGGCGAAATCGCTAGTGAATTCGGCCCCCTTCCTCGCCTATGAACTATTCAAGCGATATTCAAGCGATATTTGTAAGCGTATAAATACAAAAAAATACGAGATTGGGCTGCCTGTGGATGTACATGCTGTCTTACTTTCAGTCAAGCTGATAGCCTGCGTTGCGGCTCTGAAGCATTGGGGCGAGAAAAAAAGAGGAGGGAGGGGGTGGGGAGAAGAGGAAGAGAGAGCCCGCCGGCAAGCCATGGTTATTTTGGTATCCACCCACTAATTAAAATGCATACAATTAGTAAGTTATTCGACCTATTCATCCAATCATCATGCGGCGGAAGTGAAAACCATGTTTAATATCTGTCAAACTCACCGCATGGAATCTCAAGGAATCTCAACTCGAGCGTAAAATTCAAAACAAAAAATATACGAACTTGGAGAATGTCAGCTGAAACTCCGAAAAACATGTGAAGACAGGGCCTAAACCCAAACCTGTAAATGTCAACGACTTTTGCAGGATATGTAATGTGTGTTTTAAGGTAGCGTTTGGGAATTCAAATATTTCCACGGCGAGAATCTGTTCAAGCCTTCAGTAAGAAAAAAGAGCCGAGGATTAATTCTAGCTGGTGCCTGCAAAAGTATTGGTCTTCATATTCTAAAATCTGCTGCTCTATCAGAGCGAGTCTGTCGTTCCTGTGGAAGGAAGATTCGAAATGCAATAGAGATCTCCACTGATTTTATATGGAATAATAAACCTTCTAAGATTAAATTTTCAACAATGATAGGTAATTTAAAAGATGGCGGATTTAAAATGAGAGACTGTAAGGTATTCTTTAAAGCATTATGTATTTATTGGGTAAATCGTTTGATTGATGATGAAAGCGATGCTCAATGGAAAATAATTCCTTCAGTATCATTAAAGAAATACGGTGGTCTTTTTCTATTCCGCTGTAATCTGGAGTACAAGAGTCTCGATCTTTCTGGCCTACCTAATTTTGACGTGTCAGTTAATATAAAGTATTGGTGCGAATTTAACGATAGTTGCCAACCTCCTATAGAATCTAAAAAACAAGTTTATCTCCAGATATTATGGAATAATAAATTCATTAAAATAAATAAAAATACAATTTATTTGCAAGCATGGCATAGAGCTGGGTTAACATACGTTAAAGATCTACTGGATGAGAATGGACTTATTCTTAGTTACAGTAAATTTTGTGCTAAATTTTCTATAACTTGTAATTTCTTAGATTTTTATGGAATTATAGATGCACTTCCACCACAGTGGAAACAACTAATAAAAAGTCAATGTGATTCCGCTTCAAAGGCGTTGAAGGTTAACTTTGTTAACTGCAAACAAATATATCAAGCAATTATTGCTAAAGAGTTCAGGCCTCCTACCGCTGAACTGAAATTATTAAAAAAAATTCATAAAGACTTCCTGCATCACGTTTATGTGTTACCATACCGAATCACTGCTGAGACTAAGCTTATTGTTTTTCAGTTAAAATTTATTCATAATATCTTACCTTCTAAAAGCCTGTTAAAATTAATGAAAAAAGTTCTAGTGACAAATGCCATAGATGCAGTCAAAGAGAAGACCTCGTACACCTCTTTATGTTATGCCCTACTGACATGTCTTAGATTCTGGGAACAATTTCGGAATTGGTATAGTAGCGCCTGTGGCTCCTTAATGATGTTGAGACTGAGAAGTCGATATATTGTATGGTTATAAACCTGAGAATTCGAATTACTTTTTCTTAAATTACTTAATCCTCTTAGCGAAAAAATATATGTACAGCCTTAGTTCCTCTGCTGAACAAACCTCTGAAGCCTCTTTTGATATATTTATTAAGAAAGTGAAGTTCCAAAATGCCGTTATATCACACTTGACACGGTTTTCTTTGTTCTTCATAGGGGTAAAACTCTGATATAAACCCGTTGAACAATAGACTAATTAAATAACAAATCTGAGGTTTATAACTGTTGCAGGGAGGTTTATAACTCAGTTTTAAACCTCCTTCTATTTGAGAAAACCTCGCCAAATGTGATATAAATCAATTTCATACCGAGAACCGAGGTTCTCGGTATGACTGACTCTTACTTGATTCGCATACGAGTGCTTACTATACCCAGTGGTCTAAATTATTTCCTCTTCCCAGCTTAGGTTCTCCATAGTATTCATTTAATACTGAAACGTGTACCTTTTTCCTGACATTGATTGTAATTACTTTTCTGTTCTTTTTCTTGTCGCATAATGTAAAAATCGTAAAAATATGAGGTAGAAATGAAACATGTATTAAATGTGAAAAAAAAAATGCAATAGAGAACTACACCTTCGTTCGATAAAGTGTGCCGCAGATAACTAAGATAACTAAGATAACTTTAAAGGCCTACGGCAAACGTCGAACTTAAGTCGCGCCGATCCTATTAAAAAATAGATTCGGTAGAAGATCGACTTAGGGCCGACGTGGCAGCAAACGTCGAACCGTTATGTCGATCTTAATTCACTTGCGCCTAATTAAATCACGGGAACTAACACGTGTCCTGGCGCATTTCACTTTTCGCCGGCGGTTAGTGATATGGCGAAATACAGCGCTCGGTCGAATATATTAAAGAAAGGCCTTTCTGTGGAAAATGATTGTCCAAAACAGAAACGGTGCCGTGTATAGGAGACGATGGTTGTCACTGCAAGTGGCATGTTTCTAGCGGTTGCGATTCACACATTGAAACCTCTGTTAATTGTCGATCATGCCGCAGTTTTCAACGACATTCTGGATGGTTTGACTTCATATGGTAGAAGCGTTTCAAAGCGAGCTATATCGCAACATTCGCAATAGCCAATGCTTCTGCCGACATTCCAGCCAGACACGTCTTCATTACTTTCGAATACTGAGCATTTATTACAAAAGGGCATTTCGCATTTAAGACAAATGTATTTGGTGACGTTAAAGCACGAACTACACATTTCCGGCAGAGCGTCTGGAGCGGCATGCGACAATCTTATCACTTCCGATAGGCCGCCATTTCGCCTTCGAAATCGCCTTTGTACAGCACATGCTCACCAGGGGGAATCCGTGTTTGGGAGATGGGGCAGATGTTGTTTTCACGGTTTTGGCAAAATCCATACTATTTGCATGATTTATTTATTATTTTACATAATTTATGAATTTAGTTCGGCGCGTGTTAAGAACGACGTTTGCCGTAAAGTCGCACCAGAGTCGTAATTCCCGACTTGGCTACTCGAACCTCATGCCGGACTCGGACCTGTTGAATAGGTCGATCTCAATTGCGGCAATTGAACGTCGTACTGTCCATGAGCCTGTTTCAAAATTAATAGGTTCGACTGAATTAAGTTCATGGCTAGTTCGACGTTTGCCGTAGGCCTTAGATAAAGAGAACTCGTTGCCGCTGAATCTAAAGTCGCCACCAAATCAGAAAAGAACACTGCCGACCACAATATCACGAAATCATCAAAGCAGCTCGTATTTTCGGAAGAACAAGCCTGTTCCTCGAACAAACCGGTCCATGTTTCAACCGTGTGTGATTCGTCGACGACAATACGAGCAAGACGCTTGTGGAGTTCCGATGCAGGGTTCTTCAGCTTATTGCAAAATTCGCTCTCATTACTTCTTCAGCAATTTGAAGTTGCACTTCTGTAGTTCCTCGGGTTTTAGGTCTGAAAGTTCGGCAGCAGAATAACCTAAGGAACTTAACTGGTTCAATTGATCTTTCACAATACTAGCCAAAGGAGCAATAATAACCAAAACGACAACCCGGCCATCATTTTCGACGTCTTTATATAACACTAGTGAATGCTTGGAATATCCTACTTTTTCCAAACCCAGTTGGGATTACAGCTAGAACATCTCTTCCAGACAAAAGATCTCTAATAGCCTTGCTCCTGTTCCTTTTTTTAATTCATTGCTGAGGGAATTCTCGGTATGTTTGTCGTCTAATTAATTGGTTTCTACTCTTATCGCATGCATGCATGAATAAAATTTAATGATTTCTGTCAATCACGCATTTTAGCCAATAGCAATACGCGGCCTTCTGAGGCCGACAGTTATCAAAATAACCATGGCTTGCCGGCAGGCTCTCTCTTCCTCTCCTCCCCATCCCCTCCCCCTCTCTTTTTTCTCGCCCCATTTACCCTAATCTCCACCCGCTGCGCTCCGATACTCCAGAGCCGCAACGCAGGTTATCAAGATTACCGACAAGGTATCCTAATATTGATTATTTAATGTTCACACTTAATCAACAGCCAGACTGAACAACTGGTAACTAAGGGAGTGAAATTGAGACCAAAGATAAAGATAAAAAGGAGAAGTCTGAAGAAGTAAAGAGGAACGGAATAGCAAGAAAAGCCGAACAAGAACAAAGAAGAAGAGAAAGAAGCACCATACGAGACGTAGACTGAGCAGCAATCAAGAGTGAAGATATGCACATGTTTTGTGTTTGTAACATTAATTAGTTGTATAAAGTTTGAATTGTGTTATAAATTTGAACCAGAAATTATCAAAACATTTCCGGTGATCTGTGTTTTTTATCCTTAACCTTTTCTTGAAGTTGGTAACTGTTATTTAAAATGAACAATACGACTTTCGGTACACTTGAGGCGTTCGATTCATTGTTAGATTTGTACTGTACAGCTGTTCCATATTATTATGGAATAGTTGGATTCATGATTGTCGTCGGAAATGCTATAGGTCTGGTAGTCTTCCTAAAAACCAAAGCATTAAGAAAAAGACCTTATTATCTCGTGATCAGCCTCTGTATTGCTGATCTCTTGGTGGGAATACGTGTTATTGTTTCGATGTCTTTAACCGTTTACGTATTCAGATGTTTCTCGATAAAGAGGTTTGATGCTGCTAGGGTAGGGTATTTGCTTTTGATGGGAGCATTTTCAACATTTTCGTTATTTGCCTCGATTACCACTCTAACCGCTATCTCAATCGAGCGTTTTATTGCCATCGTATTCCCTTTTTATCACCGCGGTGTTGGTACTGGTTTGTATGTGGTACTCATTGGAGTTCCGTGGCTTCTTGCTATTACTGCGATGACTGTATCATGGTTTACCACCCCTGTCTTTTCGTTAGTGTACTTAGCTGATTTATTGATAACTATGAAAGCTTTAATACTATTGCTATTTCTCTGCCTTGTTATCATGATCGTTGCGTACAGTGCAATTGTAATTAAAGTAAAATATAGTCACGTCCAAGCCCCTAATCAGATTCAAACATTGCGTGACAGAAAACTAGCCGTCACGCTCTTTCTTGTCACTGCAGCGTCTGTCATAACATTATCTCCACACCTCTTCTTTAGTGTTAACTTACTGTTTTTTGTAAAAGATCTGTTCAGCTGGATTTTTCTGTTGAAATATCTGCTCATTGTTGAGATGATATTACAATTGAATTCATTGTTAAACATTGTAGTATATTTCGGTAGAATACCAGAACTCCGACGAGCCGCTCTAAGATTAATTTGTAGAAGTAACCACGGAGATGGCAATGCAATTAGAGAGATTGCACGTCCTCAGAGACGAAACCTGCAGCACGAGACTCCATCGTAAACATGACGTTCAAGTGCCTATAAGCCCTGCCAGCAATAATTTCTTTGGGCGCAGTAAAGTGGTTTAAATATTGTTGAGCCATATGGTCGTAGTTTGCTATAAAAAGCATTACAAATCTTTGAAATGACGTCATTTAAGGGCGTTATGCAAATGAGTTGAAAATGAATTGAATCTTAACATTGAATTTCTTCATTTATAGTTGTTTTTCAGGTGTCAGACACTTACAATCTTAGAGAATGATCTTTTAATAAGTGGAGCTGACATAAAAACAGAGCAAAACGAACTATATATAAATTATCCCTTAAGTGACGTCATTGAAATTTGATTCCTTAATAAACGAAATTGGCAGACTAGAATTATTATTTTTCCTATGGCGGTCATTTTGTTTTCCAATTTGACTTTTAAATCAAACATAGCTGGCTATGATATCAGTCCGCACACTTCAGTTGTGTTATTGTTCATGGTGAATTAATTAGAAATAGGTTTGACAGCAATAGTGCCGCGTTGATACAGCAAAACATAAAAAAGTATTTAACGATTAAAGGACAACTATAGCAACCGATGTATAACCTCAAAAGCTGATTATTAAAATCTATATATCACAACTTATATATGCTGTTTGCTTGAGTTTCGTTAAATTGTTTACCAAATGCACACTTGGCCTTATGCATGATGACGTCATTACCAAGCCTCACTTTGGCAAAACATTTCCTCTCCTGAGAATACCAAGACAATGGTCTAAATTAGGGTAACAAAAGAACATTCTAGTAGTGTAGATATCATGTATAAGGTATATTCTCTCCTCTGAGAATACCAAGACAATGGTCTAAATTAGGGTAACAAAAGAACATTCTAGTAGTGTAGGTATCGTGCATAAGGTCTATTCTCTCTGAGAATACCAAGACAATGGTCTAAATTAGAGTAACAAAAGAACATTCTAGTAGTGTAGATATCATGCATAAGGTCTATTCTCTCCTCTGAGAATACCAAGACAATGGTCTAAATTAGAGTAACAAAAGAACATTCTAGTAGTGTAGATATCATGCATAAGGTCTATTCTCTCCTCTGAGAATACCAAGACAATGGTCTAAATTAGAATAAGAAAAGAACATTTTAGTAGTGGTGATCATGCATAAGGCCTTTAATTTGTCCATTTTGACGATGTTGCGCCCGCAGCTAGAACAATGGCTATCTGTTTTAAATAACAAAAGGCTGGTGAACCAGAGCGAGTATATTGTTCTGATGCGTGCGCAACATCGTCAACATGGCCTATTACGACCAAGACAGTCATTCAGTTTATTGATTACTACACCAGGCTCGATCAACAACTTAAACATCTAGCTTGGCGCTTACATTCTCACTTCGAATATGAAAGAGTCGACTTTGAGAAAGAGAGGATTAATCGATAATTAATTGCAGCTTCATTGCCACACTCGTGTACATTACGAATACACCGTATATAAAAAAAACAGATATAGAAAAGTACGTAAATAGACCCTTTCAGCTTGCCTGTTTGTTGCCCCATTTCAAACCACGTGAATTTTCCCTTGAGTAATGCCTTTTTGTTTCTCTGTGTACCAAGAGGAAATGCACCAGTTTCTATAATTGGAAAACAACTGCACTGAATCCTCTGGACAACTGTCACGTGGTCTGAAATGGGGCAACAAACAGGCAAGCTGAAAGGGTCTAGATGGTTTGCACTCAATCGCCAGAGATTCAAATGACAAAGGGCATGGCGGCCATGTTGGTGTATAGAACAAAAGAAGCTAACGAGGAATCTATTGTTAACTGTACACCAACATGGCGGCTATGACGTCACTTGCAAAGGGTCTATACTGAGTCCAGTCTATACACACAGAAAAACAAGGACTCTGAAAAGGTCACATGACCTTCCATCATTATGGCGTAATGCAGACCGTATCATATCAGTAGCTCACGACTACCTCGTCTCCAGGCGTCTGTTCACCGTGAAGCGAAGCGGGTGTCTTTGCAACTTGGTGCTCGTCCCAGGCCCTTCGCTTCATTCCTCGCTCCGCTTCGCTCCGCACAGACGCCTGGGACGAGGTAGAGATCACGACACAAACCCAAAGCTCTGACTGGTACGAGTCCATAATGGCCGCCTCCTAATTTCCATAATTTGGTAGATTAATCTGTTGAGGGAAACCAATGCTACCACATGAAAGATCACATTAAAACTAGTAATTATTTTGAGTTTTAGAGCAATGTGGAAAATTGCTGTTGGGCTATGAGCATTTCTAATGCAGAAAAAATGAAAGCGAGGCTATAAAGGCCTCCGTTGTTTTTCTCATACAAATCTCTCTAATTTTAAATGGCTGTAACTTCATTGCTTTATAAGCTACAACACACGACATTCACAAGTTCACTTATGTCGACATGCTCTTTCACATGGCAATGTTTACATTTTCTATACATTTGGATAAACTACCGAAACGGAAAATCACATATGCAAATTAGGAGGCAGCCATTATGAAAGTCGTGTATGACATAAAATGGGCCCTGTGCAGGAATACAGTCACGTGGTTGTACTGCATGACAAAACATTCCGACTCCATTTATTCATAGTTAATAGAGTGCAATGGTTAGGAAATCCGGCACACTTAGCTTCAAAAGAGCTAACAAAGGCGCTGCGATTTATGTTGGAAGGGGGTAAGACAAAAGATTGTGCACGGACATAGTTCATTAGCGTTCCCTGAACGACTGAACTCACACGTTTCTATTGGCTGATTGCTTAACGTGTTGGAATTTCTATTAACTATGAAACACGTTTTTGATATTTATATATATATGATGTTTTTGTAACGGTGAACTGGTCTTATATATAACGAAATGTTCGATCGAGAGACAAATAGTTTCTCGTTCAGCTCGACCTAACTCATTTAATAAGTGTTTTATCATATCACCACTTAGTCGTTTTTAATAACAGCAGCGTGACAAGCAAGGACCGAACGTCCTTTTCCAGGCTGTTCAAGTAGTCTATTTCCCCCTAGGACGAGTTCTGGGGCATAATATGATACGATTCTGTCTTCTGATTGGCCCTTTTTGTGTTACAAAAGCTCGGGGGAGGAGTACTCCACCTTACTTCAGTCACTCATAGAGACAAATCAATCGATTTATTTTGCACCTATCAAATCTTGCTTGAATAAATCGTACGGAGTCTTCATTTTCTCTGGCTTGATTCCTGATCTTTTTCTTGAAGAATGAAATCGCCCTTCTTTATGCACCGTAGAATATTGTTCTTGCATGTGAAAAACCACCATTTTGCCTGATTTCACTCAGCCCCCAATATACGACTAACAGAGGTTCACAGATGGAAATTGTTGAAAATATTACGGTAGGAGTTTTGTTTTTCTTACAGACGTGGCCTGTAATCTGGTTTCCCGGTACATACTTTCACTTTGACTGTATTTATTCAACGTTTATACCTTTAGAGCGGAGAGAAACGGGTATAGTGCCGAAAAATCCCTCCTCCATAGTAAGTTTTAAACTTCTCCCTAGAGCATGAACGTAGATCCTATTTTCTCCTTCCTTCCTGTATACTAAATTCTCCTGCCTCCCTAGTTTTACTGGACATTTCTCCCGCCTCCCTATCCAGCGTTTCGTTTTGGCTGGGGGACTTTAGGAGCGTGGGAAAAGTACCGCTGGACCCACGAACATGTGATTTGACTATAATGGAGAGAATACAATAACTGGTAGGGCCTCTCTTTGGAAAGCATCCGCTGAACCTGATTGTTAATTCAGTATTGTTCGACACGTAAAGGTCTTCCGATCTCGTTGGTATCCGCGGACGACAACTATCACATCACGTGAACAATTTCATCCAATCAGAATCGGAGAGTGGTCAACTATTACTCTCGATAGTTGGAACAGGAAAGAAAGAAGAGGCAAATAATAAATGTCGGGCAGAAAGAAGAGAATCCCCTCCTTGTTTTCTTTTAATCCTGTTCTCCACTTGATTCAGAACCTTGGGCAGGCAAGGTGACTGCAAACAGTTCGTTATCTCTGCCTTTACCTGATTCAAGATACTTCTAGCCTGCGTCGCATCCGAGCTGAACCAGGATTCAGTTCGGATGCGACACAGGCTAGATACTTCCCGTACCGAGACTTAAAACTGACCTGTCAATGAGAATTGATGGACAACAATTTGCGGAATAGCCCGCCAGTCACTGACATTTCACACATTTCCAAAAAGAGGGCGTCCCCTGAGGCCAGGACTTGCTAGATCGGGCCTGAAGTTTCACGTAAAAAAATATAACCTATAGTTGTCTCAATCTGCTGACAATAATGTCCAGAATCAAGAGTGTATGTGAGCGAGCGACAAATAGTAGACATGCAGGTCTTGTAAAATTCATTAATAATTCATAAGGGTGTTAACCAATCCAAACGCAGCATTCGAGTCACATGGATACCTCTGTATATCCCCATACAGTATCAGTAAGTAAAAGCACGGGGAGGGTTTGAATAGACAGCAGGGAAAGGCTGGGGTTGATGAATTAATACATAATGGTAATTAGCTTAATTACTATTCTGTAAATTTGATACAGAATACCAATTAACCTAATTAGTATTCTGTAATTTTGAAACCGAATACTAATTAACCTGATTACCATTCGGTAACAATTTGATATAAGCATCCCAAGTTTAATTTCTATTACATGTATTTTACAGTATTTAATACATCAACAGCAAAAATGAAAAGCAAATGTACGTGTAAGCAGTATTTCTAAGGCCAGAACATCTTCTTAAAATCAACCATAAAATTATATCATCGCCAGTAGGTAATTCCTGCGCTCTTTTTACTTCTCTTTCTACTACTTGTTTTTGGTGTTTTCTAAACAATAGCGATGTTTCGTGTTGATAAACATTGCAATTGTTATGCTAATGTGCCAACCATGATTTGTAAAGCCCACGTTGTGTTAGGAACCAATGACGACACACGAAACATTGCTATTATAGTGGCAACGAGAAATTTAAACGAGGAAATATATATTGTCTTACCTTTGATCAGCTTTTTAATGGTCTTCGAATTTTCCCTCCGCCAAATAACGATTAAGCACACAAGTCAGTAAATACAGAGTCTTCGGGGGATACCGACCTCCACTTCGATTTGTAACTTCAGCAATAAATTTAGAAAGCCAAAAGTTCAATTTCTCAGCCGACATTTCTTCGATATTCCGTCAAATATTCCGTCTACGTTTACCGCGTGAAAACTCAGCGTTCTTGTTCACTCTTATCCGTTGCCACTCCTCGAAAACCTTAACCGCCCACAGCTTCGTGTTGTACTGTTCTTAGGGTAAAGAAACTTCTTCATGTAAAATTTTCGGAGGACGAAAACGTGAATCAGCCATCACACTCCAACTCAACTTGTAAATGCAAATGATTGTACTAATCCAAACGGACAAACGTTACCACCTCTCGTCGCTAGTGATAACTAACTGCATTGATTTCATACCAATGCCAATGACGGACTGAGTATAAGAACAAAAGTTGTTAAGATCTCCCTTGAGAACTGAATTGACTTACATAAATTAATATTCATTTCACAAGCCCGGGGGGGGGGGGGGGGGGGTACTTACATGAAAAATGGGTATGTATGTGAGGCCAAGAGGCTCAAACCCTGACCCTGTTTGACCCAATCCGAGCTCCAAAACCCTGATTGCCCCTTCTTTAAATTATCCCGGCCGGTATACCGCGTACCGGGATTGCATGCAAAATAACGGAACATTTCAAGTCGGGACGTGGCATTGGGTAAACAAATCAGCAGATGAAGTACATAGATAAGTACTGAAGTACGAATTAGCGGCGTCACGATGTGCTTGCATGTGGGCAGGCGGCAACAGAATGTCTTTTTTTGACATAGTAGCTAAAAAAAACTGAAGCCTAACTGCCTAAAAAATACTGAACCCCGACCCTGACTGCACCCACATTATACTCAAATCCTGACCCTGATCTGCCCAAATCAGGACAAAACCCTGACCCTACCTGCCCAAACCGAGCTCAAAACCCAGCCCACCCGGGCGGCACATACACAATACGTCACAAACAGGAGTACCCCCCCACTCATACAGACTGTATCTATTACTTATCAAACTCATTAATAATTCACGAAGGAAAACAAAGGAAATCAATGTGCGATACGTGATCTGTAAATCTGATACAGATTTCGTCCTGATTTGCATAAACTTTTGCGTCGATTTTTTCGGCCAAAATAGGTCGTATCGCCAGAATAACTGACAAACACGACTCCGACTCTGTACATCTAGACGTTTGAATGATAAGTCATATACAGAATTCGTGTCCGTACTTTATCCGATTTACAAATTTCATTCTGTATCAGTCACTGGAAAATCGAGACCTCTTCCAAGGGTTGGCAATTTTAAATGTTGGAAATTTACTGGAAGTTTCAATTTCCAAGGGTTGGAAATTATGTCTTCCAAAAACAAAACAAAATCAAGTTGTCACACATTTACTTGCAGAATTTTATGAGGGTTTATTGCAAACGAAGAATTTTGTTTTGTTTTTACGGTTTCCAGTTCTAAAATTATTGCAAGTAATACTCGCCAAGCAGATCGTTATTTCCAACATATTTCCAACTTATTTCCACCTTATTTCTAACGTACTTCCAACCCATGGAAGAGGTCTAGATTTTCCAGTGTCTATTACATAAAGAGCAGCGTGGTTATTGTAAGGATGCATATGATTGACTCCGACACGTTTGTATATATCTATTACACAAAGAGCAGCGTGGTTATTGTAAGGATGCATATGATTGACTCCGACACGTTTGTATCGTATATATCTATTACATAAAGAGCAGCGTGGTTATTGTAAGGATGCATATGATTGACTCCGACACGTTTGCTGGCACGTTCTCTGGTTGTCACCGATGTATTTATTTGAGCAAGTTCTGACTACCATGCATTACACTTTCATTCCTAGTTAAGTTGAGGTTCAAAGAAACAAAACAGAAAGGCGTTTGTTGCTATTACAGACACAGAGGCTTTGTTGGCGAATACTTAGAATCTATTTTCTTATTTCTTTACATTCTGGTTTAAGTTCAGCATTCTAAAGTATTCTATTTGAAAATAGTGTCCTCCACTGACTCCTTGGTTTGTTGATGCTTTCTGAAATGTAAGATTATTAAATTGTTACGAATTAATACCGTATTGTAGGATTGGCTTACGCTATTCACAAGTTTAAGTTACGCTGTTGTGCTGGTAAAAGGCTGGCTATGACGCGATGGATTAACACTGACCACTTTGAAGTTCCCGTATTTCCCATCTCACATGCACCCCCAACAACAACAGAAGCAACAGCAGTATCAACAACAACAACACAACACGAACAACACAACAGTAAGAACAATACAAACAACAGCAACAACACAACAATAAGAACAACAGCATCAACACGACACGAACAACACATTCCCCAGTAAGAACGGTAACAACACAACACGAACAACACAACAATAAGAACAATAGCATCAACACGACACGAACAACACATTCCCCAGTAAGAACAGTAACAACACAACACGAACAACACAACAATAAGAACAGTCCAACAACACAACACGAACAACACAACAATAAGAACAACTTACAGCAACAACACAACACGAACAACACATTCCCCAGCTCCCCTAGATTTTCGGGCACGTCTATCCGGAACATTTCCATTTACACGAAAAAAATAAGGATTGCCGTGCCGATAATATTTGGCACGCGTACCTAAATTTTAGGAGTGTTGTACCCAAAATACTTGTCGTGTAAATCGGGTTTCTATTACCAAACTCACCCGGGCCTCAGACAAAGGTGTACACATAGTTAGTATGTGTTCCACCCACACCCTTCCAGCAATTCTTGGACGAACCGTACTCTGCGTAAGTCGCATCGGCGTTATCCCCTGACCAGCACTCGCCATAGAACTGTACACTGAACACTTTGAAGGTACCGTTTTTCTGGTTGACTTTCTCGGCGCACTCTTCCACTGTTTTCTTCATACGATACCAGTTAATCTTGCTACGCAGGTTAGCCACTAGTTTGGGGAGGGCGTGGAATCCACTGTAGTCACGGTAACAACCAAGGGGTACGAACTTCTTGCCGTTAGGAGTCACGATGACGTCTGTGAACAGGATAAAGAGAAGAAAAATGAAATCAGAGTATACTGATTTATTACAAAGATCTAGAAAAAAGGGACCACGTTCTCGCAATCTCGTTCCCAGAGCTCGAATTTCATTTGGTCAGTTGGTCACCGCTGGCAAAAAAACGTGTGGGATTAACATTCTCGACCCCAGACCCTTCTCATTTGTTACTGCGCATGTTCACAGGAAACGTTTCTGTTGAGCATGCGCTGTAAGAAATGAGAAGGGTCTGGATTAGAACAATGAATCAGCGAAGAGCGTTGAATGTGTATTTATAACACATCAAATATTTTGTCAAAGCGTCAGTGATCCAATGGTGTACAGTTAACAATAGATTCTTCGTTAGCTTCTTTTGTTCTGTACACCAACATGGCCGCCATGCCCTTTGTCATTTGAATCTCTGGGGATTGAGTGCAAACCATCTAGTATATTTTCTCTCCGCCAGAGGACAAATATCAGGGAACAAACTGACAAGATTTGTTCTAGTTCACACGAGGGGACTTGTCCCCGGGACTTGGCCCTTCGTGTGTGCCGACCTTAAAGACCGGGGGTTAAGGAGAAAATCGTATGTGTTAAATTTGTTATTAGTTTCGACGTCAAGCCAGGTAAATTTAGGACTGGTTCATGTTAAAGTGCTTAAAATTCGAAGATGATGCTTTTTTGTACAAATCCAAATTTCGAGTAAAATGGCAACCAAGTAACCTGCGCGAGCGTCATTTCCCGCGTGAAATTCACGCATGCGCACGCGTTCTGCAGACATGTCCATGAGTTGTTGAGAACGTTGGAATTATTTCCCATATTTCTTTTACATTTATTTAATACTTTAATTCAAGGAAGGTGACGTTTCCCGTTAAACGCGATGCTTAATCGAGCTGTTTTCCTGGAGCATATTGGGAGTACGAGGTGCGTTCGATTGACCGTATTCTAAATAAGAGAATGACCACCCACGATGGAGTACTGTGTCAGCAAGCGTTTGTAGCTTACAGTGCAACATGTTCCTGAACCAGTCATTTCCAGCTAGAGACTATTACACCTATTCTTATTCTGTAATACGGTCAATCGAACGTGCCCTAAGAGCAACTATTAATATATCATTTCCAAGTTCTCGCATGCGCGGGGACTGGGACGACATGAGTGCGAGGCGCAGTACCAAGTCAAGCTGGGCGGCGCGAAACAATTATTTTCGCGGGGTTTTCACTGAGATGGTTTATTGTTCAGTCGGCTAATGCATGGGGTGACGCGGTGGTTAAGCACTTCGTCTCTCACCTCTGTGGCCCAGGTTCGATTCCCGGATGCGGTACCATATGCGAGTTGAGTTTGTTGGTATCCCACCCTTGCTCCGAGGGTTTTTCTCCGGGTTCTCCGGTTTTCCTCCCTCCTCAAAACCCAACCTAAATTCCAATTCGTTGGAATACTTAAATATAAGCCTCTGGCTTGGGAGACACGGTAATGGCTTCCTGTATCTTCGACGTAAAATAAATAAACCATTTCTTTTACGTAAAATCTTTACTTGCTTCATGGTCGAAACACAAGTCAAGTAATTCCACCTTTCTCTTTGCTTTATCATCATGAATACTCTGCCTTCGTAGAACTAAATACTTTTTCAAATCATCAACTGTACAATTTGGAAAATATATCGTCTAATAAGAGTGTTTAAAGCGGCTTTCGATTGAGTGTCGAAAGTAATAAGTGTTTGCTTTGGTTTTGCATTTGCTTAGCTTTTCTATAGGATGTGAAAAATGTTTTGTAATTATCAGCCAATTAAGTTTTAAACTAAAACCAAACATTGGTTTGGAGCTGTTTTCGATTGAGTATCGTAAAACCAAAAGCAAAGTAATCAGAGAACCAATCACGGGAGCAAGTAAAAACACAACGAGCCAACACGAACTGAAGTAATTCATGATTGGTTTTACTTGAACCAATCACGAGGAAAAGTGATGATTGATAGCGTGATGGACCAAAACATGTTTGGTTTTAGTTTAGCACTTGATTGGCTAATAATCACAAAACATTTTCCACAGCCAATAGGAAAACTGAGCAAACGCAAAACCAAAGCAATCACGGATTCCTTTCGACACCAATCGAAATCCACTCTAGCGAGAGTTCTCCACGCTTGCGTTTACTTTTAAACGTGATTCAGGTTCAAGTAAAACCAGTCACGAATTACCTCAGATTGTGATTGGCTCATTGCGTTTTTACTTGCTCCCGTGATTGGCTATATAATTACTTGCTTTTGGTTTTACTACACTCAATCGACAACTGCTGCTCTATGTGGTGACGCCATTGTACACAAATTCTATTTGGGATTTGCCTCGCTCCCATGCCGTATCAGTTTCCACACATGTGAGAACGCTTTTTAAGCAATAGACCACACATTTCAATGTGTTCACTGGCGAAATAAAGCACGCGGGATGTCGGGAGAACAGAAGAAATGCTTGAAAATCATGTGCCGAAGGCGCGTGATTTTCAAGCATTTCAGTACTCTCCCAACATCGATCCCGCGTGCTTTATTTCGCCAGTGAACACATTGAAATGTGTGGTCTATTGCTTTTATGATATAACTACGACACAACGCAAGCAGGCGTGCCGATTTCTATGCGTTTACCAGCACAATAGACAATAGATTGTTTGAGTCTAAAAGTCAATCAGAGCGCTCGTACTATCTGGGTTATATTATAATGAACGTGTAATGATTTCACTGGCGTCTTACTGGGGCAGTCTATGTCTGCGTTACATTGTTCCTGAGTTGATAGCTTCACTGCGTGCTTGCAATGTATGCTGGGTACAGACACGTAGGCACCATTTTGGTTGAGTTTCTTGCAGCTCAGTGTTCGTGTGGTGAGGCCATCAGGACCACAGGATGCTGAACACTGAAATTCAATACATAAAGTTTACTAAATGGTAACCGAACAGTACGAGATCAATAACACTAATTGCACCAGAGCTGAAAAGTCTGGTGACTTCGTTTGCTTTGGGGGTCAAAAACCATTAAGCCATTAAGGTGAATATTAATGTTTCTGTCAAAGGAGTTTCGAAAACACTGTTGTTTAACCACTATTAATAGCTGGCAATGTCTTTGTCCTATGTCGTTTGTCATATCGACCATGTCCTATGGTCTATGTTCTATGGACCATTTCCTATGGACCTTGTCCTATGACCTATGGACCATGTCTTATGTCCTGTGGACCATGTCTTATGTCCTGTGGACCATGTCGTATGTTCTATGAGTCCTATGGTCCTATGTCCTATGTCGTCTGTCCTGTGTCCTATGGACCATTTCGTACCTTTTTTTAAATAGATGTATTTTCGTCGAAGAGCCATTTTTAACTACACTCACCTTAGTCCACTTGGATGGCACCCATTCCGCTGGACAGTCCACCAAGTTACACGGCCGCTGCATAAGCCCTTGTGGTTTGGTGCTACCTTTACAGTGCTCATCAGGCAGTGGAGGGCTGTACGTTCCCATGGAGACCTTCCTACGACACATCACCTGACGGCGGTGGCGTCCCTTGCCACATGTCTGTGAACACGGCCGCCACTCGGACAGATACCATCTTCATATCATAAGAAAACATTAATCTCAGTGCCACTAAACAGCTTTCGTGTTTTGAGCAAACGAATGCATTCAATAGCAAAATGCCGTCCAGGATTTAAGATCGACTGTGTACCGTTGTTCGATAAGAGTCTCACTGCATGGTTGCCACCCATCAGGGAAAAAAAATCCCTGACTTTTCACTGACCATAACACTGTTCGACATTCCCTCGTCCACTGAAACAAACGTCACTAGCAAAACCTGTAGCCTCCCCTCGCAGACACTTTGAGGCATGAGAGGCCATCGTGGCAACCTAAATATAAAATTCCCTGACTTTCCCTGGCTTTGACAAGAAATTTAGAATTTCCCTGACCAGTGCAAAATTCCCTGACTTTTCCTTCAAAAACATATTTTTCCCTGACTTTTCCCTGACCTATGGCAACCCTGCACTGGCTGAATTGGAAGATCCTAAAGGATCTGGCGCCAAAATATATACAAATGACTCATAATTACACAGTCGTATTAGCTGCAACAATTCATTGTACCGAAAAGGATGGCGGCTGTCCAATTGATCCAATTCCCTTCCGAACCTAACACAGTCAAAATACCCACATAGAAATCATCTATTCTCTTCAGTTACAGTGTATTGGCAACAGCACTTGTACTGGCTTAATGTTAAGATTTAAAACCTCGCTTTTGATCGGACCTTTTCTGAAATAGGTTGTATATATCACTATGTCAGTTACAGAGCGGATTTCTTATGAGTGGGACACAAATATGGCAGCAGTCTGTAGCCTTACCGTAAACGTACTGTAACTTACTGTACCGTAACTCTGTGATTTGAATGGAATAGAAAGACAAAAGCAATAGGAAACCATTTCAATGTCACGGCATTCCGTACGGTAACCGTGCTGTAGTCCGTGCTGTAGTTTGTCCCACTCATACTAAATCTGCTCTACTGTACCGTAACTCTGTGATTTGATTGGATTAGAAAGACAAAAATAGGAAACCATTTGAATGTCACCGCATGCCATACATACAGTAACCGTGCCGTACACCATTGTTATAACTTGCCCAATAATACGAAATCCACTACATTGAACGGTGTACTTACTCTGCCTGACATGGTTGGGTGTTACACTGCTGCTCCGAACCTGGTTTGTTGGAGGTCTGGTTGCAGAGTTCATCTTTAACCCAAGAGCCGTCGTCTTTTCTAAAGCACTGGACTGTTCGACTCTTAAAGCCTGATTGAAGCCAAAAGGGATGGAATGAGTGAGAGAGGGTGTTTTTCAGCAACTGAGACAATAAGAAGTGAGGCTGGTGCTACAGGCATGTCGCCGGGATTTACCGCGGGCGACCGCAGATAGGATATACCGGCTTGCCAGCGGGAAAATGTTTTGAGAACAGACATCTCCGGTATAACTGCGGTAAATACCGGCGACAAGCCTGCAGCATATGCATGAGAACTAGACTTTATCCAACTACTCATCTTCGCACTTTACTGATCACTTAGTAATTATCCAACCTCGTACCCAGAGATCTTTGCGCGCCTAATCCAAGATGGTGTCGTAAGAACTCCTGATAAGAGTTTTTGCGTGCGCCGATTGGAGGATTGCGAATCGAAAAGCGCGTCCACTTTGGATTTTCAAAAATAAACTATTGATGTCGCATTTCATTAAGTGCTATGCGTTTTAGTGTTGTCAATACTCGCGTCTAAACTGGGTACAACTGCAACAACGTACGGTTGGAATTTATTGGAATCATACTTCAACCGTTAACATGTAGTCCGGCTTAATCGAGGATGAATCCAAGATGGAGGATGATCTTCAGTAAACGCGCATATATTGGGCATATTTTTGGGTCACATGACCAGCCTGCACCAAAGATTCTTAGGACGCCATCTTAGAATAGATTGGCAGCAAACCTTTACAGGATCGGGCCACGTGCTTGGATACCACCTAGCTACACGCTCCAAATACTGTAATTTGTATGAGCTAGTGTATACACCTTAGAAAAGGCAGTTTTGGCTCCTTTACCTAAAGCCAATTGTTCTTACTAATATATTATCTTAAACAATATTGTTTTTTCCTGTTAATGGGTTTGTTTGTTAGTTGAGTTTGTGAGTCACCAAAGCTGGGTGACCCGATCCTGCACAGGGTCTATTTTCCGTACCTCCGGCACACGGTTCTGAGCATGCGCTCCATCTGGTTATGTTCCAGTACACGTTGTCAGCGGTGACTTGTGACTTATGTGGTGAGAACAACTTGTAAGTGACGCCTGGATTCTTGCGGCCGAGACTTACGTACTAATAAAAACAACACCTCATTAGATAGCTAATTAACAATTATTCCTTGACGTGGAAGTGACAAGTGGTGATATTTACCGAGCTGCGAAGTTGTAGTATACCACACAAGTGAAATAGCCAGCCTCAAATGATTTCAAAAAGTTCAAAAAGCCAATAACTACTGAATTCTTCGCGCGCAAGACCGAAAACAGCGATTGGTGCAGAATTGACCAATCACAGCATGCGGTATATACTAACAAGATAAATGCAACACTCCTTCGAGAAGATAAAGTGGACTGGCATAAGGACTTTGGCATATTCTGGTTCCTTCTTCACGGAATGGCGTCATTTTACTACAACTACCAGAATCTTTTTCAAATTCTTTTTCTCATTCAAATTTCTCAACTCCTATGAGAATTCCAAGACAATGGTCCAAATTAGAGGAACAAAAGGATCCGCGCAAAGAGTTCTGGTAGTTGTAGTATGTGACGTCATCATGCAAATGTTCCATTGACCTGATTCATAAAGGTATCAAAGCGAGGCCATTTGTCGCAGCTAATCACGGCAAAAGAAAAATCTACAGTCGATGGCGGAAAATAATGTTAATTTCCTTATAACACAAAATAATAGTTGGCGACATTTCTGACTGACTCCAATTTTGCGATCTTTGGGACTCCTGGCCTCGTTCTGATACCATTGTTACCAGACCTCTTACGGCGCGGGCATGAGATATCAATAATGCGCATAGTTAGTCTTCTAATTAAGGTTACCGGATACCTTCAAAACGAAAAAGATGGCAATTTTTTTTTCCGCACAGAAATGTAGTTTTAGTAGTAGTGTCTCATATACCAAAAACTAAGCAAGCAGGATGCCCTTAGTTTGAAAAACAAAGAAAAAAGAAAAGCAAAACGAGGTCAAACAATGCATACAACTACAATTACAAAGCCAAACAGGAGTCCTCGAAAAACCCGACAAGCGTTCGTATTTTCACTTTCAGACAGAGTGCCGAGTGGTCCACATCTGAACATAAAGAAGAATTGATAAGAGCCAGCCGAGAGAATATTTGTTTCCAAGAAAGCTTAGATGGAAACGTAGTCTGACGGTGATCCTGAATCGGTTGAACCACGATCTCGCTATTGCCGTGCTGTTTCAGACGCCAACAAATCGCTGTCTCCTCTACTAACTATGCTGGCATTCAAGGCGTCTCTATAGTTGTTCACCTTGGCTTTGCCCCTCGAGGTCTTTTGTCTTTCCCATTTTTCTAGCCTGGGAAATCAGCCGACTCTTGCCGCTATCATTTTTCAAGTCGCACATAAAAGAAACATTTTCTGGATGCGGCGTGTAGCTTTGATCGGAAATCAACATTGGCGGAAAATCTTGACAGATAGTTGAACTGTGATGAGAAATGATTGGCCAAGAGCTTGCTAATTGTTGGAGAGGCGGGGCTTCAGATTAACGCACGAGAGACGGGTATATTTTTTGAAGTGCTATTTTCTCGCTTTCGATTTTCAATCAAAATAGAGTTTTAAAAAAGCCCCACTCAAGAGGAATTTATTCGATTTGTGCAAAATTGTCACAAAATGTCAATTGATATCTCAGCTGCGAAACCATGTCGGGAAATTGGGAAATTCTAAAAAGGGAGCTCTTGACGACGTTTCCCGCATATCTACTCGGATTATTTTTCGCCTTTTCACGGAAAGCATGATAACTTTTGAACTAAATCGAATTTTGAAATTTCCCGATACCCTTTTGTAATACGATTCCTCTGAAATACGACAAAGCAAACAGATTTTTAAACTTTAAAATATTTTCGGAGTTGGAGCTTCTGAAAGCCATCTCACTAGATCGGAGAAACGGGATGGCGGAAAATTCGAGATTTTCAAAGAACTCAAAACTTTTTATGTATTCTTGTAGCCAATTTTATAAGCTTTAAAATGATTCATGAACGATTTATCTACGATGTTTTCTCGAGGCGCTACATAATTTAGACTGGAAACGCACCCTGAAAGTATCCGGTAACCTTATTCAATTAAACTTTTTTTTTTCAATTAATATGTATATCAGTAGAAAACTGTATATTCTTCATTTTGAGTTTAATCAATGTGAAGTAGTAAAATAATAATATTAATCTAATTCTATTGCGCACATTTTAATATAGGTTATCAAATGTGCGTTACAATGTTTATAGTGTCAAATTACCAAATAAATCATAGCTAATAACAATTACCAAAGGTGCCACATTATGAGAACTGAAAAATCTAAAAAACCGCTATTGATAGGGCAAAATAAAAAGTTATAGGTCTACATTAGACCCTTCATATCAATAAAATAGCAAGCAAAAGTGTCGTTTTGAACTTCCCGCGGCCTCTTCCATATTAGGAAAATTCCATATTCCATATTTGGAAGAGCTGCCGCGACATTCAAAATGGCGGTTTCTAGGTCCCAGACCTCTAAATCGACACTCGTTGTTTGATATGTTCAGCGTGCCTGTTTGTTGTCCCATTTCAGACCACGTGACTTTTCCCTTGAGTAATGTCTTTCTGTTTATTTCTGTAGCCCAAGAGGAAATGTATAAATTTCTATAATTCGAAAACAAAGAACTGAATCCTCTGGAGAACTATCACGCGGTCTGAAATGGGGCAACAAACAGGCAAACTGAAAGGGTCTATCCTTTTAAAACCTAAAGCCCCATGCAAACGAACGCAACATGTTGGCACAACATCACCCAACAGTATTGGGTAAATGTTCTGCGATGTTGGCTGAGGGTGTTCAAACGATCACAGCATGTTGGGCAATGTTGCGGCGTCTGGGATCAATATTTACCCAACACTCTTCACTTTCTGCCATCTTGTTTGTCGCATGAAGCATTCAGTGCGCACGCGCGAGTCCAACAACGCTCTGCGAACCGTGCAAACGAACCAAACATGTTGTGACATTGATGCTTCCTCGATCACGACTGGTTTCAAACTTCACGCAACATGTGCCAACATCATGCAACATTGCCCAACATGGTGTTCAAACGAACGCAACATGTTGTGCCCAACAATGTTGGGCGATGTTGTGTCAACATGTTGCGTTCGTTTGCACGTTGTCGTAGCGTGTGTTGGGTAGTGGCCTGCATTTGCATAGTTTAAGAAATAGGAGACCGTATCTGGGTGGTAAAGAGAAAATGATTTCTGTTTTCTCTTGGTAAACTGTCCCATAACTTTATCCCGGGGGAGAGGGGGAGGGGGACTCCTACATAAAAGTGACGGGGATGCTCGTCGGAAACTTTAAAAGGAACCTCTAAAAAGTACCAGAATCAAGTTCTGTGGGCGTGGCTCAAATGTGTTTTTACTACTTAAGAGGTACCAATCCCAAAACACAACATTAACTGTCGACATTTGATCCAAGTGCAATTCACTGTGAAAATACCAAGAAGCAAAGCCAGGCCAAGATATCATTAAACAATAATTTGATTTTCTGACACCAAAGTCGTTCTTATCTTATTTTGAATACCCTAAAGGTACCACGATAACCACAACTGTAGACGTTTCAAATTGAACACCCTAAGTGGTACCAAACTACGCATTTTAACCCCTGAAAGGTACCACGATAACTACAACTGTGGACGTTTCAAATTAAACACCTTAAGTGGTACCAAACTGCGCATTTTAACCCCCTAAAAGGTACGACAAGCATTCCCGGGAACTTTAGGGTACGGTGTACTCGGTACGGTGAACTCGGTAGGGTGTACTCGGTCGGTTCGTCTACTCAGTACGGACTTACTATAATCTTAAGCGGTTGTTTAGTCGGTCCCGTGATCTTCACACTGTCCTTGTAGAGATAATCCTCGTGGTCGTACGCCACTTTGGTTCCCGCTGCTGGGACCACCGTGCTCCAGGTATACCCGACATTATATACGTATTGTCCCTTGCTGTTCTGAACACCTGCGAACAACACAGCGAAGTACGAGAGTTAACAATTATTCGCTGAAGTGCCGGTAACTAGTTAACAATTATTCACCGAAGTGGAGGGGAATAGTGCACTATTCCCCAACACTGAGGTGAATAATTGTTTTAGTATATACCACACTCCAGGTGAATAGCCAGCACCAACTAGTTATTTATTTTCTGTCAAATGGACAAAAACTCGCGCGAGATGATCGCTGCTTTGCTCGGAGGTGAATACGAAATCATATTCACTGCTTGAGTAGCCAATCAGAGCGCGCGAAAAGTGTTATTCACTGGTATGGTATATACTAATGGTGGATATTTACCGCTAGTTACCGACACTGAGGTGAATAATTGTTTTAGTATATACCACACTCCAGGTGAATGGCCAGCACCAAATAGTTATTTTATTTTCTGTCAAATGGACAAAAACTAGCGCGAGATGATCGCTGATTTGCTCGGAGGTGAAATCATATTCACTGTTCCAGCAGCCAATCAGAGCGCGCGAAAAGTGATATTCACTGGTGTGGTATATACTAATGGTGGATATTTACCGCTAGTTGCCAACACTGAGGTGAATAATTGTTTTAGTATATACCACACATGTGAAATAGCCAACCTCAATTGAAATTGGTTAAAAATATCATTAACATGTGAATTATTCGTATGCGAGATCGAAAACAGTGAATCCACCACTATTCAATGACATTGAGGTGAATAATTGTTTTAGTATATACTACACAAGTGAATAGCCAGCACCAAATAGTTATTTTATTTTCTGTCAAATGGACAAAAACTCGCGCGAGGTGATCGATCGCCGTCTCGCTCGGAAGTGAATAGCGATACAAATTAAAACAAACCCAGTCATATTTCAGTCATATTTAATAAACTATAGGAGGGCCGCTCCTCGAAATTCATTTTCTTTCTCGGTGTTTTGATACGAAGGTCAAACACTTCAACTTGTTTTGGATATATTAATTCACGCATGCGCACACGCTTATCACCTGACGTTTCATTCCAGCGGTCTTACTGTTTATAAAAAGAGGGTTTATTTGGGATGTCATTAATCATTTTTATATCTTTTCACGTAGCGGCCATGTTGACTAGAAACAATAGATGTCTGTAGAAAATAGTAATTGTACGGACATTCTATTCTCCTGATCTCGCTCGCCAACTCACCAAGAAGGTTGGACGTCTTGTCTTTCATTTTCACTAAAACGTTGGCAGCGCCTTGAGGGACATCTACGATCTTATCGCCATTACCAGGACCTGTATCACAAAGAACAAAGATTGTTATATATTTGGCATTTGGCGCGTTCTCATTAGTTGTTTATTGGTCACGTACAGCAGTCATATTTAACTATAGCCCACCACGTGATCACATCGTGACAGAAGATGGCGTGATGTCTCGCACGCAAGTGTCGCTGGCGTTAGCTTTCTTCCAAAGGCGGGAATGAAACGCTTCTTTAGCTTTACCAAGGAATTTCTTCAAAATGAAGAGCCCTGTTGTTGGTCCATATCTTGCCGATAAATTAGGTGGGGATGATTGGGATATTTCGAGATTAGGTGAGGAACAAAATACTGTAAGATGAGGAACCGGATGCGTAGTCCATACGAGCAAGTTTTCCTTGACAAGTTGCCTTGTTCAATAACTGGCACGCCAGTTTTTCAACAAGGAGACTTGTCAAGGAAAAACTTGTCATTTTTCGTCGTCTACACGAGCAAATAAAACTTGTCAAGGGAAAACTTGTCAAGGAAAACTTGCTCGTGTGGACTAGAACTGGCGAGATCATGCGAGATTAGCCGGTGGGATTCAGTGAGATGCTGATGCAGGATTTGGCAAGATTTAGCAATAAAGATTTGGCGAAATTTGACGAGATTTAACAGGATTTGGAGCAATAACAGGCGTGCTGCAAAGAAGCGTTTTTGTCTCTTAAGGCGCTTTTCATTTACGCGAACTGACTGGTCTCATGGGCCAGTTCTTAAATGGAACGTGTCAGTTCTTAGAACTGGTCCAGTCAGTTCCTAAAACTGACGCGTTCCATTTAAGAACTGGCCCATCAGACCAGTCAGTTCGCATAAATGAAAAGCACCCTAAGACTCTCACAAGAAGAGACAAACCAATGTATTTGTAATGTTTGTTGCTGTATAAGAAATAACTTAAAAGACTGGTCTTGAGGGAAACAAGTTAGTTTTGTTTCCTACGAATGTCGATGTTCCCCGAAAAGACTCAGAGTATACCAGTTAAGCAGAAACACAACAACATACCTACAGTTTAAAAACGTTGTTTAAACAAGAACCAAAAAGCCATCGAGCTTTTCAGTACAACTTTAACCTACACTACATCGCTTTATGGATATATGGCTGACTTACCCACCCCAGCCAGTTATCGTATCATTTATAGACACATGGCTAACTTACCCCACCCCGCCAGTCATCATATCGTTTATAGCCATATGGTTAACTTACCCCACACTGCCAATATTTGTATCATTTATAGACATATGGCTAACTTACCCCACCCTCGCCAGTCATCATATCGTTTATAGACATATAGCTAACTTACCCCACCCCATCAGTCATTGTATCGTTTATAGCCATATGGCCAACTTACCCCACCCCCATCAGTCATTGTATCGTTTCAGTATAGAAATGGCTAACTTACCCCACCTCCGCCAGTCATCATATCGTTTATAGACATGGCTAATTTACCCCACCCCCGCCAGGCATTGTATCGTTTATAGCTATATGGCTAACTTACCCCACCCCCATCAGTCATTGTATCGTTTATAGAAATGGCTAACTTACCCCACCCCCGCCAGTCATCATATCGTTTATAGACATATGGCTAACTTACCCCACCCCCGCCAGTCATTGTATCGTTTATAGATATATGGCTAATTTACCCCAACCCTGCTAGTCATCATATCGTTTATAGACATAAGGCTAACTTACCCCCCCCCCCCCCCCCCACACACACAGTCATTGTATCTTTTATAAAAAATGGACACTTGGCAAACTTACCCCACCTCCGCCAATCCTTAGTGTACTCCCCTTTGATGATGTTACACGATGAGCTATCTCCTCCACACATTCCGCAGCGATCGTGTTTAACTCCGGACTGTAGAACGTTGTCACAACCAACAGACTACGACATAATAAGGAACATGAATGTGTGAAAATCAAGACACCAGCTTTCTCTGAGAAATATGAAAATTGATCTAAAGAGAGAAACAGAAGTCCCAACATTGGTAACTTTTCTATTCAAGTCTCTTAGTTTATATCGTTACATAGCTTAAGTTTTCCAGATACAACGCACGCTCTCATTGGTTGATGCGGTCACGTGGTGCCACTGGTTAGCTAAATGCGGGGAAATGAATTGTTTACCAAAACCCAGGCAAAAGGAATTTTAGAATTGTTACTACATCACAAATCACTAAATGTCTGCCTCGGGAATCGGTGAGTTTTGTTTCTCCTCCATCTTCGACATTCCCCTCGGCTACCTCTCGGAAAACATCGAGGATCTAGCTCAATCTGGCGGTGTGGCTTTTCCCAAGCTAAATGCGGTAGCTAGACAGTACCGCTCGAAACGAGCCACAGTGTTGGCTTACCCAACAATACAAAACACCCTGACCTTTAGAACGAGCAGTACAAATGCAATAGAGCTACAGTATAATGATCCAATCAGAATACAGGTCTCAAGCGGTACTGTTTAGCGATGTTTCGTGTGTCGTCATAAAAATCATTGTTTCCCTCAGGACCAGTCATTAAGTGTTTAAAGCCAGCGATTTGGAGGTGTGGGTTACCTGGGTTACCACTAGCAATGATCTAGGTATTGTTAAAACATAGAACACGAGACATTCAAAGATAGATTATGGTTATAACTGTCTAGTTATGCGGAACGGATAAACTACCGTGTGATTGATTCGACGCAAACTATGAAATATTTGTCTTACAGCTTTAACCCCCAAAACAAACGAATTCACCAGACTTTTCAACTACAACCACAATTCATTTCAGTCTTTGAATGTTCTATGTACTATGTCCTTTGTCCCGCGGTGTTCCGCGGTGTCCTGTGTCCTGTATTATCGTCGTGCAACCGTTTGTCTGAACTATATAAGTGTATATATACCCTGCATCTTCCTTCAATGCAGACGTCTTTAATGGTTAAGTCACTACGACATCGTGTCCCATCAGTAACGCGACCCATGGTATGTAACAGCGCTCCGTGCCGGCACCCCAGTCTACAGGGGTCTGACAACCAGTGGACTTTGAACCTAACATCATACACCTCGCACTGCTTCTGGCGTGACGACTTTGAGCCTTTGGGACAATCCTGAACATGAACATATACGGATATTAGTGCAGTGCAGTGCAATTCTTGGTGCCCATGCGACGTCATCGAAAATCAAAACAAAAGTCTTACAAAGCTTTATTTTTATCAACTTTAGAGATGGTAATAAAAGTATTCACAGAACATTTCACGTCGATATGGTATTTTGTTCCCGAGTTAAAGGATTTGAATGACAGCCCGGCCTTCTATTTTTGCCAATTTAACATTTAAGGCTTGAAAGACCTCGATAACTAAACATATGTAAAGTGAAACTGTCTAATAATTATAGCAGTAACATCAGCTGCTCAGTCTAAACTCTCGAGGCCGCCGTGTTGGTGCCCCCGTGTTGGTGTTGTTGCGGCCGCATATTTTTGCTGTTGCAAGTTCTACGAGGACCATCGTGTTTTATTTCATTACCAATTGTACCGTCATGCCGGGGCATATCACCAACTGCCCACACGAGTAGGGGAATGGGGCGAGCTCGGTTTCGCAAAGGTGCTTGGGATCGTTACTGGGGACAGTTAATTGCGATATTTGCCAAGTTTCTTTGTATTATGCAATTAGGGTGTCCCCAGTAACGATCCCAACTGCCTTTGCGAAACCGAACTCGCCTCATCCCCCTACTCGTCTCTAAAGTGGGCAATACAAGTTTTATTCAGTACAAAGATTGCATACAAATATCTACACTTAGGCCAGTAGGTAGCAATGTCTTATCGAGCTCAAGTACTTTAATATAATGAGATCAAAATAGCGCAATACATAGAATGTGCCGACGAGGTATACATAACAGATAGATTAGAATTTACATCTTAGGTATATATTAAGATATGTATTAATCCTTTCAATCAGGATGGGAATGTCAACATTAACATATCTTCATCCTCTAAGTTTTTCAGTAGAAAACACTGGCGGATCTAGATCTTCAAAGAAGGGTAGAGGCATTCCTGAAAGCGAGGGGGCACCCATCGTTGCCAAAAAATGGGAGGACTTTGGCCCTGCGGGCCTCATTTAACTTTGACAAAAAGTGGGGAGACTTTCCCTCCCCCCTCCCATAGATCTTCCTCTGGAAATATCCGAGCAAGGCAGATAAAACGTGACTTGAAGATAACATTCACAGCCGGTTCACGGCTAACAAGAAAGTAATATCTGGTGGACATCAATAACATTTTCACCGTGAAGACAAAGGATCCAGGAATGAAAATAGCAAGACCAGTGCATATGAAGCGAAAATTAAGTTGAGCTAATGTTAAAATGCTTTCGAAATGAGGAATAATGACATTTTCCGTTTGTCAACATCTTATCTCGTTTCAGAGATATTCAGGTTTTTGTAATATGCAAATGAGATGACCTATGACGTCATTTTGTTTGCACAGCCTGGAGACAAATCACAAAATGAAGAATATCTCTACAAGTATTGGATAAAAACTATTGAAACTTTGCAAATATGTGGTACTATTGAAAATACACATCATTGTGCAAATTATGATGTTGCCATGGAAACACTCTGGCCCCAGGCTTCCACTACACAAACTTCCCTAAATTCTCCTTTGTCAAACACACTTTTTTTGGTGTGGGTCCAAAATAAGATTTGTAACAATGTAGGCATTGTATCTGAGTAGTTTAAACAAATTATTTTTTGTAACAAGGAAAGAAATTGGAATTTTATGTTCAAGGTGAAAGGTGCGTGGGGCCATGAAAGTTTCCATGGCAACACCATAATTTGCACAATGATGTGTACTTTTCACAGTGTCATACATTTGCAAAGTTTCAGTAATTTTTATTCAATACTTGTAGAGATATTCTTCATTTTGTGATTTGTCTCCAGGCTGTGCAAACAATATGACGTCATAGGTCATCTCGTTTGCATATTACAAAAACCTGAATATCTCTGAAACGAGCTGAGATATTGACAAACATTTCATAAGCATTTTAACATTAGATCAACTTAATTTTCGCTTCATATGCACTTTAAATGACCCTTGGAAAGATTCGCCTTGGTATAGTACTGATAAACGTTAACTTGCGTTGTATTTAATGCTTACCTTTGCCATAGATAACAGGAGTAAAGTATTACCTTCGCGTTACAGATTCTCCAAAATCCCTTGTCGGAGCCTTCACAATGCCTCCCTCCACCTTGAGGACTGTAAGTAGAGATACAGGACCAAAACGTTATCACTATAGACCGTATTCGTAAATGCGTATGCGCTTATTCATATCCTCCACCTTGAGGACTGTAAGTAGGGATCCAGGACTAAAACGTTATCACTATAGACCGTATTCGTAAATGCGTATGCGCTTATTCATATCCTCCACCTTGAGGACTGTAAGTAGAGATCCAGGACCAAAACGTTATCACTATAGACCGTATTCGTAAATGCGTATGCGCTTATTCATATCCTCCACCTTGAGGACTGTAAGTAGGGATCCAGGACTAAAACGTTATCACTATAGACCGTATTCGTAAATGCGTATGCGCTTATTCATATCCTCCACCTTGAGGACTGTACGTAGAGATCCAGGACCAAAACGTTATCACTATAGACCGTATTCGTAAATGCGTATGCGCTTATTCATATCCTCCACCTTGAGGACTGTACGTAGAGGAGATCCAGGACTAAAACGTTAACACTATATACCGTATTCGTAAATTCACATCAGTGCGCTTATTCATATCTCAAGCCTCATATCTCAATGGCATCCGAGCGAGGCCCGTTGTCCCAAATATCGTAAAATTGGATCCGGTCAGAAATGTCTTAGTTTCTATCGTATCGCACTGTTGTGTTGTTATGTGTCATAAGGAAATTAAAGTTATTTTCCGCCATCGACTGTAGATTTTTCTCTTCCTGTGAGAAGCTATGACAACTAGCCTCGCTTTGATGCGGTCAATTTCTGTTTCAATAGTTTATCCACACGTACAGAAAAGAGCATGTCGACATTTATTTAGTGATCTTGTAAAATTTGAGTGTTGTGACTTAAACAGCAACGAAGTTACAGACAGTTGATAGTAGAGGTTTGAAAGAGAAAAACAACGGAGGCATTTCTAGCTTCGGTTGGAGTTTTTTTTTCTATATTTGTAATGCCAATACCTCAACAGAAATTCTACACATTGCTCTCAAAACTGTTTTAATGTGATCTTTCATGTGGTATTATTATTTATTAACATTTACTCTGCTTACAAAATAATAATTAACGTTAAACTAATGTCTATGTAAGTTGCAGCGAAGGGAAAAGTCTCCCTAAAGCGTTCTATAGACACCATGCGAGAGGGACTCCCTGTCAGTTTCCCACTACAAATTTATCTTTCAAATTACGCAAATTAGAATGCAGTCTATTGACCACGCTTTGCTTTGGCTAGCGCATATATTACTCCTTCTCATAGAAAAGGTAGCTAAAGATGGCAACCAGCGCATTTTATTATATCAGAGATTTTGATGCGTAGACGCAAGAAAGGAATTAAACATCTTGCGGCAGTCTTGTAGCTAGATTGGGAGGGAAAGGAAAGTGTATCAACTACAAACCAAACCATTACAACAACAGTAATTGTGTGTGTCACTTACGTCGGGTTGGTGCATGTTCGTGATTTCCATATGACACCTCCCTCACACGGCTTAGAGCACTCGGAGTAACCTGACCATTCGCTCCACCCCCCGTCAATCATCGGTGACCCATCGTCGACACACTCACCCTTGATGCACCACTGTAAGGGAGGATAACAGTTAGACAGAATGCTCTTTCTACTGCAGTATATGAAACTGATGGCAGTAACTCTACCGGACCATCTACTGATCGTTCGTCCGTCAATCAAGTAAGCACACAAGCTTGACGCTCTTGGTACAGTCCGCTGGCCGGGAGCTGAATCAGACCGAAGCCGCCGTTACACGGAACAATTCTCAGTGAAACATTTAATTCGTGCAACGGAATTGCGAGGAAACCTTAATGATGGTTGCTTCCCCGTTACACGATGCAATGGTTCCTAATTATTTATTGCGTAGGCAGTTGCAACTGAGTACAAGGCAATTCTATTTTTCGTGAAACTGTCTCGTAACACGCAACGAGACAACGTTTCATAAGCCCATCATGTTGCACGGTACCATTCTTCAGTGGTTTGAGTGCGAATATAATTTCTATGTCGAGAAAGGTCGTGATTGGTCGAGGATGATTGCTGAGGGTTGTGATTGGCTGAAGATGATTGCTGAAGAGGGCTGTGATTGGCTGAGGATGATTGCCGAAGAGGGCTGCGATTGGCTGAGGATGATTGGTTAAGGATGATTGCTGAGGAGGGTTGTGATTGGTTAAGGATGATTGCTGAGGAGGGTTGTGACTGACTGAGGATGATTGCTGAGGAGGGTTGTGATTGGCTGAGGATGATTGCTGAGGAGGGTTGTGATTGGCTGAGGATGATTGCTGAGGGTTGTGATTGGCTGAGGATGATTGCTGAGGAGGATTGTGGTTGGCTGAGGAAGATTGCTGAGGAGGGTTGTGATTGGCTGAGGATGATTGCTGAGGAGGGTTGTGACTGACTGAGGATGATTGCTGAGGAGGGTTGTGATTGGCTGAGGATGATTGCTGAGGAGGGTTGTGATTGGCTGAGGATGATTGCTGAGGAGGGTTGTGACTGACTGAGGATGATTGCTGAGGAGGGTTGTGATTGGCTGAGGATGATTGCTGAGGAGGGTTGTGATTGGCTGAGGATGATTGCTGAGGAGGACTGTGACTGACTGAGGATGATTGCTGAGGGTTGTGATTGGCTGAGGATGATTGCTGAGGAGGGTTGTGACTGACTGAGGATGATTGCTTAGGAGGGTTGTGATTGGCTGAGGATGATTGCTGAGTGTTGTGATTGGCTGAGGATGATTGCTGAGGAGGGTTGTGATTGGCTGAGGATGATTGCTGAGGGTTGTGACTGACTGAGGATGATTGTGATTGGCTGAGGAAGATTGGTTGCGGATGATTGCTGAGGAGAAGGGTTGCTCAAGTACGTTAAGGTCTGGTTTTGACATGAAAGTGAGGCTAAAACGATAATTTCCACTTTAAGTATCTATCTTAAATACCAACTACACCAAATTATGCAGACTTCGATATTTTGAGGACCACAATTATGCTGACTTGGCTTTACATAAAATTGCAATAACAAATGGAGAAATGAGTATTCTTGTCACGCCAAGGTACACAGAGTTTTCCTGTTTCTCTGGTGCGTGCCTTTAATAATCTGACCTCACAGAAGAACATCTCTTTATCCATAATGGAATATTGAGCAAAACAGGTCACGTGACCTTGTACTCGATTTGTTGATCAGCGGTTTTCTCCTTACCAATAAATAAAAGTCATGGTGTGAGGGCAGATTATATGTCTCTCCAAGTCCACAGCATTTTAAAACCAAAACGATTCTTAAAGGAATTGTCCTCATTACCCCATTTGCAGTTGAACGTTCACACGAGGAAGGGTCACGTGACATGTAACATGATTGCAGTTTTCACTGCAAGTGTTAAGGTTCACGAGTTATATTAGTATGTGTAATTTGGTAAAGATTCGCTTAAAACCAATTTCATAACAGAAATAATCAATGTTAGGCGTATTTTTGTGTTGACCCAGGCCTTACCGTACTTGAGTGTGATTGGCTGAGGACGATTACTGTATTTGATCTGTATATAATTTACTTACATGCCTTACTCCACATTTTGTGCCGTCCATTGGAGGAGCCCGATAGCTGATACACTCAAAACCGTTATGAGAACAGAACAGACGACCGCAATCAGTCTGAAAAAAGGTTAAGATAGATGAGCATATAAACTCAAAGCTTATTATTTCTCATTATTTCTTTATCTCTTTCAACTGAAATAATATTTCGTGGAATATTTTACTAAGAATATCATTGATGGCATTATAAGTAAGAAGAATACTTGGTGAAAATGTAATAAAAATAAACGACCATTATACAACATACCTCCACTGGATACGAGCTATATCGAGCTTTCTGATTGGTTGCCTAATACTAAGGTATCAGCTCCGTAACTCTGAGTAGTGGAAGTTTGGCCACGACGAGAATATTAATGAAATAAAATGATGCTATTTTCGATAGCCTCATATCACGTGTCAATGTGTATATATAATAAAACAATTATTTTAGTCACTCATCAAACACAGCTGATTGCCAGCTCGTCTCAGCGCACCTGGTTGGTTATCAGCCCTTAGTATATACCACATAAGTGAATAGTGATTTTCGCGTGCTCTTATTGGCTACTCGCGCGAGTTTTTGTCTATTTGATAGAAAATAAAATAACTATTTGGTGCTGGCTATTCACTTGTGTAGTATATACTAAAACAATTATTTACCTCAGTGTCGGTGATTAATGGTGGATATTTACTTCGCCGCTTCGCAGTTTGGTAGTCCACCCTATTCACCGACACTGAGGTGAATAATTGTTAAATGTACAACTCAAGTTCGTAGAATAGTGATTAAATACACTTCGAAAAATACAAAGGGCTAATATACAAGTGAAGTGATATATTGAGACTCCAGTCTATAAACCTATCGTTTGGCTGAGTTTTCTTAGCTCTGTTTATGTATACTCATGATATTCCCTAATTTAGAAAACTAAACGAGATTTTACCAGCTTTTGTTTGCAATGGAAATACTTGGATCCATACTGCATCTCACATTGAGTATTGCCATCATATACTTGACCGGGAAGTTTGTTGTGGAACTTGGCTGGCTGATGCACAATCCCTCCATCTAGTGGAGAATCATCCAGGCACGACGACGCTGAACCACTGGATAAAGAAATGTGACATGATGTTGATAAAGTAAAGACATAAAATGAATAGTTTATAGATAGAGATACACATGCAGCTAATACACAGTTTGTACCTTAGAAACTCTTGTATTTGCTCTCTGGAACATGGCGACCAACTGAGCGCCTTCTTGCCGCCGGGTACAGCAGACGACATGAGAAAGGACTCGTCTGGACAGTCAACTCGACCGCCGTCATGGTTGACACCAAGTCTAGACAGACAGATCAATCAGTCAAGGGTTAAAGCGTGAGACGGGAAAGCAACGGGGAAAGAAGTAAAACATAATTGTGGCTAAATTAATACAACAGTTTACGGAGGAGTGAGAAGAGGTTCTGGAATAATGAACACTAAGGAGTACGAAGAGGTTCTGGAATAATGACCACTAAGGAGTACGAAGAGGTTCTGGAATAATGAACACTAAGGAGTACGAAGAGGTTATGGAAAACTGAGGGGCGAGAAGAGGGTTAGGCATCCTGAGAAGTGAGAAGAGGTTCTGGATTGCTGAATAATAAGGAGTGCGAAGATGTTCTGGAATACTGAGGGTGAGAAGAGGTTAATGGATACTGAGGGGCGAGAAGAGGGAATGGCATACTGAGAAGCGAGAAAAGATTCTGGAATACTAAACACTAAAGAGTGCGAAGGGGTTCTGGAATACTGAATACTAAGGAGTGCGAAGGGGTTATGGAATACTAAGGGATGAGAAGAGGGTATGGTATACGGAGAAGTGAGAAGAGGGTATAGGATACAGAGAAATGAGAAGAGGTTCTGGAATACTGAATACTAAGGAGTGCGAAGGAATTCTGGAATACTGAGGGTGAGAGGAGGGTTAGTCATCCTGAGAAGTGAGAAAAGGTTCTGGAATACTGAACACTAAGGAGTTCGAAGATGAGATGGAATATCGAGGGTTGGAAGAGGGTTAGGCATACTGAGGGGTGTGAAAAGGGTATGGCATACTGAGAGATGGGGAGAGGTTCTGGAATTCTGAATACTAAGGAGTGCGAAGAGGCTATGGAATACTGAGGGAAGAGAAGAGGGAATGGCATACTATGAGAAGTGAGAAGAGGATATGGCATACGGAGAAGTGAGAAGAGGTTAATATGAAATACGGAGGAGTGGGAAGAGGTTCTGGAATACTAAGGAGAGTGTGGGAAGAGGTTATAAAACTTACGAGTGAGCCACTTCATGTGCGACAATAAGCGCAGTCCCCAGGCCTATGTCACTATTAGCAGTACGTCCAAACTGACTGGTGCACGTCGAGGAAGCCTTGGCCAGACCTGGTGAAACGAAGGAAATACGAGTAGTGCTCGTCCTTGCTAAACCAGTTTGGGGATCATTTTACAGCCAGTTTGGGGATCATTTTAAGGCCAAGTTGGGGATCAATGTACAGCCAGTTTGGGATCATTTTAAGGCCAGTTTGAGGAACAGTTTACGGCCAGTTTGGGAATCATTTTACGGCCTGTACAGTTCCTGTCTTTTTCGACGCTATAAAGTATTAATATCATCATCGTCATCGCCGTCGTCATCTTCATCAACATCACCGTCGTTATTCTATTAATGTTCACATTATCATTATCATCATCATTATCATCATTATTATTATTGTTTATTGATATTACCTCCTGATGTGCCCCTGTATATGAATAATAGAGAAACGATAATCAGTGACAGGAAAAGCATTGAGTACATTTCTTGCTATTCGCGGTAACAACCACTCAAATACAGTGAAGAGTAAATAGAAGGTATTTACATTGGTCTCCTTAAATGCTGAGACTACATCTATTACAAAAGAGTTATGGACTTAGTAATTAGGCTAGTGTAATTATTAGACATTTTATACTTATTAACCATCGGCACAATTTAATAGATGATTTTACAGTTGCCTCAACGAATATCAGTTTCAGCGGTATTGACCAAAACGCACTTCAATGTAATAAAACGCCACCACCCTCTTAACCAAGTACGAATAATAAATTTAGATGTGATACACAGTTTGAATAGTGCTTCATTGTAGGGGCGGATCCAGGATTTTTGAACGGGGGGTGGCTGTCATAGATTATTTGTTCGGGTTCGGGAACATGCAGGGCTGTCATAGATTTTTTGTTCGGAAACATGCATTGCCTCTGTAAAATGCTGCAATTTGGCCAGTCCAACCAGTCCAAAGGGGGGTGGCTTGCCACCCAATCCACTCCCCCTAAATCCGCCCCTGCATTGGTATGAAGTGAGTCGTTCGCCTAGGTACTTCGTGTAACGTACACAGACAGCGATTGTTTATTGGCACTTTGTAAAAAGACTTTGACATGAGTGGGAGTCCAATAATAATAATAGACTGGATAAAAAACGGAAAGATATCTATCTAAGGCAGTGCCTTTTTTCTCTTTTGGAAGCAATCATAAATATATTTCGAAATAGTTTTCATTAATTTTCTTGGTGGATTTATAAGTAGCCTAAATTGTTTGTCAGCAGTTAGGTGTTGAACTTGGCGGTTATTCTGTTCTCTCAGATCTTTAGTCAATTGTCTTTTTAGGTCAGTGTAAAATCCACAATTGGTGAGAAAATGTTTTTCATCTTCTTTTTCAATGGTACAAAAAGGGCACCACCTCTCTTCGGGGGGGATATAAGGGCGAACATGTCTTCCCTTTTCAATCATTAAATTATGATTGCTTATTCTTAACTTAGTTAGTGAGATTCGGTGTTTTATGTTCTTTATTTGTAAGAGATAATCCTCTAGCGCGACCTCTGTTTTGAAGGTACGGAAGGTTCTTAATTTGTTTTGCTGATTAGAGTTATTTCTATTGTCATTAAACAGGCTAGAGAGGTATTCTTGTCTTTCCATATCTCTGGCTCTGTTGAGAAATACCTTTGGAAATACCTTGAGTTCAGGATTTGAGTTGCCGAGCAACCAAATTTCACCAAAACCGTACTTATATAAAATATTACATATTTTTTGTGTCCAAGTATCATTATCATTTGTACTTTTCATTTCCTTATAAGCTTTTGAGAGCAGCGAGTTATTGTCAAGAGCGAGAAGTCTTAACCAGAATTTTATGCTATTAGTTTGGCAATCGGATTTTAAGCTAAACTTCCCGAGCTCGCATGTACATGCTAAGTTTGAGGCGCTCCTACTAACTCCTAACAGCTGTTTACAAAACTTACTTTGCACTAGTTCTATCGGGTTACGCCGGACTATCTGGTAGAATTTTATCAATTCCCCAGACGTCGCTTCCGTAAAGAAGAATGGGTTTTATAATTAGTGAGTCAAATAGTTTTAGGGAGATTTCAACGTTAAATATAAAATTTGCTCCCATTTCTTTCATAGCAGTTTTTTCAGATCTTGTTTGGCTACAACGAACCACAGGCACTAAAAGTTAGACCCAGATATCTATAAGTGGTAGAGATTTCGATATTTTGTCCATTGATTTCAAATATAAATCTGCTCAACTTTTTCCCAGACTTGGTAAAAACGACAGCCTTCGTTTTATCTGTGTTGACTTGCATACTGTTGTCTGTACAGTAATCTTGTAATTTGTGTAAACATTTTTGTAGACGGCTTCTGCCGATAGGGACATTATAATCATGCCATCGGCGTATAGTAAGCAATCGATGGGTCTATCATCAAGATATACGTGGTCGTTTACTGCTTTAAATTGCTCGGGGAGGTCGTGTATAAATAGATTAAATATAGGGTCGGTGAGAGGATATCACCTTGTTTGACCCCTCTGTAGCACTGAAAACTTTCTGTAATCTTATTTTCAACTTTTATACAAGCTCTGTCATTAGAATACATTGAAATAAGAATAGCTAAAAATCTTCCCGTTATTCCTATGTTACTTATTTTAGTTAGTATTTTTTTCCTCGAGATTCTGTCAAAAGCTTTCTGGAAATCGACAAAACAGGTAAAAAGAAAGTTATTTTTCTTTTTCTTTTTCGAGCGAGCATACTTGTCCATAAGGGATTTCAGGACAAATAGATTATCTGTTGTCCGAGAGCCTTTCCTATATATAGTATTGAACCCGTTGTTGACGGTAAGGTTTTTTTTAAATGCAAGGGTAGGGTTTGTATTAGTCCACAGGACCATTTAAGAAGCATTATATTTATCTGTTGTGCAGTGACCTCCCCCAATACTATATGTGTACGTTACACGAAGTACCTACCGTCGTTCGGGTCAATACCGCTGAAACTACTATTCGTAGACGCAACTATAATATCACCTGTTTCTGAGAGATCCAAATAATCATCCTTATTAATCATAATTTGTATTAGTACTTCTCGTAATTTCTGAGTGAACGTAAGGGTAATGGTTGGTTGTGTATGTTGTTCCAGACTTCGCTGGCAAAATCGAACCAATTACAGAATTACAGACTTTGTAAATTATTTGCAAAATGTCTGTGAATGTACACATTTACAGACATGTACAAACATTTTACAAAGTAGTAAATTTAGAGAAATGTTTTATTCTGTAAAATATTTATACAAAAATGTCTGTAAATGTAAACAGCGGTAAAACGTCTGTAAAATGCTCACATTTTACAAAGTGATTATTAACATGTTATAGATTCAGTTTTACATAGTTCTTGGTTCGGTTTTTCAAGTGCTTTGGCACAAATCCTTGTTAATGATTTTTTTTGAATATTACGATAATTGTTCATTAGTCTGGAGTATTCCAATCGAAAATCACTCTATCTTCACGATGGTATTAAATTTTAACCTACGTTGTGATGAGAACAAGAACATCAGCGTGTCCACGTGTGCCGCTTTTGAGAGGGAGGTTCCGCACTCCCCATTCACTCACTTTGATGAGTCTGGTCATCAGGGAGTCATGCTTCTGATAGCCAAGCTGAAAAGAACAGTCACAAGGAAGATAAGTTAGTTCAAGTTCAAGTTCAAGTTTATTCTGCACTCTGTACTATTTACAATGACTACAGTTACAATTACATTAACAATACATTTAAATGAAAATAAAGAAATGTACATATTCTATATTGAGATCGTGCGCAGTGACCAAAGTAGCGTAGCTTCCGAGTTGGACACTGCCTACGATTAAAGATACTAGATTTATTTAGGCACAGCTGAATATTCATATATTCATATTATAATATTTGTTTTTTTTAAAGAGTAGTTGTATATTTGTTTTTAAATATACTAACAGAGCAAGCACATTTCAATTCAAAGTCGATTTTTCCCCAGATTTTCGATGAGATGTACTTAAATGTATGCATTCCGTAGTTTGTTCGTGTTTTTGGTCTATTAAAATTTAGATTAGCGGCAAATCTTGTATTATAGGAGTGATTTTTTTTGGCAAGTATAATGTAATTAGAAAAGACGGATGGCATTTGTGTTTTCTCATTAATAATTTTGTACGTGAATGCTGCAATTCTTAATTTGAAGATATTATCAAGTTTTAGAAGTCTAAGGATATTAAAATATGGCGTTGCATTTTCTCTGCTATGAGCAAACAAGATGTTTCGTAAGCATTTATTTTGGTAGGTGCGTATTTTTGATAACTTGGTTGTATATGTGTTACCCCAGCTCATGAGGCCATAGTTTAAATATGGGTATACGAGTGTATAGTAGAGTATAGTATAGTTAGCAAAACATACGATGTTCATATGCACGAAACTTTGTAATAGAGGACCTTAAATGTTCGCATGGAAGTGAGATTCTCAATGGATAACACCAGGGGCTATTATTTTCCTTCTTTCTCTTCTCTCTCGTTTCTTCGAGCCTCTGGCACTCAGGGTATTACAATGTTTGATGGAAAGTAAAACTTTGGGGACTAAAACACTACGTCACAATTGCAACTAAACAGGCGTTCTGCTTCTACTATTGGCGGAAATAAATTCTTGTTCAGACACGAGGTTTTAATATTAGAAATTGGCTGTTATTTATAATATCAGGAAATAGCATGAATTGATCTCGTAACATTATAGTTTATCCTTTGTACAACGCGGTGATGATCAATTTGTGATTTTGACGATCACGCGATCTCATGTACGATGGTTCAAGTTGTGATATATTTACTTACGCCATCTTTGTTGATTACGAGTTTGACGACGACCAGGTGGATTTTCTTATCTCCGATACTCTCATCTTGAAAGATTCTGTCAACCTGAAATACGTGAAAAGTATCTCAACGCGAGTCATTCACTTGTTTCATGAAAAAAACTTGGATCAATCATGGTTTCTGGGAAACCCCCACCCCTCCCCCACACTTCACCCCAACCTTTAATGGTTAATCATTAATAGAACGATGCATATTCAAGGGAGGGGTGGGTGGGTAGTTTTCCAGAAACCGGGATTGAGCCAAACACTGGACCTCTTCCATGGGATGGAAATTTGCGCTCAAACTACCCACCCACCCCTCCCTTGGGTATGCATCGTTCTATTAACGATTTTTAAAACCATTAAAGGTTGGGGTGAAGTGTGGGGGAGGGGTGGGGGTTTCCCAAAAACCGTGATTGATCCAAATTTCCATGGTTTTGCACACTTCCAACGGATGGAATTAATAATAATAAATAATAATAATGATAATAGTAATGGATTAATCAGTGGCATATCCACGAGGTGGCTCTTCATCCACTGATGGGCCTACGATTTAACGTCCTTATCCGAGAAGACGTGAAGGTCTAACCATTTGCAGCTCGTGAACGAACTATACGAATTGTTTCACAAAGGCAGCATCTTCTACTCAGTTATTTTAAGACCCTGAATGTTGGTCCGGCCGGAGTTTGAACCGTCGACCTCCCGCACGACAGACCGGCGCTTAACTACTGAGCTAACTGGGAGGCGGTCAATTAGTATAGGGAATCAAATGGGAACGAGTGAAATTAGGGATAGATTTCACGCATGTTTGTCAAAATCGAAGTAATTTCTCGAGTCGCTTCGGATTATTACGTAGTTGGCTTTGCTTTTAACTTTCCATTGTCAGAAGAAAAAAAGGGTGTCAGAAGAAAAAAAGAGAGTCAAAGTCGAATCCCCTTGAATGGTTTCAGTTAAAATGAACAAATTAACTTATCTAATTAAAAAAACCTGTAGGTTTTGAGTTCAGCGCTTTCCGTCGAAGCTTATAAAACAATTTGAACAACATAATAAGATGGACAGGTCTGCAAAATACTGCGCATGTCCAGTCAGCGGTAGAAATCGCGGGAGCAAGTCTAAATGCTCCTAAATGGTTTCTGTTTAAAAAAAATCGACACATCGCAAGAAAGACCGGGGATTAAGGGGAAAATCACAAGAGATAAGAGATTTATTAGTTTAGTCATCAAGCCAATCAAATCTGGGACTGGTCCATGAAAGGACTTAAATTCGAAGCTTGTCCTTTTTTGTAACAATGCTTTGAAGTTCAAATTTCGAGTGAAAATTCAACCAAAATGATGAAGTCACGCATGCGCAATCGTTTTGCAGACCTGTCAACAGAGTGCATCATAACCGTACTACATATAGCACTAATTAAAAATAGATAACAAAGGATTTAGTGCTATTTGACTACGCTCTATCGGGGATATCACAGTACCGCTCGAGACTTGTATTCTGACTGGAGCCATTATCCTGTAGCTCTATTATTTTTGTACTGCACGTTCTAAAGGTTAGGGTGTTTTGTATTGTTGGGTAAGCCAATGATGTGGCTCGTTTCGAGGCGCTCGAGGCGCTCTATAGATAAATATTTACTTACGATATGTGCAATCATGAGCATGTAATTGGCGATTTTATCTTCTCCATAGTTCTTTGTAAGGTACTGGTCTGCTACCAGTGCCACCTCCATCTGCTTATGCCCGGGCGACAATACGTTACTACCTGCTGATCGCCTCTGACGGCGATCAACGACGCTCCTTTTAGAACGGGACTCTGTGGAAAATTCAGTCAGTAACATTACTTCGGCCATCCCAATAAGATGTTTCGTTTGCTATCGCCCTCTCTTTCGTGATGGTGGGTCGGTCGGTCGGTCGCACCTCCCCATCCCCTCCCCCCCCAAAAAAAAAACCCACACACATCGACGTTAGGGGGTCTGGAACCAAGTAAGCCTGGTTACGAAGTCAGCTTGAAGATTCACGTTAAAACTGACATGTATTCTTCGACCACTGTTTCCTGACACTAGTTGTGGTTGATAATTTACATGAGAAAAGCAAGAAACTAAAACGTAGAGAGCTCGTAAAAGAGGGTGCAGTTATAACATTTTATTCAATCTTTTTTTTACTTTTCCATGAAATTGGGGTGATGGTAAACGAAACATTTATTGGGCTGGCCTTGTCTTCTAGGCCGAATCGAAGTATGGCGATTTCGCTTCTACCAAAAGCGTCCCCATGAAACTGCCCCTACCGTCTAAAATATCACTTTGAAATGAGTAGTTTTGAAAGTTTGGGTGACATACATGTTGCAAGAAATATATCACAGCTCAAAATTAGAGGCTTTTGTATGAGAATAGGTAGTTACGACTGACTAGCCTCATTTATATATATTTTGAACCTTAATAAATTCACAAGGGTTCAATATTTCATATCCAAACTCAAAAACCTTTTATATTGCACAGTTTATATCAGCTTCTCCTAATTATAAATTGTAGAATGATCTACCTATAGCGTTATTTAAGCTCCATAAGACTCAAGATGGATTTTCAATGTCGCGTATTTTCACGTACATAAAACGTGCGCCAAAAAAACGTCCGCAAATAATCCCACTGTCGCGAATTTAAAATTCCGCGATCGTTTATACTTGCGTTTTTAAAATGGTAGTTTACTCGCGTAAAAAAATATTTGCTTCCTTGTTTAAGCACGTTTACGTACGTAGAGAAAAACGCGACAAGGAAATTCGCCTTCACTGAAGAACATTGCTTAGTGTGAAACGTTTCTCACAGGTTTTTTTTATATTAATCGATAGCTAAGTTGAAGAGAACCAAACAACTAAAACCATTAGACTTCTCGCTCTTGCAGTCTTGAAACCTTGAGCTCACAGTCTAATCGTTAAATAGCTGGTGGTTAAGTAGCCAATCAGAGTGCGAGTTCGCAGAACAGCCGTCAGTATTTTCATTGTTGTACAAAGATCACAAAGAAGGAGTCTCTCATTCAACTACTGCGCGTTGTTGTGAGTTAAAGGGGCTGTGTCACGGTAAGACTTTACATTCGTTTTTCCGGGCCGGAAAGAGCTATTTCCACCGATTTTGATATGAACTAACGAACCTCTCGGCCATGTGGGATGCTTAAAATGAAACCAAATATGCAAAAATGACTAACAAACAGTGTATATAAACAGTCTCCAGGGAAAATATTGAAAATCCTTTCAATCAAGCATTGAGGGAGGGAAGTTTAACTGTTTATATCCAATTAACAGACACTAAACGAGCGATTACTCGATACATGAGCAGTACCATGACCTTGGCCCTTTAAAGGAGAACTAAACCCTAAAATCAACCCAACGTCTTTACAAAGATGTATTCTAAAGAAATAAGTTCTGATATTTTATTTTTCTGTGATGCGCGTCTATGAGGAGAAAATTAGTCTCCAAGTTCGATTTTCCGCTGAAAAATCTATATTGTGTGGCGGCTCAATTCAGTGCAAATTTCCCCATAACGTACGTCACACATACCAAGGAAGAACGATCACACCTCTAGCACAAAGAAAGCACAATGGTCCGCAATTAGAAGCCATTAGGCCTGCTATTCAATGTAGGGGACGGCGTGGCAAAACTAATTTATTCCCCGTATACTACCGTCTGTACATACCGGAGGCTGTGAGGAAGGTTTTCGGATTTTCTCTTGCTAGACGCGCAACACAGAAAAATTAAATAGCAGAACTTATTTCTTTCGAATACATGTTTGTATAGACATTGGGTTGATTTTAGGGTTGAGTTCCCCTTTAATGGTGATGTTTAAAATGATCCATGATTGACCAGGCCGTGTTCAAGTGCTAACCTTTCATTTGACACGTGGTTCTCTTGCTCGTTGCATCGTCCAGTGACTGTCTGTACACCACGTGTGGGTGTCCTCCTCCAGGTGACCCATAGTCCTTAGCGAGGTGTGCAGGTAGTGGATGCACAAACAACAACTGGTCTAACAGGTTTATCATACCGGTCTGAATACAGAAAAAGACTTGGGCTCAATCCCGGTTTCTGGTAAACTACCCACCCACCCCTCCCTTGGATATTAATGATTAACCATTAAAGGTTAGGGTGAAGTGTGGGTGAGGGGTGGGGGTTCCCAGAAACCGTGATGGATCCAAGATTTGTTACTTATGATCTCGCGCATATTTCACTGTGCTATCACCAATGCGTCAGATTGCACGTGCAAGAGAAAGCGTTACGTCACGCTAAATTCCAATTCGAACTGTGGATTAGCCGGCTCCTGACTTCGATCAGTTGCTATTGTTGGTCTCCTTAGAAATTCAGATTTTGTCAAGTTGTGTATAAGTCACCCCACATTCTCTGTGACGGTGGAAATGGTAAAAAAAAAAAGAAGTAAAATGCGGTAAGTGCAGTATAGTAGACATTTAATGTAACACACAAAATAAATACTTACTTTACCTAACCGTAACGTACATGCAGACTTATCTCGTTCCCAGAGCCCGCGTTCCTTTCCGCTTGCTCAGCGCCTTGGTCGCCGCCGGCCGTAAAACGCGCGTAGATCTTACCCTGCTAAACAGAGATTCCTTCCCTTCCTTTAACCGAGAGCCGGAGTGTGCAACCGACCGCTTTTCTATCGAGCATGCGCAAGTTTACGTCATACGCTGACGTCACTTCCTCTCGGTACATCGAAGCGAAAGAAAGTCTGAAAGAAGACGACGCGAACTGTTTTACTGCCGAAGCAGGATATCAAAACTATATTTAGTATAGCTCACAGGTACATTTCCTTAGTTCTCAAGAAGGTCTAACTGTGTTCATGCACCTTTGGAAAACAGAGACGAATATCAACCAAAAATACGCAACGAGTTCTAATGTTTATGCTCAAACCTGTATTCTGTTAACAGTATGACAAACGTACTTCTCCTGAGACAAAGTTATGTAGTGCAGAGCTTGAGTTTAGTGGACGGAAAACTTTCGCAATCCGACGCTCTCTGGACCCGATATCACCTTCTCGATTTACCTTTCAAATTCCGACGAGCAAAATCTTGACCGAACGCACACAACCGGATATGATCCGCCGACTCGTAAACGGCCAACGTTTGAACTCTGTGACATGCGTAAAATTTAAACCATCCATAGTTGTGGACGGCGACTGTCGGTGCGTGCAGAGCATCGGCAGCAAAATGTGATCCTCTCTCTCTCCTTCTCCCTTTCGCCTTGAGAGAGAGACCACAACAAAGACTAATTAAAGACTCTCTCTCCCTCTCCCTTTCGTCTTGAGAAAGAGACCACAACAAAGACTAATTAAAGACTCTCTCTCCCTCTCCCTTTCGTCTTGAGAAAGAGACCACAACACAGACTAATTAAAGACTCTCTCTTCCTCTCCCTTTCGTCTTGAGAGAGAGACCACAACAAAGACTAATTAAAGACTCTCTCTCCTTCTCCCTTTCGTCTTGAGAGAGAGACAACAACAAAGACTAATTAAAGACTCTCTCTCCCTCTCCGGCCTTTCGTCTTGAGAAAGAGACCACAACAAAGACTAATTAAAGACTCTCTCTCCCTCTCGTCTTGAGAAAGAGACCACAACAAAGACTAATTAAAGACTAATTAAAGACACATGGCAAATGTTTGTATGTTATAAGGAGCCTAAGAAAGGAAGGATATATATACACAGGCAGAGGTAGATCATCTTTATAAATCCATCGTGCTACCGAAAATAATGTACTGTCTACCAGTATATGGAGCGAGTGAAGCGGACTTATCAACTGTGCAATGTTTTCTCAAGAGATGCTACAAGAGGCGGTATACGTCTAACTTATATCTTATTCACCAACTTTTAGAGAAAGCCGATAGAAAACTATTTCATAAGATCAGCAATAACTCGACACACCCACTTTTTACACTTCTACCTAGGTTTAAGGATTCGTCTATTTGTCTTAGGTCAAAAAGTTGTTTCATGCCGAAAGTAAACACCGAGCGTTTCAAAAATAGTTTTATTAATTGGCTAATTTTTAAGTATAAATTAGTATGTCCTTAATTGTGAGCGACGTGCGTTAAATTTTTGAGATTTTTATTGTTAAATATTGTAACATCTCATATGTATTTTATTAGGTGAATAAAGACATTATTATTATTATTATTATTACTTACCAGTCCCTCATTGTTGCTAATAGCAACCATGGAACCTGGCTCTGATACCACGTGACCCTGGTAGTGAGAGGCTTGGGGCGGCATACTGTAGGTGGTAGTGCCATTCTTATGATTGGTTTCTACGACAAGCTTACGATGTAACACGTCACTGGCCTTAGTAAGATTGAGGTGCAGGTTTAGACCGAGGGCTTTGATGTTAAAGTACCATAGACTGGGTTCTCTTGTGCTTCGTTTGTGACGCGAGTCGCTGCGGTGAAGTTTGTAACTCAGAAACTCGCCATTGTTGTCTGATTGGAAGGGAGTGGTTACCTCATAGTCTGGAACTAAAACATGGCACATGCTAGTCACGTAAGCGTTATGGTATCTAATGTGTATTGTTTACTTGATCAGGTATATACAGCTGTATACAGTACATATAAAGCTGCTATACAGTCGTACCAGTGCCCTACGTTACGTGTTAGTACCATTGGGATTCCTGTGGTGACTATTGGGCTTCCTGTGGTGACTAGTCTCGACCGCTTTTTTCCATTCCCGAGGTGGTCGCTTACGAGAGAGTTGACTGTATATATATATATATATATATTGAGAGAGTTTAAGATTCGTATATATTACATCCATGAGATCCATGATGCGTCTCGATAAAAGTGTTGAACTGATTATTTTTTACGTATTACCGTACGTTAATCATGCTGACGGCGGACTAGCGTCTCATTAGCTGATTAATTTGACTCCGCTTATGATTGTGATTGACGTCGGTTGTTTGACGTAGACATCAGCTTCTCACTTGAAGATCTTGCTAAAGCAGTGACAACATGGCCCTTAGTACTACGGTAAAGAAGCAGGGCGTCTTGAAAATCAGTCATGGATGTTTTATCATCGTGATCACATGTTAAGATGACGTCATATTATTGGTAGTTAGGTGATGTAATTGCTATCGGTAGTTAGATGAGGGCAGACTTAATCGTTTGCAACCTGAAATGTTATTGGTTACCCAAACAATAGCCTACCCCTAAAACAATAGAAACCCTAACCCTAAAACAATGGGATTCTTTATCAGTGAAGTCCAATAGGATACGACCTACAGAATAGTGAAGTCTAACCGGTTAGATGTCGTAATCACTATCGGTAGTTGTGGTGTAATCACTATCGGTAATTAGGTAACGTCATCACTAACGTATTGATGACGTCATCGCTATCGGTAGTTAGGTAACGTCATCACTAACGTATTGATGACGTCATCGCTATCGGTAGTTAGGTAACGTCATCACTATCGGTAGTTAGATGACGTAATCACTATCGGTAGTTGAGGCGTAATCACTAGCGGTAGGTAGGATATTCACTATCGGTAGTTAGGTAAGATATTCACTATCGGTAGTTAGATGACGTCATCACTATCGGTAGTTAGGTAACGTCATCACTAACGTATTGATGACGTCATCGCTATCGGTAGTTAGGTAACGTCATCACTATCGGTAGTTAGATGACGTAATCACAATCGGTAGTTGAGGCGTAATCACTAGCGGTAGGTAAGATATTCACTATCGGTAGTTAGGTAAGATATTCACTATCGGTAGTTAGATGACGTCATCACTATCGGTAGTTAGGTAACGTCATCACTAACGTATTGATGACGTCATCGCTATCGGTAGTTAGGTAACGTCATCACTATCGGTAGTTAGATGACGTAATCACTATCGGTAGTTGAGGCGTAATCACCAGCGGTAGGTAAGATATTCACTATCGGTAGTTAGGTAAGATATTCACTATCGGTAGTTAGATGACGTCATCACTATCGGTAGTTAGGTAACGTCATCACTAACGTATTGATGACGTCATCGCTATCGGTAGTTAGGTAACGTCATCACTAACGTATTGATGACGTCATCGCTATCGGTAGTTAGGTAACGTCATCACTATCGGTAGTTAGATGACGTAATCACTATCGGTAGTTGAGGCGTAATCACTATCGGTAGGTAAGATATTCACTACCGGTAGTTAGGTAAGATATTCACTATCGGTAGTTAGGTAAGATATTCACTATCGGTATTTAGATGACGTAATCACTATCGGTAGTTGAGGCGTAATCACTATCGGTAGGTAAGATATTCACTACCGGTAGTTAGGTAAGATATTCACTATCGGTAGTTAGATGACGTCATCACTATCGGTATTTAGATGACGTCATCACTATCGGTATTTAGATGACGTCATCACTATCGGTAGTTAGAGTACAGTGCTGCAGTTTCAGTCTATAACACAAACACAAGTAAGCACTGCCACTGTCAAATGGCTGTATACGGTTAATAAGAAAGAGTCGATTGACCGAGAAATGAAAGGAAATGGGTGTGTGAAGTTAGTTAGTTCACTCAATTAGCCCCAGCTCAGCCAACTCTACTGCAACTTCTTTCTTCTGTGAATCGAATCTTTGCTAAAAAGGTTAATATGCCCAAGAAAGAGCTGCTAGCATGCCATTAGTTCATATATAATGACATTATGTTCAGTGTATAGCGATAACATGGTACCTTTGTCATGAGAGTCAGCTCCAAAGTAGGTTTGTATTTCTCTTTTTGTCATACGGTGGTGCAGCTGAATGTTCTGCAAAAAGAAAATTAATTAATCACTTACGTGATATTCAATATTATAATATATAGAACATGGAAGAGTGATCTTGTTATTTGTTAAGTATTGTAATACACTGCTAACCTCACAGGCAGCCCAAGCTCTGTATTTGCACTGTGTGACCACTTTTGTTCGTTTTGTATATATCATGATCAAGCCATTATTTCACTGAATTCTCAGACAAAGAAAATAAACTTACGTTGAGAGTTTGCCGTTGTCCTGTTGTTTCTCTAGGGTCTAGAAATGGCGTTTAATATGGGGCATTTCTCTCACTTTGGGTTTTTCTATCTTCTCTCTAACAGAGCTTGTGCTGCCAGTGGGCCCTTCTATTCGTTATTTTTTTAGAATGGCTAAACATGGATCCAGATGGCTAACGATGGCTATACAGGGTACACGTAGTTGGCTTACAGACCCAGCCAACTACATGTACCATGTCACGCCATGTCTAGCCATCGTTAGCCATCTGGAACCATGTTTAGCCATTCTAAAAAAAATGAGGAATAGAAGTGCCTTGCTAGCAGTCTAGCACAAATGTTTTAATGAGGCTCTGGGGTATATTAAATTTAATATATTCTGGAGAATAGAATACATTTAATATATTGCAGAGCCTCATGTTCTCACAGATAATAAACGCTACATGTACGATATTATAATAATTATAATGTGATATAAGAAAATACAAGAACAAAAAAAACAAAAATGATAGGTATATAGATAGATATTAAACTTGATGATGTTGAGGTAGGCTTTGTATTGTTTTTTGAATAAGTAATTTGATCAATTCTTTGATGTGTACAGGAAGACTTTCCCAGAGTTGTGATGCTGAATATGAATTCACAGCTACACTGTTATTTTCAAGGAGTTATTTTAACTCCAAAAGAGTTATTCTGTACTAAAAAAAAGTACAGAATAACTCTTTTGGAGTTAAAATAACTCCTTGAAAATAACAGTGTAACAATGGATAAACAGGCTGTGCAGTAAAGAGCAAAACGTCCCGTATACGTACCTCAGCATTGTCTGTTATTGCTGCTTGTGTAAAGGAAACTAGAAAATAAGGGTTCTTTAATAATTTGAAAGGAAAGTAATTAAATGACATTTTAGAAATGATTCATTTTTCAGTTTAAAATTCTCATTTTGACAAAGAATGGACTCGATCTTCTCGCGTGGCGGCCATGTTTCATGAGGATACAAATCTTTGTTTCTGCTCGTCTAACCTCGTTCTGAAACTGCTCAGTTCGAGGCTGACCTTGCAAAACCTATTGTTTCTAGCCAACATGGCGGCCATGCGAGAAGCGCCAATGGCTCGCTAACGCTATAACATGCAACAGTGAGCATTTTGCTTTTTAGTCAGCGGTGATTATATAGTGATTTGATTGGCTGAAAGCGTCATGTCATTGGGTGCAATATTTACAGGAGTTGGAGTAGACAAACGGAATGGAATAGACCCTTCCACGGTTTTCTCAACTTTTGATATATACGTATAACAGCAAAACCGTCAATACTGCTGAAAGATCACCTCGAAGTTAGTCGAAATCCCAAATTTGAGAGTTATATATTCAATAGGAGCAAAGATACAGGCCTGCAAACTCGGACAATTTCAGAAACTTTTACAGACGTTTGTATGGAAATTTTGATTGGGGGGCAAGTTTGTGCCCCCCAGTCGAAATTTCCATAGAAACGTCTGTAAATTTATCCGAGTTTGCGGGCCTAAAACGTTGCTCCTATTCAAGATATAACTCTTAAATTTGGGATTTTGACTAACTTAGAGGTGATCTTTTCAGCAGTATCGACGGTTTTGCTGTTATACGTATATATCAAAAGTTCAAAAAAAACGTGGAACTGGGTCTATTCGATTCTACTTTTGCAACTCTTGGTGAACACAGGGAGCACATGGCCGTAAATAGTGGTCACGCACGCGCAGTAGGCACACCACTTTGGCTAAATATGCATGCCATATGGCCGCCGCCGATATAGACATCATAGGGGAAATAAATATAAAAGTCAGAATACCTCTGAACTCGTCCCAAAATAACAGGATGTTCTCTCGGAATCTGTTGGAAGACCATCATACCCAATAGACAAGATAAACATTATAATTTATCGAGTTGTATTCGCCACGGTATTTCAGTGTAAATGTATGTGAAAAATAATACAGTCGTAGTATGGACAAGTAGCGAAAATACCACAATTGAAGCTCAATAAATACCGTTTCGCCCACGAAGTTGTAGACACATCCAAAATGTTCTCTCGGTTTTCTACTCACGCATAGATTCTCTTTCGGGCATAAGTTACAGAAAACCTCTGCAGTAAGTATCCACCACGGTATTTGGATGTAATTTTGTTCAAATTGCTGTTAAGTTCGGTTACAGAAATGAGATATTTGGGTTCCCTGTGGCTACGAATTGAAAGACTTTGATATGGAGTTAGATTTTCACTCCTGGAATGAAAATTTAGCGATACTGTGCTCTAAATATACTCAAGATATAAAGATTAGTAGTTATTTGAGTGTTGTATGGTGTTTTTTACGGGAAAAGTTTTCTATTTAGCGAGTTTAACGAAAGAGATTTCTACACGAAATTCTCTTCTCTCGCCACAGGTAGCCCAAGCTCTGTATTTGCACTGTGACCACTAAGCCATAACTCTCAGATAAAGAAATTCTATATAGATAAACCCAAAGTGAGAGAAATACCCATAACCACCTTTTCTAGACCCCAGAGAAACAACAGGACAACGACAAACTCTTAAGGTAAGTTGATTTTCTTTATCTGAGAGTTTTGTGAAATAATGGCTTGATATATATACAATTTTTTTAATTTTTGTTACTCTTATTTTTATCTTATATATTTTTATCTTCCTGGTCTTATTATTCTGTCCGATTATATTCAGTATATCATTATTTTATTTGTTTTTATTACTGTACCATTTTAACTCTACTTATTTTGTTATTATTATTTCCCATACTTGTTTTACGTCTGTGTGTGAATATATAAACACACTTAGTACAACATTCGTCTATGAGAACAGTGCAAGTGCAACCCCACACCCCCCTGAATTCAATTAGTGGAGAGTGTATGAGGAGTAAAAGCAGGGCCCCACCAGCTGTAAGCTGTAATACTCAGCGTATTTATTTTATTTATTATCTCCACCTCATCCCTGACAAGTGAGACCGAATACCCCCATTCAAACAATATCCAAGTTTCTCTTACCAAATTTTAAACTGCGAAGAAGTTCAGCAGACAAGGTATTAATTACTTATACGTGGATATGAGGGGGACATTGGAGGCTCTCGATACTGCAACACCACAAAAAAAAACCGAAAACACTGCATTACCGCATGTAACGTTGACAAAATACAGACACAACAATGACACAATAATATTTTTAAGAGTCCCACGGTTTACATGGATTTGACTTTGAAAATTAATCACAACACCGCAAAAATATTGTTTCACCGAACACCGCAGGTCAGAAAACACAAACCGCAGGATTTGAGATCACCGCAATATGGGATTTAATTCACTGAAATACCGCAAACCCAAATGTCCCCCTCATATAACACATACCTGTTTCTGTGTCACTGTCTTACAAGTGCCAGACTACATGTAGTTAAAGCACTTATAAAACCTAACTTGTTTTCACATTAATGTAAAGTCAACATCAAGTGAATAGGTGAAGGGTAAAATATATTTTGATGTTGTACCTATGAGTTATTCACAATTTTTACTTCAAATGTGGTAATAATGTGATGTCAATTTATTTCTCCTTGTGAATGAAACTAATATGCTAATTGTGTGTTATTTGAGGTTTCATGCTGGCAGAGATCAATGCACGTTATACACATCCATAATCTCTGCCAGCATGAATCCTTGTACAACACACAATTAGCATATTGGAAATATAAGCCTTAATTTACAACTCATAGATGCATATGCTGGGGACCAGAGGTCCTTCTCACTAAGTTTACTGACACAGAATGCTGAAGGCACAATCAGTTAGCACCAGAGGTGGTCCTTTTTATGTCAGTAATCTTAGAGAGAAAGACCTGGCACCCAGGGCAATAGATGCAACACTCAAATAAATAAATATGTTACTATTCACATGACCTATATGCTATATGATTTAGAATCAATATTAATGATAGAGATTACTCGGGTATGTGTAATATGTCTTATGTCCAAAACCTTGAATTATATTTAAAAGTATACACGTATCAGTATGGAGAATAATTATCAGTGGATTAAAAGCGGAACTGTGAACGTTTTATTCACTGAATGCTGCATGGGATGCACTGAACTGTTGAGTACACGGTGTGTTTCTGATTCAAGTCTGAATGTAAATACAGGTAAGTGGGATCAATCACTCCAGCTGAAGTAAATCATGATGTATTAACTAAATGGATACTGAAATTTCTGTCCTATGTGTTGAAAAGAACAATGATATTGAACGACTAATTGTTTTTCACAAATCAAATATTCCCACGTAGCTTCGAATGGTCCAAAATTCGACCACTTGATAAGGAACTCTTTACCCTTCAAGTTAATATTTAAGACAAGCAAAACTGCAAGTATGAGCAAATGATATTCGCAGGCAATAACAACTCTAAAATTATTACTTCCTAAATAACAACGTTTATTGGACAAAACCTGCAAAATTAATTTACGATCGTAATCGTAGTCCGTATCAAGAACAAGTACAAGTACATGCAATGTTAGCACTATCAGCTTACACTCGCTACAGGCACAGTCTTGTCCCCTTTCTTGTCCCAACGCGTGGCGAAACGGCACTTAATTATTTCCTCTCACGCCTTGTGATAATTCTCTCGACACTGTACAGCCGGCTTCCAAGTGTTTTTCTTTTTCTCTAATTGTCCTCGCAGAAATCTGCCGTAGAAAGATCATTTAAGTCTCGAAAAAAGCCCACCGAAATGCCACTTCTTCCTCGAAAAGACGCCATATTGGAATTACTCCTACAGAGCCTCGATTTAATGCGTTCCGCTTCTGGCCAATAGCGAGCAAGTATCTCTTTCGAATGATTGGCAGGTGATTTTGCTCATAAATAATAACACCTCCCACTCGTGTCCACTATTTACGGCCATGAATAATTTAGACATTGCGCGCACTGTTACAGTATATCCTTATCTTAACTATACTCATTACAGACCCGGCATTATATACTTACCTGACACTACAGCAAACAACGAAAGAATGAAACAGATCTGTCCAGCGGTCGCCATTATAACGTCATAAGTCTAAGAAGAAAAGGTATCGGAAGGGAAGAAAAAAATGAATTGATTGGCAACGGCAATGGATATGACTATCGTGCCGAGATCAGACTATTGTGCCGAAATCAGACAGTGTAGTTCGTACCTACACTGTATCGCAACGTGTATTCGAATTACCTTTTTAAAATGATGATTTCCATTTATAATATGAATTACAGGAGCAGCCGGTCCTAAGAACGTGCGATTTCATTGGTAGCTCAGCTTGCTTGACTTACTTATAATGCACGCTCGAGAATTTCTTTCCGCGTAGATCGAATTATATATTATAAAACAAATAGATGGTTTCCCTCGTGTTCCGCTTGTGCATCCGCAGTTTTTCAAGACCTGGAGCGTGCATTATTTCGTTTTATAATATAGATACGATAGTACCTATACTGCTAAAAAGCCATGTTATATCAGAGTATGTAACATGGTTTGCCGTGCTTTATTGTTTTCCTTTCATCGCGCGCCTTCGGCTTGTGCTTTAACATTTCTCTCATGTTCTCAAATGCCCATCGTGTTTTATGATAGTATAAAACATGGCTAAGGCTTCTTTATTTGTTAAATAGAATTTGGAGTACCATCTTCTATTTTGTTACTTTAAAAATCTCTTTCGCTAGCGCTCGAAACGTCAGCTGCTACTCGCTCCCCACGGCGGTCAGCAAAACTTAATCGACTTTTAGTTAATTTATTATACCAGTGTATCTTCTCCGCCGACGCAGACCAACAGTAGTTCCTATACAGGAACTAGTTATCCATTGCCATTGCCATGCATGTCGATCCCATGCTAGCCGTGAGGACCGCTGAGTTTAACACGTTTTGGATTAAATATCAAGAGCGAATACAAAAGGAGGGTAAAATTGCACGGTTGTGTGAAAATCTAGTTTTAAGAATCACATACAAACTTGTTTTTTTATATATCAATATTATGTGACACGCAACAGATCTGGCGGTTGAATACTCATTTCAAGAATGAAAATTCCTGCAAACGTTTGGTGGAACTGCCTGTGTCGGCACCTCTTAGATATTTAAACTTTATCAACATGAACGTATTGAACTAAGCGCTTTAGCAGGTGTAAATCCAACAAGTGTACCATGTTACACTGCAGAGAGTATTTTTAGTAATTCAAACCAAACGTAACTAACGCCTCCCATATTAGCCATTTTGGCCGGTTGAGGAAGGGAATGGTATCGAGTGGCAGACATATAGATCTGATTAAGAAATGAACTCCATCACAAGAAATATCACACTAATATTAGTAGGTATACCGAGTTTATGGAAGATTGGGTTGATAATAAAAATGTTGCGAGCTGGAGTGCTCCCAAAACCATTTACTCTCTCTCTCATTCTTAGTCATACTCGGTCCCAATCCATTCCTCAACTCCGAAATGGCTAATAACGACAGAGCTGAATAACGGGACGCGCGGGGACTAAGTACGACTGCAGCGTATATAAAAATGGCGGAAAATTTACAATGTGCGATTACCTTCATGTTTTCTGCAAAGAATAAGAGTTTTTAAAGGGTAAACTTCAAATAAGATAAGTGTTTACGGCAAATGCCCGCCGATTTTCGCGTCCGATTGCGCATGCGTCCTAGTTATTCTGATCTGTCCGCACTGAGAAACTGAAAACGATGGACACAAGCGCGTCAACGAAGTTTTGCTTTATTTGTTTAAAATTATTTCGACTGATTAACCAGCTTAGCAATAACAGGTAGTTGTCTTTGTCGGCGAGGAAAACGGTCATTAAAATCTCTAGATTGATAAATATGTGGTCTCCGCGTCTAGAAAGGAGAAATATCGCCAGTAGAATCAACAGTCACCTGCTACGTGTACTAGGATGTCTCTGATGAACAGTTCACCTACACCGGTACTTGCCTACAATGTATCGGCCATCTTGAAGGTTGCATTATTGATAATTGGTGCAGATGAAACTCATGCAGGCGAAGAAAACAATGTTCTAACATTACTTTGTATTTGATATTTTAGATTTGCCGATTTAACCTACTCGTTTCTAATGTTCAGTGTACCGGGTGTTTCTCACAATATATTTGACATATTTAAGTCAGAATTGCCGAGATCTGGTGTATAATGCATTAAGATCATATAACGGAAAATAAAGTGTGGACAAAGTTACTTGGTAATTCATCCTCAAGGCACCGAGAAATACCGCTTGTGGTAACGGTATCCGAAGGACACTGGTGCCGTAAAATGTAGTTTTGATAATTCGTCGGCGCATTGAGCCGAACGCTCAAAAGCAGTTTGATGGCTCACAACGGGCAAGCTGTGTTTAAAATTTTGGCCCAGCACGAGAAAGTACTATCTATCTATCATATATGCTGTGCAGGTTTCGCAAAACCTACGTAGCCTAGAAAAACTAATAGGATGAATCGTGCATCGTGCCTCAAAATAAATTATCAAAGTACATGGAAATGTTTAATACGAATTAAACCAGGAAAGGCACAAAAAAATTGTTTTCCGTAAAGTTGCGCAAATGAAATTTAAGCAAAGTGAAATGGAAAGAGAGATGAATTAAAGTGTTCTGATGGGAATGTTCCTACCTTTTACTTGACTTCAATTTCAGACAACTCAATTTCACGGTAGAGTTTGGTGAAAGTGCTAGCCCAGATGAAACTGTCCCGAGACCAAAATGAGACAATTACATTATCCAAGAGTATTTGACCTAATCGGAAAGACAACATGTCACGAACACAAACCCAAAATCATCTCTACACTACGGATGTTTGAATTGCAAATCTAAATTGGTTTGTTTTTCGGCATTTGATTAGTTGCCTCCGCTGTCTGTTTCTAAACAAACTTTAACTTCATTTTTCAATTTTTGTCAATACGGCTAAAGAAAGGGTGTTTTCTTCTTCTTTCAAATTTTATTTAAAATGTTATTGGCAGAATACAAGTTTCGCCCGATTCAGGTGACAAAATTTCGAAGCATTTGCATGATCGTAAGCGAAGCCTTGTTTCTACTATTTACAAATTAGCGTTAAAAAACAAATATTTGGTATCGGAAATTCGGCCAGAAATTAGCAGATTTCATCTGTTTATCTTAACGATACAAAATCCTGGCGGTATTTGACCACACATCAAGTGATAATTGGACCTCATAAAATGCCGAAATGTACATGCTCGCCAAGCTGAACAGTGAAAGGAGAAAAGTAAACTCAGATCTTATTTCTCTTTAAAAGTCAAACTATTTAGAATCGGAAGCAGGTGTATTCAGTTTAGGGTGCGTTTTTGGTGGACATATTCCGAAGCCAGAATACCTCGAAATCCTATACTTATATCCCTCTTCCGAAATGTAGAAAGTACTGAGTCGGTTCTTTTAGTGCGTCCTTTAGGATTGATTTTTGTGTGTTTTGTAATGCAACCAGCACTATATTGCGGTGCATTCCTTTTTCAGAATACCAGGAATAGGTTAGGAATTTGTCAGTTCTGCTCGCCGTTGCGTCGACTCACTAGATTACAGTTGAGCGATTCGTCATTTTTGTCCTGGCGAGATATTTTTACAGTACAAGATTTAATACCGACAGTAAACATTTGTTTAATGTAAGCATGATCTTTGTACGAACAACGACAAAATCATCAATTGTTCCCTTTGCACGGACACTTTTCCTGCGTTGTACTAGACAGGCTCTAAAAAGAGTGGACAATATGGAAAGATATTGTGAAGTAAAAGTATATAAGTCTTCGACTCATTCCCATTTTTTGAGCAAAGTCTCCTTTTAACAATATTCAAGGAAAAACACACAATTACCTACGAATCAGGTACGTTTGATAAGGTTCTGTAGGCGATTTGTTTCGTGAATAATGGCAGTACTAGATCCGCGATGAAAATATTTCATTAAATTAAAGCTTTTGAAAATATGAAGGAAATGATGATTTTCGTGTTTAAGGTAGAGCTTTTATGTTACAAATTATTTCATTGCTCCATTCCCCTAACCCTAATGAGCCTTAACTCAAGAGCTGGAAGGATGCTAGACTGAGCCTTGTAGATTTTGTGTTGGGGTAGCGCATTTTACCACTGTAGCCATGGTTCGAGCCCCAGGAACAACTCGCCCTTGCTCCGAGGGTTTACAAATTTAAAACCAACACGCAAAATTCCAATTCGATCTCTGGCCAGTTTAGCCGAGTATGCCCCTGACTTTGATCAGCCCCTATGGTCGTTTCAGGTCCCATTAAAATTTAGTGTTTTTATACCTGATCGGTGGAAATCACAAGTTAAAGCAAAACGTAAAGTTCCCAGTTCGGGTTTTACATTAACCTGGTGAACTTACATTTGCTTATTATATAAAGAACAATAAGAACTTGTGTCGTCAGAATAACGAAGGTTTCTGATATCGAATTTTTAGTCAATTTTATTGACGTGAACTCTGCCTTATCACTTTAGGAAGATCAAGTACTTTGAAGTTGGAGTTAATGAAATTCCTGCCAGTTAATGCATCAGTCTATAGATCGACCATATCCAAATGTGGCGATTTTTAATTTCGCTTTGAACAGTATCAAGTCTTCTTCTGCACGTACTGTCTAAAATATCACTTTGAAATCAATAGTCTTGGAACGTTTGGATGATATATCATGAAAGGTTTTAAATATATCGCAACTCTTAATTAGAGGCTTTTGTATTGTCGAGAATAGGCAGTCACGACTGACTGCCTCGTTTCGGTGTTTTCCGCATACTTTCAAACCTTGATAAATTCACAAGGATTCTATAATTGTGGCTCCACTACACAACATCACAAAGGAAAACTCCTGTTTTATTGTGGTCATTTCGCCAGCGCCCGCAGTGGTAACGCTACTGCTACAAATGCGGGCTACCGCTGCCAATATTGCTGAGCCGGACAAGAAACTCACCCTGAAAAGTTTTTTTTTTAACGTGTTCTTCAACCCTTGCTGCAGCAATGCTTTTGGAGGTTAAAAGCTTGTCGAGATTATTCAGTAGCTACAATAATAGAGCATCAAGTTCGTGTGCCATGTCAATGAATTGGCATATCAGCTTGAATTACAATAATATTTTAGTTTAAAAACTATTTACAACACCACCATGTAAAATTAGCCATACGTACAGGACATAATATATAAACAAATAAATAAACTTTACATGCTATGGGTGCTGGCTTAGAATGCACTACACGTGTTATACTTTTATACTCAGTTCCCATAATGCACTATATGCATTATTGGCCAATCACGTGTTGTTCCCGTGTCGCCAAAATATTAATTTATGTCTCCTTCAATTCTTTCATCCGCCAGAAATATAACATTTACAAGGCCCGATTCAAGCGTCGAACTTTTCATGCGTCAACGCAATAGGCCATTTTGACGATGTTGCGCGCGCAGCTAGAACAATGGCTATCTGTTTTAAATAACAAAAGCCTGGTGAACCAGAACGAGTCTTAGCAGCTCGCGTCCAATGTTGTACTGATGCGTGCGCAACATCGTCAAAATGGCCTACAGATAGTTTGCACTCAATCCCTAGAGATTCAAATGACAAAGGGCATGGCGGCCATGTTGGTGTACAGAACAAAAGAAGCTAATGAAGAATCTATTGTTAACTGTACACCAACATGGCGGCTATGAAGTAGAGTGCAAAGGGTCTATTGAAACAAAATATAATTAGGCGGCTTCTTTTGATATAATTAGGTTCGGTGCATGAAAAGTTCGACGTTTGAATCGGGCCTAACATAATAATAATAATAATAATAATAACGATGTTTAGACAGGGTGCCCATATCTCCGAGGAGTTTTTCAATGGGGCCCTGTGTAACATAACTAATAAAGTAAAATAACGTTTAAAGAGAATAGTTACAACTAATTAATAACAATGATAAGTAAAAATTGATAAAAATGTATATACAATAAGAAATCTAAAAAGTTAAAAAGTAAAATGCGCTTTAAAATTGGCTAATGAGTTCGATTCTCGTATTTCGGATGGGAGGGAATTCCACTCATCCAAAGCCTGATAGGTAAAACAATGCTTTCCCCAGTTTGTTCTTGCTTGTTTAAGATGGGCATTGTTTCTCTGCCTAGTGTTATGATTATGTACATCTTTATTTAATAAAATATCAAAATCGAAGTCAATTTGACTGTTCATAAGTTTGTAAACTAGTGTACATCTGTGTGCTCGCCGCCGTTGACTAAGCGTCTTCCAGCCCAAAGTCTGGAGGGCTTCTGTTGAGGACGAGAAAGGGGAGGCGTCTAGAATCACTTTAGCAGCCTTGTTCTGGACTATTTGTAAACTATTCATGATGGTAACATTGTCTTTATCCCCCCATACGATATCAGCGTAATCTAAAATTGGCAATATCAGGGCATTATATAGAGTTAAACGGGCTCGCCGGGGTAGTAAATGTCTAATACGTCTTAAAAGCCCAATGCGTTGATTGGCCTTAGATATAATAGTGTCAACATGATCGGACCAAGTCATGGTTTGATTAATAGTGACTCCTAAATATTTGATTGTATTGGTCCGATCAAGTGTGACACTATCTATAATAAGCGAGACACTACCACAAGACTTTAACTTGTGAGCACTTCCAATGAACATAAAGTTCGACTTTTTGATGTTCAGAGTCAAAAGATTGTCATTAAACCAATTTGCAACATTGGCTAAATCACTATTTAGCTTCATTTCGATATCCTTGGGAGATGACGAAGAGTAATATATAACAGTGTCGTCGGCGTACATGGAAACTTCACACGAGTTGAGACAGTTTGGCAAACTATTGATGTAAATAAGAAACATCAAAGGGCCGAGTATACTTCCTTGAGGCACCCCGACTGGGACGTGATTACAAGATGAATGATTGTTGTCGACAACTGTGACTTGGCGTCTGTTTGACAAATAGGAGTCGAACCAATCAGTGACGTGATCTGAGAGGCCAATAGATTTGAGCTTGGAAAAGAGCAGTTTATGATCGACAGTGTCGAACGCCTTGGACAAATCCAAGAACGCTGCGCCAGTTATGCAGCCCTTATCCATATTCTGCAAAATACTATCGGTGACGTGGGCAAGCGCAACAGCAGTAGATAGCTTCTCCCTAAATCCAAATTGCTTACACGTCAAAAGGTTATTCTTATTCAGGAAATCATAAACTTGAGTGTGAACTGCTTTTTCGAGAATCTTGCTTATTGTTGGTAGTACGGTAATCGGACGATAATTATTTACATCGGTATGGCTACCACTCTTGAATAAAGCAGAAACTTTGCCCATTTTCCAGACACCTGGGAAGGTTCCGCATAGAAGAGAGCGATTAAATAAGCGTGTGAGAGATGTAGTTATGACTCCAGATGTGTCTTTAAGCAATCTTGCACTAATCCGATCTAACCCAATAGCTTTGTTGGTCTTAAGTTCCTTCAACCGCTTTAAAACAAAACTCTCCGTAATTGATTGAAAAACAAACTTGGCTCCAAGCCCGTTATCCGTTATCGATAAAGTGTGGCGATCAGAAATGCCGCATCCTAATCTGGACTTCAGCTGATTGGCTAACTTTAATCCAATAGTAGAAAAATGTAAATTCAACGTTTCTGCAATCGTTTTCGGCTCAGTCCTAGTTACGCCATCAGCAACAATGCATGTAGGCCTTGAGACATTCTTGCGACCAGTGACGTCATTTAGAGTATTCCACAAACTGCTAGGATTGCTTTTGTTCTTCTCAAACAGATCAAGATAATATTCCGACTTACGCTTCCGAACTTGTTTGTTGACGTAGAGCCTTGATTTTCTATACATTTTCCATTGATAAGTTGACTGAGTTTTAATTGCTTTACGGTGATAATAGTCACGGTCTTGCATGGCCTGACTCAAGTCGGAAGTCATCCATGGGATTTGGATACCTTTGACGCGGGATCGTTTAATTGGAGCGTGGCGATTTGCTGTAGTAGTGAACATGAACATGAACATTTATCCTCAAAAGTTTGAGCTAATTATATGCAAATTACCGCGGCAATATTTGGAGCCATTAATAGAGGTAATCGGCTAACTCTGTTGCCACCCAATTCAGATCATGTGATGTAAACACACATTACTCTGGAGAATTGACCCTTTGAAAATTATTCTATTCAGATAGACATGACTGCATTATGATTAGAATAAAAAGGGAATAATTCACCAGAGAAACATCTGTTTACATTACATGATCTGAATTGGGTGGTAATAGCGTTAGCCGATTACCTCTATGGGGATATATATTGCAAGGTAATTTGAAAACAAAATCAAACTCATCGACGACAAAAACTAATAACATACTGGAGAGGGCATATTAAAATGACCAACTGTACAGAGATTTGCGGAGATATTCAGGATACCGACAAAGTTACGAGCTGACTAAGTCAAACACCAGTCACTAAGTCAAACAGACTAAGTCTGTAAAATTGTCGAACTTTGTTAGCTCGTAATTATTTTCATAAAATTTGACAATCCTGCTTATTTTGGTGTTCATGGAGTGATTGGCGTAGGAAGGTGGGCAGTCGCTAACAATTTGAAATTCACAACAGACAAAAACAAAGACAATGGCTTAATTAGGAAAACATTCATACAATACAATAAGACTATGAAATACTCTTTCTTACTACCTCTATAACTACTTAGTAAACCGAAAAACTACCAAAAACGGAAATTTGGTTACATGTGGCGAAAGGATAAGGGACTGGGACGAGTGGAACCATTTTTCCCTTCTTTCGGCCCACACCGCGGCCACACAGCGGTCAAACGTCTGCGCATGCGTCAAAAGTCTTGCAACAACAACCTATTCAAAAACAAATTCAAAGCGAGCCGGCGGCCGTCACTGTTCACAAACCCGCTTTCAAACCTTGGGAACTTCTTTGGTAAATTACGATTTTTTGGGGTAAACTCAGTTTGAAGTTTGTTCAATTTCCCGTCGACTGTGAAAATAAAAAGCTTAACTTTCACGTATTTTTCTTAACTTTTGGGGGTAGAAGTTCACTGTAATATGTTTTAAGGTAAATTTGCGCGGGAAATACCAGACTAATACGCACGTGCAGACGTTTGACCGCTGTGTGCTCCGCGGCAAAACGGTATGCTCCGCTGGCCAAAAGAACGAAGGCTCTGCTCTCAAATACAAATTACCGAGGGTTTCAACTTTTTTAGTAAATTATTTTACAATTTAGTAAACTCACAATGAATTACAAATTAAGAAAACTTCAACCTGTTAAAGTCTTAGGTTTAGCTTTTTAAGTAGTTTTCTTAGTTTTTGACGAAACAGTTCACAAATGAATACTTTTAAAGTGCCACTGAAACGAAAAAATGTCCTCGGTTTTTTCGAGCTAGAAAGATTTACCTGTCTGTAAACTCTTATGAATGATTATTTTTCTTGACCAAAACTAAAAAATTATATATTTTTTTGGCTCTCGAATATCGCCCAAAACGGCCTTTTTGACGCCATATTGGCGACACTAATTAAAATTCGTGACGTCATTAGTGGTACTCGCAGGAAACTCGCACACACAAGTGAAATTACAGAGAAGTTCACGAGGTCAATATGGTGAAGTTTTGCGCGGCTGCATGGTGTCCCAAATAACCGGACTTATACAAATAGCAGCGGTTTGCCTAACATATCGATGCATATGTTGCCCAAGGATGTAAAAATTAGAAGAGTATGGGTTGCTTTCGTCCGAAAACATCGGCCTGATTTAGAGCCAAATGACAACCTTCGAGCCGTCGACTTGTTGTACAAGACTCTTGCTCTCCGAGATAGCTCCTGTTCCTGAATCGCCAAGCAAGCGGAAAGGTTCTGTACCATCTAGAGACACTGTTATGGCTCAGCCTTGCGACTAGCATGCCAATCAATGAAGATGAAGCAAGCCAGCGAGAAAGGAGAAAGTAAGTGTAGTTTGCCTGTAAATTAAAAACAATACCGCACACGTTGATCAATTCAATTGTTTTTCTTCCAAAATAAACCATTCAGTAATTCGCCTTTGTGATTGTTTCATATTTGAAGCTTCTGAGGGGAATAGGCGTTACTAGAAAGCCCCAGGCAAAGAATAAGACGGCCAGTTCGAACATGTCGGCCATGAGTGCGACTTCAGAGCCGGCCAGACATTCGCGCATTTACATTAGTTTTATTACGAAACCACACAACTAAACAAAAAATATCCCTGAATTCTGAAACTTCACCCTAGCATTCTATGGCTTTATTATCCATATTTATATGAATTCTTTTCGATTAATTTTAGCGACTAGTTTTCGTTTATTTTCCAAAACCTGTCGAGTCAAGTGATACGATACTATCAAACGTGATATAAAGCAGTACACATTACAGTAAACAAGTCACGCAATGCAATTAATCCTTTATAGGTAATTTACGTTCATTACAAACACCAAAATAAAAGAGCCACCCACATACAGTAAGTTGCATTTAGTACAAACAAAAGTTGGAAAAAAACTGGCAAAAAAAAAGAATTTAAAGTAGCAAATTAATATTAAGAAAACATTGATAACAATTATCATGTAGCCCTTATCTGGCAAAGGGGGTTTGGAATGGCTTGAATTATTTACAATGGTGAAAATATTGTATGGTGCTTCTCAGTGTTTTAAATGTTCCATTACATTTATTTGGTTGCTAAAAGCATAAAATGCTATTTTTCTAAATTACTGAATGTTTCTTGTTTTGAATTCTATAAGAATGTTATTTGCAATATTACTCTTATCTGCAAATATCAATATGATAGTTGTGAATGTTTTAATTATATATCTCCATCTTAAATGCTTCTCAGGATATGTAGATTGCTGTTCTCAGTGCTAGTGGCTAAAATGAAAGAAGTATTCAAAACTTGCACAACAGTCAGGCAGAGCCCCTCAACACAATGTTTGAAGGGAAAAGAAAAAAAAAATGAATCAGTCTCAGCCTATGAAAAGAGGAAACAAAAGGAACCAGAACTGTATCCAACATGTGAGTAATGGGATAGAAAAAAATAGTGACAATCAATTAAGTTTTTTTATTGAAACAATAATTGTGTTGTCACTATAGTTACAATAATCTGTAGTTTTCAATAAATGCTTCATTAGAAAATTATGTTGAGGGTTTAAAGATTAATTTTCTACGTAATGACATTTAAAAGTAGTCTAATCATCACTCATACCTATAGTTTTTTGCCTGCTTTGTTAAAAATGGATTGGACAGAAATTTATCCTATTCTGGTGTACTTTATTTCTTTGAATAATCACCTTTGTTTAATAATCAATCCTTTTTTGTAACAGTAAAAATAATTAATACCAATAATTTAATAATAACACCATAAACATAATTATTTTACAGCTGAAGAACAGGACTCTACAGGCTTCATGGTCTTCTCAAATAAATGTATACTACTGGGTCAGGGACCAGATCAACAAGGGCTCCAACATGTAATTAAGAAATGAGGACAGCGAAAGAGGAGCCATCCTCGCAGCCATTGCCGTATCGAAACAGATGCCTAAATATGTATTGTACTCAATGTCATCCCTTGGAAGCTTCAAAGCACCAAAACATATTTTCTAGAAGACATTTAGTTTCTGGCATCAATATGTAAAATTCAGTTAATATCCATAACCCAAATGGATATTCATAAAAGTTTCAGGAGAATAAGAATTTTAACAGGTCAGTAGTACTCCTGAAATTGTATAATGTAACTTTTCGGAGAAGAGGGGTTCAAATAACTGTCTATATATATTTTAACTTACAGTAGCAATTTAGAAATAGTGTTATTTGTATTTTATAGATGAAAATCCTGATGCATCCACTGTGTCAAAATAAAGTTAGTTACTTGGTATATATCAAATGATACCAGAACAAATTTAATTGCAGTACACCTCACAACACTTACCAAATCATGCAAAACACTTAGTGGTGACTGAATGAATTTGAGCCAGATTTTCTTTTCATACTGAAAATGTAAAATTGAATAAAAAAGAATGGAATGAAATTTGCTATGCTTGACTGATTTCACAAACCCTGTGAAATAAGCATCTGATACTAATATTATTAGAATAACTCAACTGCCTACTATGGGTAAACTTGCATTTTCATTGGTTCAAAACTAACAATCCAGATGTTGAAAGGGGGTTGTGTTATTCTGACACGTGCAGATAGAAGGCTAACTCTTTCTTTCTATTGGGCTAGTGCCCCTTGTCAATTGCATGTTTCTGCTGATAGAAAGCTTGTGCTTGTGTTTGTCTTCTCCCTGTATAACAGAAATGCAAGAAAATAATGCAATTATTGCTTGAAATAGTGACTTAACTGCTAGTATTTTGCATTTCACAGCTTTTGTGAAATCAGAGTTACACCCCTTACTCTTTGAACTACAAGTGTAGCTGCAAATTTACAACAAACTATAGTACATGTAGATATTTTTAAAAGTATCAATTGGCTTCGAAATTTGCTTGGAAATTGACTTTAATAGAGCAGCAGAACTGGCATTGTACTGATTGACTGTATGTTTATTTCTCTTACTGGGTGTGATTATTTATCAGGAAGAACATTCCATTGTTTACAGAAATAAATACAACTGTAGAATAGACACTGTTCATGCAATTCTTTCTACTGCAGATAGATATTTAGTATGGCTGGTTGGCCATTTTCTTCTGATGTGGTCATTCATACAGGCTGGTAGAGGTTGACTGTTGTCTCAACCCATAAAGCTAAAGATCCATCACAAGCCACCTGTATTCAACAGCTCTGAAGAACCTAAAATTAACAATTAAACAAGGCTGAGTACAATTTGATCATAACTGGCATATAATAATATCTCAATACAGTGGCTTTTCACCTATATAAGGATTGATCTATATTTTATAACTGACCTATAGTACCTATGATATATATATATACATTAAAATTAAATAATAACAAAAGCAAAATAAAAAAAAGGAAATGGCACCGGAAATAAGTAAGAGTAGTCCATTAAAAAAATATTTTCAGCTGCTAGATGTGGGGGCATATTTTCTGACTTGCTACTTGATTTTTATTTTCTAGCAAAAAGGTAATATGCTATGACTGCAACCCCCTCGGCCAGTTCCTAAACTGGCTGCACCAGGAAAATTCCAAAACATGAGATTTAAAAAATTCCTAATTTGACATCAAGAGCACTTTTCCAAAAATACACAATGTCTTTCAAAAAGACTAATAGCAATAGTGAAAGAACTCCACTCCCAATCTGAGAGATTATAGAATACCCCGCCACTTCGAAAGATCGCTTGTGAGAGAAATAAAATGGCGAATTCGCAATAACAACAGCCGAGTACTTTAATGATTATATCGGGACTAAGCGCGTCGACAGAACCACTGCATGTTCTTCGGCGAAGCCCGATGCAATATACCTTTTTTAATACTCACCACTCTGACAGTCTCTCCTTCGAACCTGGCTTCCAACATGCATGTCAGGAGTTAACTATGGAGGGGGATTCTGGACAAAAATAGCATTAGATCGTACTGTAGTGGTGTATTCCATCGAGCCGCCATACCACTATGTCAAACCGTAGTCCATTATATCGAACCGTCATGCCATTATATCAAACCGTAGTCCCATTATGTCAAATCGTCATGCCATTATGTCAAACCGTCATGCCATTATATCAAACCGTCATGCCATTATATCAAACCGTCATGCATTATGTCAAATCGTCATGCCATTATGTCAAACCGTCATGCCATTATATCAAACCGTCATGCCATTATGTCAAATCGTCATGCCATTATATCAAACCGTCATGCCATTATGTCAAACCGTCATGCCATTATATCAAACCGTCATGCCATTATGTCAAATCGTAGGCCATTATGTCAAATCGTAGGCACAGGCAGCCCAAGCTCAAAGTTTGAAATTATTTGACAGTTGAAGTACGAAGGTTCAATCATCCAGAATATCTGGTATTTTATCGCACTAAATGGCAAATGAATAACACAATAAACTTGCTTTGATTAAGATAATGTTGTTGTGTCTTGAATTTGGGGGCCAATTTAACGAGTTTCTAGGAAACTAGAAGACTGACGAATCTTCACGCCGACTCGTACTCGTAGTCTGAAGTGAGATACCTTTTCCTGTCCGTATTCTTAGTTTTAAACAAACAAATCCCACTTACATTTCAAAATGTTCTCTGTAGTTGCTGCACTAACATACTGGAACCTCTTGAATAATACGCAAAAACAACAACGCCGGCTTGATCTTGACAACTTTAACAAAGCCGGCTAAACGCCGATTTATTTACATGACCGCGGAGAATACTTTCCCGTCCCTTAGTGGGGCTGTAAAACCTGAGCGATAAATGGTACTCTCCCATCCGATGCTGTGATTTTCAACTCCAAAGGAGGTATCATTTCGGTTGGACTTTAGCCTGAGGAGACGGCTGGAATTCAGGCTAGTTGGACTTCCGGTGTCTCGTCAAACTGTGAAGAGGTGTTTTGGATGGCGAAATGCGAGGTGACAAAAATCATTTCTCGGTAGTCGTTGAATGTTTGGTCATGAAACTTGGAGGATACGTAGCAAGGAGATCTGTCTACGGAATCCAGAAGTATCACGTTGATTGAGTGCATGGATTTAAGAGTCATTTTTGCCGTGGAGATGACAGGTACGTGACACGCCATCAAGGGCACCCAACGAGTACTTTTTGAAATTCGTTTGAAACCAGTTGTCTGCAGCTTATCTAGCCATTTTAAGCCGCCTACTATGTCTTTTGACGTATTCTAGAAAGCTATTAGCTGTTCGGATTTTCTAGGTGGAAATCGCGTCAACCGAAAATTCTATGGCAAAATATTCCCGGCCTACGAATTTGTTAGTAGTCTAGAACATAAACAAGAATTTTCTAACCCAAGTAATTTCATGTTGCAAAGTTTTGTGGAGGGACGAAGTTTTTAGGTTTTTGTTTTTTTTTCCTTTAGGCAATTCTTTTCGGTGACCTCCATTTGCTAAAGGTTTATTCTTTCGGTTTTTAGATGTCAGAATTTCTTAGGGAATGAAAATGTGTTCTCGAAAACTTTAGGTGGCCGCTTCACTAAATGATTTGTGATGTTTTTTTTTCCGGATCGTTCTGACTCTATTGATCAGACGAATACGTACGAATATTTTAGGGGAAACCTCTTGGTGTCCCTTTTCTTCTATAATTTTCTGTGAATTGAAAACAAACTTTCTAGCCAGTATTTCAGAAAACAATTTCCTAGGACAATTTTTTTCAAATCCGAAAGTTTTAGGCTAACTTACTCTCCCGAACAGCTTTTTAACCGAAAACTTCGTTGGGTCTCTCTTTTATAGGAAGAGTGAATCCAGGTTTCCTAGCCCGAAACTCGTTAAATCGGCCCCCCAATCCCCAATTAAATTCAAGACAAAACAACATCATCTTCATCAAAGCAAAGTGTTATTCGTTTGCCATTTAGTGCGATACAATACCAGATATTCTGGATGTTTGAACCTTCGTACTTCAACTGTCAAATAATTTCAAACTTTGAGCTTGGGCTGCCTGTGCCTATGATTTACATAATGGACTACGATTTGACATAATGGCATGACGGTTTGACATAATGGCATGACGGTTTGATATAATGGCATGACGATTTGACATAATGGCATGACGGTTTGACATAACGGCATGACGGTTTGATATAATGGCATGACGGTTTGATATAATGGCATGACGGTTTGATATAATGGCATGACGGTTTGATATAATGGCATGACGGTTTGATATAATGGCATGACGGTTTGACATAATGGCATGACGATTTGACATAATGGGACTACGGTTTGATATAATGGCATGACGGTTCGATATAATGGACTACGGTTTGACATAGTGGTATGGCGGCTCGATGGAATACACCACTACAGTACGATCTAATGCTATTTTTGTCCAGAATCCCCCTCCATAGTTAACCCGTCCTGATCTTCTGCTTCATATAAATGTCGACTGCTCTCCTCAGTAGATCCTCTTACTCTTAGGCTCTAGTTCGTTCACGAACCAGACTCCAGAGCCAGAGGAGACGGCTGAAATTCAGGCTAATCTTAATACGGCTTTATCACCCCTCCATCTACTTCTTCTCGATCTTCTTCTTCCTTTTCCGACTCACTGTTGGAAGTCTCCGACAGATTAATACCATCACTTTGTCCCGAATTTTCTTCTCTGATATTCAGACATTTGCAAAGCTTTCATAAACGCGAGTACAACTAATGACGTCACATCTAATCTCTTATGCGAAATACCGCTGTCCGCACGCAGACTCGGAATATACAAAATCTGTCGCCACAAACGGGGCTTTTTCAAAATGCTTAAACTACGAGTTGTGGGGGGTTACGAAAGATCGAATGCACATTTTACGACGCTTAGATAATTGATAAAGGTTTTGGAAAGAAAAAAAGTATGGGTATTTTTTCGTTTCAGTGGCACTTTAAAGTGCCACTACGACGAAATTTGACCATTTCTTTTGCCACTTTTTTGTATTCCATAAGAACAAACAGTGGCAGAAATATCCAAATCAGTGAAAAAAGTTTGAAAGGGGCCAATTAGACCACACATTTTAAAGAGAGTTTAACGTCAAAATCACGTCCGCCATTACGCGAATCCGTACCCGTGGGCGAGGAATGCCTAGTCATTTTTTAGCGTATGTGACGTCATACACTTAAAGGGATACCCGAGTGAAAAACACATTGGGGCTCAAAAGAATCTTCAACATGTTCTTTGTTCAGAAAATGTATTAAAATTTGATCAAAGGTTTTTAGTATTAAGAACGAGCACCTCAAAGTTGGCCCCACGAAGACATGGGCGCCGCCATCTTTGTTTGCATTTACGGAAGTGACGTCACTTCGTCCCACCAGCGTTCTCACTCTCTCACTTATTAGGTGTTTTTAGGATGATAAACGCCTTAAAGGGGCTGTGTCACGGTAAGACTTTAAATTCGTTTTTCCGGGCCGGAAAGAGATATTTCCACCAATTTTGATATGAACTAACGAACCTCTTGGCCATGTGGGATGCTTAAAATGAAAGCAAATATGCAACAATGACTAACAAACAGTGTATATAAACAGTCTCCAGGGAAAATATTGAAGATCCTTTCAATCAAGCATTGAGGGAGGGAAGTCTAACTGTTTGTATCCAATTAACAGCCACTAAACGAGCGATTACTCGATACATGCGCAGTACCATGACATAGCCCCTTTAACTGTACCTCACATACATTGTAGTTCTTATACTTATTCAGAAGTCACTCGAGTCTTTTAAGCCATGTTGTTTTGCTGTTATTAAATGGCAGTTACGAGACCTTGTTGTTCGTCTGATAATTTCTCGCCTTCCCAATGCTTTTCTTCCTCCTCCCAGTCTTCTGAACTTTTCTCATAATGTCGTCTTCATCATAATTCCGGTTTCTGTAAGAATTCCTCTGCAATCTCGATGAAAATATATCCACTTTAATTCCGAGCGTGTGAAAATCATACAAAGACAAGTAGCCGCGATACGCTGGTGGGACGAAGTGACGTCACTTCCGTAAATGCAAACAAAGATGGCGGCGCCCATGTCTTCGCGGGGCCAACTTTGAGGTGCTCGTTCTTAATACTAAAAACGTTTGATCAAATTTTAATACATTTTCTGAACAAAGAACATGTTGAAGATTCTTTTGAGCCCCAATGTGTTTTTCACTCGGGTATCCCTTTAACGCATCGTTCTCAAGTTGCTTCGAACCCATACATTTCTTCTTATATTGTCTACAAACTCACACTGCGAATTTTGCTGTGGTTTAGTAAATAACGACCTAAAATCTGCATCAGATTCTTCAGAACATAGTAATGTGTCTTTCTGTTTAAATTTATTGCCGGATGTTGATGATTTAGGGGGAAATAGAGCCGCTGGCGACCGAGTTGAAAGCTGGACGGATGATCGCTTGGGAAGTGGCCTGCTAGTAAGTAGTGCTAGCTAGCAGAGGTTTCTTATCTTTTTGGGGTAATTTTTCCCCAGGGTATTTCCCTGGTTCGGCTTTCGGGTTGTGCTTCCGGGCTACAGGGAGAATTCAGCGGAGAAATCACTAAGGTAATGATCAGCAGTTTATAAGTCCTAAGTATTGTTTATAGTGAAACCTGGATTGCTAGTTCGTATAAAATGAGAAAGATCGAGAATTATCTGTGTCCCGGCAATAGATTTTCCGGCGAATCTACATTCTAAAATACAATGTAATTGCTATAAAATTAAATTGCTCTCTTGTCTAACATGAAATCGTGAATGATAAGAATTTACTAGAGACTAAAAATATATATTGAAACTGACTGATCTGCAGCTTTTACAGTGGCTATCACAGAACCAAACATCGCGCCCCCCGTTTCTGTTTGACACACAAACAACTGAAACAAGGTACTTCATGAAATAATATTGGTGGTTTCTTCTGTGGTTTATTGTCTTTAATTTAGCAGTAAATTAAAAGGCATACTACATCGATAGGTTTATCTGTTTATAGGAAACAGCAATATGAGTTATTTATGATAAACTAATGTTCTCAGCAAACGTAGCCGCTTATTTTTCGGTCAATCTATACTAGTACGGTCTTACCGGCTATTCCATGTGATACAAACAATTATGGAGAAGCTTCTGTCCTCAAAACGTACACAAACCATCCTTGCATGAGGTTTGAAGAGAATTAATTACAAACCGTATTCTTGGTACTTAACTAGAAGGCGCTTGAATGCCAGCTTTGTGGTTCGTTAAATTGCTACAGTCCTGTACAATGCACAAACTTGAACGGTTATTTCTATTCAAAACGTTTTGTTTGCTTTTCAAAGCGGGAAAATGGTACACTTTCTTACTACATATGTTAGTTCGCGTGAAGGTTTGTATGGGAAAAGTAGCCACACGTGTTGTTGTGGGAAGTTTTGACTGTGACATTTCCCAGTCACTGGTTGAAAGAATCAGTCTCGCCGGCCGGCTAAAACTCTTGACTTTCTATTTTCGTTCTAAACATAGTTTGAAAAAAGCTCCAACTCGACGCGAATTTGTGCGAATTACTTCAAATTTTCACAGATTGTTCGCAATTTATATCAGCTAAAAAACCCGTGTCGGTGATTATTTTAATTTTTAAAAGAGAGGCGCTGAGAGCGATTCCCGCATCTATACTTGGATTGCGCGTTAGCAGTTTCACGAAGACCAAAATATCTTCAGAACGGCTTCGAATTTCCACAATCGCCGACACAGTTTCGTAAACAAGGTCTGTGGGAGTCCAGAAAAGCAAACATATCTTAAATTCATTAAATTGCCGTGGAGTTGGAGCTCTTGGAAACCAACTCGCTTGTTCGGAAAAGAAGTTTATTTAAAAATCAAAATTTTATCAAAATTACAAACCTTAGGTATATCGTTGTAGCCAATTTTATAAGCTTTAAATGAGGTATAATTTATCTAAACACAACGAATATTCGAGACGCTACTTAATTTTATTCGGAACAGTACCCTGAAGGTATACGATAACCTTAAGTGTATGACGTCACGTACGCTAAAAAATGACCAGGCATTCCTCGCCCACAGGCACGGGTTCGTGTAATGGCGGATGTAAAATTCAAGATTCGGAGTTAAAAAAATAAGACTTCCCGTCGTCGTATCGAAAAACGGTTTGAACTGGTAATAATATAGCCACTCTACTTTACGAATATGAGAAAAAATTGATATGTCAAAATTTGATCGTAGGGGCACTTTAAGCAGAAACGTTAAAATCACGGCATGTGCCTGTGTTTCATTTCAGTTTTCGCGGGAAACTGGGGGCGGCCGCGCGCGCGGGCAAGATATAGCAAATACGCATGCGCGTGACGTTTTGCCGCGGTGTGCTTTCGGCCCCAGTACCTTCTCCCTTGCCACAGGTAACCCAATTCCGTTTTGTGGAGTAGTTTTCCGGTAGTGATCGTCGTGTACCGTGGAGATCCGTGGGGGAATCACACCTCACGCGCTCGGAGGGTTGTCGTACCACTATTATATATTATACTATAATAGAAATTTTATGAACATGCTAATGAAGTAGACACAAATCTGGTAAAGAAACGACTGCAATCAGCGAATTCTCTCGTGGTCTAATGGTTAGGGTTTGTCATGGAGGTGGGTAAGCCATTGCATTGATTCTTAACCGGCCGGAGTTCGAATCCCGGTTCAGGCGGAATTTTTTTTTTATACTGAGGATAACGTATAACGTATAACGTCGATTCGGATGTTCGTATAAAATTTCAGAGTCTCAAGTTATTCATAGCTAACGTGGGTAACAATGGGAATTTTATGACGCAGTTGGTTAAACGGTACACGATACTACCAGTTTTCCGGTTTACTAAGTTTAGCCCTCTGTTTACTGCTGCAGAAATCAACACAGCTAACGACCTTTTATACAAATACTTTTATTAGACTTATATTAATAACCTACAATTTCTTACATGACTGCAGTTGACTCAAACACGGACATATTATATTAATGTTCAACAAGGCACCTTTCCATCTTCGCACCAACCATTTTAAAGTAAGTTAAACTTGGACTGACAAACCTGTTTTCAAATAGCACTAACCAAAAACAAAGCAATATTAAAGTTTGCACAGAATTTTCAAATTGAATAAACGACTTATTTGTGGATAAGAAAAATGGGAGCAGCGCCGAGATATTTGCTTGGAAATTGAAGGCTTATATGAAGGGATATTTAATAAGCAATAATAGCAACTATTAATAATACGACCGACAGACATACACCTGTTCAAAAAAGGACGTCCATTACTTTTGTGATCGTAATTAATTTAGGGTCCGTTCGTTTGAAACATTCCGAAATATTCTTATTCCGGAGTAATATTCTAGTTATTCTGCCTCTAGGAGCAGAATACACAGAATGTATTCCAAGTATTCCAGAATAAGTATAGCTCCCAAACGAACGTGTACACGTATTATTCTAGCGATTCTTAATAGACCCGAACGAAAGCGCCATTATTCAGATGTGCATGTGGTCAGTTTTTACCAAAATGGAGGACTGTTTGCGACTATGATAATAAGAGCCACAGATGTGAGCCCCCAAGGTGAGCTTTTATTTGCTTTTAGGGCAAACAAAGGCCTTTTCGGTCTTGGCTTGTCGCTTTTGACCTTTTTTGAAACAGGTGTATTTGCAATTCTTTCTCAATAGAACATTTGCATTATGACGTCGTTTAACTACTAGAATCCTTCTCGAATTATTTTTCTCATTCAGATTTTTAAAACTCCTTTGAGAATACTAAAAGAAACGCTGGTAGTTGTAGTGTGACGTCATCATGCAAATGTCCTCGTCTTAACACTAGAATAATAACCATGGTTACTCTGTATCCGGAGTAGCGTGACATACGTAACGCAATACTTCACTATAACGTAATCGATTACAACGACCTGGCTGATGTCACTCAACCCAGCACTGGCAACCCCGACGAAAACTACTAATCTAATTTAGCATTTTATCCAATAGAATCGAGGTAGAGCACCAAGGCTCGACTTGCGAAATTGACGGATGACAAAACTTCAACTGAAGACAGCCCGAGTCGCGTATGTATGATACGCAACGCGAAGAGTAAACGATGAAACTTATTGAAAGTATTCACTAATCACAGGCGCGCCTAATAGACGTGTCGACACGTGGCACGAGTATCCCTGCGTAACTGCTACTACGCCAGTAAATAGACGTGTTTCTAACAATCTTGAATATACTCAATTTTACGAGACAGTAGTCTCACTAATTTGAAAATACATCGTCGCATATTAAGCCTAACAAATTGTCCTTATTCATAAAGGCATCAACGCGAAGCCAATTGTCACAGCAAGAGACAATCTCCAGTCGATGGCGGAAAATAATGTTCATTTCCTTATGACATGAAAGAACACAACAGTGCAGTACGACAGAAACAAAGACATTTCTGACCGACTCCAATTTTTGCGATCTCTGGGACAACTGGCCTCGCTCTGATACCATTGTTACCAGCTAGACTTCGTCCCGCGCGGGTATGAGATATGAATAATGTGCATACAAATCTACAATTGCAGCTACTGTTATTAATTCTGCTAATCACTGTAACACGGCGGATCATGATTGGCATCAAGAATGATGTCATCAACTCCGCTGTTCTTAGCAGATCAAGTGATCACTAATATACACGAAGGGTTGAAAGACGATCATTTTGAAGGATACAGTCACGTGGTTGTACTGGGTTTCAAAATTATCCGACCTCATTTATTTAAAGGCACTTGTACCATATTGGTAGTTTTCCACCACCAATCGATTGTCGGCCCTTTCTAAAACCGAGTTTCTGAATTTTTGAAGATTGTTTGCCATCCAGTAAAGCCTTTCCCATTGGCCTAGACTACCATAACTAACTAATTTAGACCATTGTCTTGGTATTCTCAGGGGAAAGGTAACGTTGTGTCAAAGTGATGCTTGGTGGTGATCACAAAAGCATGACATCAGCATGCATAAGGCCTATTCGTTGGTTATTGAAGTGATATACCAGCACGCGACTGTTTCCTGCGAAAGCCGTATTAGACACGATTTACACCACACATTCCAATCATTAAGTACAAGTCACTTATTTAATAAAGTAAGCTTTGTTTTTTTGTTTATTTATTTTCTTTCTTGGTTTAATTTGTCCATGCTTAGCAACTGCTTCAAGCACGAAACTAGGATTCAGCAAGGTTCCTGAATCTGCGATTTATTACCAGATATAACTGGTTTCGAGTGATATTCGAGTTTCTGTTACCAGGTATAACTGGTTTTGACTGGTTGTAGCCAGTTTTATGTCCATGCCATAATGCCATTACGTAGGTGAGTAACGTGGTGAGGTAGGGGAATACCCAGGAGATGGCGATGGCCCACTAGACGTGGGGCTGTACTTCGGAGATGTGGGACTGTAGTGGCCAGACATAGGTGTGTAGCTGGGGGAGGTAGGGGAGTAATTGGGAGAGGTAGGGGAGTAATTGGGTGAGGCTGGGGTATACTTGGGAGAAGATGGGGAGTACTCAGGGGAGGTAGGGGTATATCGTGGCGATGAAGGAGAGTACTGGGGAGAGGATGGAGAATAGGTTGGTGATGTAGGTGAGTATGTAGGGGAAGTTGGGGTGTAGGAAGGGGAGGTAGGGGAGTACTTAGGTGATGCGGGAGAGTAAGAAGGAGATGTGGGGGAATACGTTGGAGATGTTGGACTGTACTTAGGCGATGTAGGGGAATAACTAGGGGATGTAGGGGAATACTTCGGGGAGGAAGGGGAGTATGATGGGGATGTTGGTGAATATGATGGGGATTGCGGCGAGTAACTTGGCGAGGTAGGGGAGTAGGAGGGGGAAGATGGGGAATATGATGGGGAAGTAGGGGAGTAAGATGGGGAAGTAGGGGAATAAGATGGGGATGTCGGACTGTAACTTGGTGAGGTTGGGGAGTAGGAAGGAGATGTTGGGGAATAGGATGGGGAGGTAGGTGAGTAGGATGGGGATGTGGGGGAATACGATGGGGAAGTTGGAGAATACGATGGGGAGGTTGGGGAATAAGATGGGGACGTTGGGGAATAAGATGGAGAAGAAGGGCTGTAACTTGGCGAGGTTGGAGAATAGGAGGGGGAGGTAGGGGAGTAGGATGGTGATGTGGGAGAATAGGATGGAGATGTTGGCGAGTAGCTGGGACTTGCTGGAGAGTATCCAGATGAAGGAGAGGAAGGTGAGTATCCTGGAGATGTTGGCGAGTAAGAAGGACTTGCTGGTGACATTGATGGCGAGCTTGGCATGAATGCCGGACTAGCAGGTGAATATCCAGGACTAGCAGTAGCTGGGCTGGGTATGTAAGGACTTGCTGGTCCTGGTGACACAGGAGACCCAGGCTGGGGGCTCCATGCTGGACTGAAGCCTCCAGGGCTCATGCCGCTCGCATCTGAGGCATTTGGAGAGAAGCTGGCAGCCCCGGGTGTCATGCCACTGCCCAGGCCTGGACTCCACGCCTCAGCATATGCTGGGGTAGTACCCCATGGAGTCATTTGTGGGGACATAGCACTTGGTGAGCCTGCCGCACCAAAGAACACACCAGTGGCTAAAGGAACAAAAACAGACCAAGAATAAGGCACATGTACAGTTGAAATGTGGTGTGCGTGTTTACCCAATAAATAACAATTTAGTGCATTTAATCCTACCTGCCATAGGTCCTCCCATGCCTGGCCCCATGATATTTGTAGGAATCTCCATTCCATACTTGCATTTCTCAGCATCCAGCATCAGATCAAAGCTTCCTGTACCTATACGGGGTAGTTTGCCCATGATGATGGCCTCACTTACACCACGCAGATGATCAGTTTCAGCATGAGCGGCTGCTTCCATCAGCACATCAACCTATGAAAACCTCACCATCAGTACACAGTAGCTCCAAATCATGATGGCCAATTTTTGAACAGTTTTCAACCTTGTCTCTCAATGAATTCCATGAAAATATAAAGTGACACGTAAAACATACCGTTTCTTCAAAGGAGCTCCTCATGAGTGCGCCAACATCTTGCCTGTTGATACCATGCCTGGTTATAGCCATCAAGTGACCTCTACATGTCATAATGTCACACAACAACGCCAAGTGACGGTAGTTCACATACGAGCCATCAAACGAGATAACGTGATCCATCTCACGTTCAACTGCCTTACGTACTGCCTCGATACCAAGCACCTGAAAGATGCCATGTTAGAACGCAAACTACGATCATACGAGTCTCATAGAGCAGATTAAATAGGTAGCTGCATGGCAAGAATATATAATTGTACTGTTAAACTGCGAATATAAATGACACATACAGAGCAGTGACTGAACACTTACATCTTCAGTGACGTAAATCTCCATCAGCTTATAATACATGTATTAAGTTATTTTGGTGCACGTACGTGACACTACTGAATTGAGGTATACGTACCGAGAATATTTCACAGATGTCATTAGAGGTCGTGCGAACAGGGTCCACATCCCTCTGACTGAGAACCTGCAGTGAAAGCAAAACACGGACACATGTTTAACGTTTAGTTGTGGTTTACAAGTGTACCTCTTACCAGTGTTTTTATGTTGTAAATTTTGTTTTGATGGGTGGAGGGAGGGGTCACAATCGTCAATTTATATCGGGATTTATTAGCGACTGCATTTGACCACTTTAGAAACGAGTAGGGAATGCTTGGGATCATCACTGGGGACAGTTAATTGCGATATTTGCCATGTTTCTTTGTATTCTGCAATTAAGGTGTCCTCAGTAACGATCCCAAACGCTTTTGTGAAACCGAACTCGCCCCGTCCCCCTACAAGTTTCTAAAGTGGGCAATAGTAAATGTATCATGAAGATCTATTATGAATATCATGTCAGCAAACGTTTGTAGCTTACAGTGCAAAATGTGCCTGAACCAGTCATTTCCAGAGACTATTCCATCTATTCTTATTCTCGACTGCAGTCAATTGAACACGCCATAAACGAAAATTCAAAACTAATATCTTGTCATCCCTTTTGAAAAGGTACTCCTTGTGGTCACGTACCCTCATGAGGCTGACACCATCTGTCTCCAGGATCCACTCTTGGATGGCCTTGAACTCTCCCTGCTCAGTAATGACAATTCGTTTTTTCTTGTCCTCGTGAGGTAGGTTCATGTACACCTTGGAGATGGACTCTATACCCTGCAGAGTCATGTCTGTCAACATGTTGGCCTCGATACAACGCAGGAATACGTCATCGTCCATCTTATCAACGTCTTCATCCTGATATGACCATAAACAACAGGTTAAATAGCAATACTAATGATAATGATAATCGACTTGTTAAAGTGCTGCTAAGACGAAAATTATGTATTTTATTGTTGGCTTTTTTTTACAATTAATCGAATCTTTAGGCTCATAACAAAGCCAATAAGTACACAGTAGACAGTGATAACCCGTAAAAAATCGCCCACCAGAACTACGATTTCGAAAGAGTGATGATTTGTTAAAGCGGTCTGTTCGTGATGTCATCCAATCAACACGTCCACTACACAGCCACTGTAAAGCATTACCTCAAACCACCCTTGGTCTGAAAATACACACCTAACCACAACATAGAAGTGGTAAACGAAGAGGTTTAGGGCTGATTTGTGGCTAGAGTTAACAGGTAAACAAGGAGAAGATAAACGAGAGAAAAGTAAGTTGTCGGTTCTACTGGGCGTTGACTCCATAACCTTCAGCATTTAAGTCAAACATCATAACCACTACCCGAAGCAGACCATCCACGCTCGAATTGTGACAAATTTTCATTTTTATACCTGATTGGTGTTGATGTGAATTACCAGTCGTCTAATGGCCAAGAACAGTTTGGTGGAAAGAAGTGTCTACCATTTTTTTAAGGTTTCAACTTTGAAGACAATATATAAAGGTTACTTTTCCTTCTGCATGCTAAAGTAGCAACGTTTATGTTCTTTAGTTGATTGGATGATGTCACTCAATCTAAATAGAGTGATTACGGTTAAAATAATCGGGTTTCCCGTACACATTTGGATTTAAGATTTGGCATGGCAAGTATTTAATACAGAAAATGGGTATTTTTGATCATAGTGGCATTTTAAATTAAACTTTTGACGTTTCTAAGTTTTGGTTCAAAGCTCAATCTTGTAACACAAAGTTATCCAACAAACTGAACAGATGAAACCGTGTTTATAGCTGTACTAGCAACTTGTTTAACTCTTATGTTTTCATACAGAGCTATGTCAAGGTAATATGGCTCACTTACATCCTGCATTTTGCCTTCATCGTTGTTCATAATTCTGATCCTCAGGACTAGTTTCTCAGCATTGTCATCGTTAAAGATGCAGTTCAAGTCATCACCAAAGCCAAGATTAATCTTCTCCGAGATCTGTTCCATGGTCAGCTTCTTGTCCGTCATCCTCTTTCGGTCCAGCTCTATTCTCAGCAGCCAGGGCGAGATGCGAGCCACATCGAAGTCTGGCATTTCATAGTAGACATTGACAAAGTCCTGATCATCTGCGATCACAGTGTTTTGGGGGTCAGGGTCATAGTAGATTGCAGTGTTGGCCGTGACTTTACGAAGTGTAGTGTGTTCAAGGTGACACAGAACTGACTGCAAACGTACCACATGGCAAGTTAGAAAAGTGACATCCAAGAAGCCAAAAACCTTTACTTCAGCACGAAACCAATGCAGGGATTTTATAGGACAATAATTTAGTAGGACACTAAGGACAGTAATTCTGTGCTTTCCACGAAAACTACAAACAGAAGGAAACAAAAAGCAATCGGACAAGAGTCATGTCATGTTGAAAATCTAACGGACATTCTTTGCAAAATGATTGGTCAATCTAAATCCATGCCCAAGTAGTTTCCTAATAGTAGTTTCCTAATTGAAACTATATTTATAATTATTCTACACATATTGTTTTCTCCTTACTGAACTCCTTTTCATATTTACTCCCAGTTGGGTGGGGAAAGTCACACTTCTTTCACATCCAAAATCAATCACACAGCACACAGCTAGTTCTATGACCAACTGAAATAACATAATAATATGAACTGCAAACCTTGGCCATTTCAGCATCCCTCGCTGCCTGACCAATGAGGAAAACTGTCAGAGAGGGTGTCCTGGGACGTTTGGATACATTGATAATCTCCTTGAGACGTGGTACACCCAACGTGACATTCTTGGCTGATACTCCAGCATAATGGAAGGTGTTCAGTGTCATCTGTGTGGCTGGTTCACCCAAGGACTGTGCTGCCAGTGCACCAACCATTTCACCTGGTTTACCCTGTGGAGAGTACATATACATGTACATAGTATATCAATAACAGCAACGTTTTATTTCGTACCACATTAAGTAACACATGGATACAACAAATTTCTTGGTGCAATCTTCACTGGTGTTGGAACTGAATCGAACTGTGACTACTGTCAAAATTACCTACATCGTAGTATCATGATTGCTATTCTTTTAAGATATACAGTCGTTTCCCGTAAACATTGTAGGCTAAATTAAAACCGTTTCGAGAATTCAACAACCACCTCTACCACTTCATTCCTGAAGTTCCAAAATCGAAGATCACCTGGTTTGAAGTTACTTCCGTATTTGTTTATCGTAAATATCCGCACAACTAGAGCATAACTTGGTATTTTAGGCGCAAAAGTTCGTCTAGCATGCCTTCAAACTTCGAAAGTTTGGTGATGAATCAATTAGAGCATGTTTTCGCCTCATGTGTTCACGCTTAGATGCAAACAACGGTAGTTATGTTTTGTTTGTATTCATGCCTGTGCAGGGGTAAGCAAAAGGGTACATTTTTTTTAATCTGTAGCCTTTCTGAGAAAAGCCTTTATTTGTCATCTGTTCCTTCAATTCATTTACAGTCGAAACAGGTTAAAGTGCATATAAGCCCTAGCCAGTTATCTTTGATATCGATTGTACATGAAGTGTATAGTCCAACGGTAGAATATTTCTTGATTTGGGTGTTACGTCTACGAGATATAAAGGTTTATATTTCCAATATGCTAATGATGTGATGTCATCACCGACATTTGCTCAATTTCTTTGTGCTTGTGAATTAAGCTATTTTCTAATTTAGAATTATTTTTGGAAAAAATCACTTTGATAAGCTTCAAATATAACTTAGAATAAAAAAATAGGTAATTTGTCTCTACCAGCATGCTTTTGTATAGTAAGTGCTGTCGGTGATGACATCACATCATTAGCATATTCGAAATATAAACCTTTATATCTTGTAGACGTAACACCCAAATCAAGAAATATTCTACCATTGGACTATTCTCTTCATGTACAATCAATATCAAATATAACTGGCTAGGGCTTATATGCACTTTAAGCATTCCTCCCTAGAGCCAAGAAATGAAGTTCATTATTCAAAATCTGATTTCATTCTTCATTTCAAATTTCCATTGTATAAATTAAACTTGCAAAATTCAAAATGAGCCTAAATTTGAATTAGTCCCCTTCGCAGCCAATCTTGGGGCTAGCATTTGCATGAAAACACTAAGAACGGCTACGAAGGAGACAATACTGCCAAATAAGCCTCTGGCTTCGGCTTTGTAAAAAAACACTAATGTAAAACTAAGGCATATCACTAAATAAATTCAATTAATTTCGACTCACATGCGAATGGTGGAATCTTGTCTCTATTTCACCAAGAAGCCACTCGAATGCTTCATGTGACAAGTGGAGTTCTTCGGCAACCCTCTTGGTGCACAGTGTGGACCTCAGTAGGATGTTGAACAGCAGTGTAGCATTAAACTGAGCCTGTTTACTGATGTGATCTTCACCAGCCACAATGACCAGCTTTTTGGACAGATCACGCACACCTGCAGAAAAGTTCAATTGACGTCTAGAAGACAATCTACAAGAGCTTCCAGTTAAAGCCAGCTGCCACAAAAATACTTCTGATCACTCTTTTTACAATCAGACATGTACTGAGTCAGAGTTAGAAGAAAAAAGAAAGTTTGCCCTGTAACCTTACTCCACTAGACAATGGGTCTTTCAAGCATGCCTAAAACTCATTTAGCCACAATAAAATGTTTAAGAAGCCTATTTTGGTTCCTTGCCCATCTACTAGCGCACCAGGGCAATCCACTAGTCCCAGGCTATCGGACAACATTTTTGTCGCACCCTGACAGTCATGTATAAAAATATATTGTTTTCTGATTGGCTGATTCTTGTACGAACCTGAGATCTGTACAGGTCCGCAAATGATCCCGGCCCGCAAATGATCCCCAAAATGGTCCGCAAATGATCCCGTGAAAAAAAAACATGGAATGGCATGGATTTTTGCCACTGGATAGTGAATCTGTACAGGTCGGCAAATGATCCCAAAAATGGACCACAAGTGATCGCGGCTCGCAAATGGTCCCCATTGGGATTCCATGGCATGGAATCTGGTCGTTGGATTCAATGTTTTAGAAATTAAAATATTCGCATTAAGTTAGTTTTCTTTTTCATACAAACTGTACCTTCTACAGGTGTCTCGTAAGGACGAATTTCCGTTTTATTTTTCAAATCCTGGGTAAATTCATTACACTCGTTCTCAATAACACGTGCAGGTTCGAAATTGAATTTCCAACGGAAAACGTCAATTTGGTGGATGTCACTCAACTATATTTCTATGGCAACACTGGTCTGCATGCTAAATAAAACGTCGCCATACAACTCCCAGATGTGGAGGAAACATAAATAGTGTAGGAGGTCAACGAAATCGTAAGTAATTTGAGGCGACATAGGTAGAGAAATGGCAGATACTAAGCCGAAAAACGATTGTTTTTTTGCTTGAATTCCTCACCGAAATGTCAGTCGAGAGCGGAGAGCATTGCCGATAATCCATGTCCTGAGAGTTTTAAAAAAAAAATTTGCCCTGTCGAATGTTGTATCCATGCCTGGAGCTCGTCGAGGTAGAGCTCGAGGGTATTGCTCGATAAAACCTCTTATAAGGAGCATATCTGCAACTGGATGCATAAAAATAGCTATAATTCTTTTTCCAAGACCTTTGAAGCTATATAAACAATCAGATTTCTTATACACAAACCGCTCGCTCACACATAAAGTTTATGCGATTTCCCTAGTTTGATCTTATACACAAACCGCTCGCTCATGATCACACACAAAGTTTATGCGATTTCCCTATTTTGATCTTATACACAAACCGCTCGCTCACACATAAAGTTTATGCGATTTCCCTATTTTGATCTTATACACAAACCGCTCGCTCACACATAAAGTTTATGTGATTTCCCAATTTTGATCTTATACACAAACCGCTCGCTCACATAAAGTTTATGCGATTTCCCTATTTTGATCTTATACACAAACCGCTCGCTCACACATAAAGTTTATGTGATTTCCCTATTTTGCAAACCCTTGGCTCTAAGCATGATTACTCTCCATCTAAGCGACTTTGGGAAAGACTTTGCCATGTTTATAAAATGCTAGTTTCCCGAATTTACTCACACAACGGTTCACTTCAAACTCCATGGAAACCGTTTGATTGACATCCACCAGAAACGACTTCGAAGTCAGGAGTTTCGTTTCGAACCTGCACGTGTTATTGAGAACGAGTGTAATTTTTAGATGTTTTTTGTTTTTATAGTTTTTCTTAATCTTTCATTCATACTTTAGATCCACTATCCAGCGACAAAAATCCATGCCATTCCAATTTTTTCACGGGATCATTTGTGGTCCCCATTGGGGATCATTTGCGGTCCATTTTGGGGATCATTTGCGGGCCTGGGATCATTTGCGGGCCTGGGATCATTTGCGGACCTGTACAGATCACTATTTCCTGATATTTTCTCATCTCCAAGATCCTGCTGCTTGACTATATAAGATTATAGTTTGTTTTTGTTAGAAAATATACAATAGTTTATCATGGTATGTTCTCTTACATGTACATGTACATGTATATTTACAACAATATTACATGTATTTGCTTCATTGCAAACAGGGCATGAGGAAAGAGATGTCCGATAGCCCAGGTCTAGTGGATTTCCCTGTTGGGCTAGCAGGCTGGTTTGACGACTTGCCTGAACAGGCTAGCAGGAGAAAATGCCGTTTTGCCATTTTAGTGAAAAAGGTTGACAAGTGGCATTTTTGAAAATACCAGCCTTATATTTTGGCTACTTTTGAATAAAGAAATTGAAGAAAAATGCAGACTTTTTCAACAAAAACTAAAGAATTTGGGTCTTTCTTCAGGGAGCACATAAATGTATGCTTTCCTTTGCCGTTTGGGAATCCATAAATTTATGCTTTCCTTCATCAGTGTGGGAATCCATAAATTTATGCCTTCCTCGGTAATAGGTAAATTTTAATAATCATATAATTTGTTACAATTTTCAACTTCTTAACTGAAAACATACTTTAAAAAAATATCAAACTAGTAAGAATAAAGGGAACCAACTTGAAGAATATTGTGATCTGGAAGGACTTTTTGGTAAATGGAAAAATGGCACTTTTACCTGCTAGGCTGTTCTGATGGGCAAGGAACCAAAATAGGCTTCTAAATTTTTTTTCATTAATTAAATTCAGGGAGTTGAAATATGCAATGCCCATACTTTGCTTTAGTTCCATGCCCTGGATTATTTGGCAAATAAAAAGTACCATAAATCATATGGAATAAAATGGCAGCTGACTTCTGTCTAGACTAGACTGTCACGCTAGACTAGACTGTACAAATGTACATGAACCACATGTGGAATAAATTACGTAATATAAGAGAGTTATTAATGAATAAGTAAGCATGTTGATGCCTTAAAAACAGCAAATCCCAATGTTGTAGTCACAAGACTGACCTTCAATGACTCTCAGTGGATGCAAATCACTGGGAATTCTGTTGTTGATGTGGAAAGTCTTCTGTGCATTCCAGATGAGTCTGTTGAGGTTAACAGGCAAGGCTACCCTAGCATTTCCTGATGGCAGGATCTTACGTAGAATCTCTCTATCACCCTGCAGTTGACTAAACTCGCCTTCCAGTTCCAGAATGGCAGACGCACTGCCACTCAAGTCACGCACAACATCCTCTTGGAGGTACCGACGCAACCACCTATGAACAAAGCCATCACATTATTATTACCATTATCACCTACATGTACCAATGATTCATTTTGCCATCAGCCTTTGTCAAAATTATGTACACAAACATGCAAAGAAAAATTGGTGTGACCTCTCCTAGAATACCTCAAAATGTACTAAGGAAAATGGATCAAAATAATTATTAAAATAATATGCAACACAATTTGGCAGCTGATCTTGCCTCCAGCTCAAGTTTCGCTGCATGCGCTAGGCATCTTGCTACTTGCACTGGGTATCTTGCTGCATGCGCTGGGCCGTCTTGCTGCATGTACTGGGCATCTTGCTGCATGCACTGGGCTAGTGCTCTGCCACAACCTCTAAATGTCCTAAACACCTATCATGGGTCAAGTGTCCCAAACAATAAATTCTCCAGCAGAAATATGCCTACTGTCTATAAATTGTACACATGTTAACTCACCTGTCGTTGGTCGAGTCAAAGTGGAATTTCCTTTCAAAGGCCACTTTGGAAGGCCTCATGGTTGGCATGTTCTGGAATTCAATGGCTATACCGTCCATGCCATCTTCACCATACCTCAGCTGGATTAACTGGTTATTAGAGTTCCTTACTGTGCCATCATAAGCAACAGACAGGCCTTCCATCGCTTTCACAAGACGTCGCTGGATGTAACCTGTAGTATATTGAGAGAGATTTCATGTTATTGACTGGCACTAATTGATGACCAAGTGCTGCATAATAATTATGTCACAACTCAGTCATTATACCCATGAAACAATAAAATAATATGGCCTATTATGTCCCATGCATTTGGTCTCCAAACTTTATTTGTCCAGTGTCTTATTATTTCGCATGCGTCATTTATTTATTTATTTTCACTGCTCATTAAATTCATTCGTGACTTCTTGCCTGCATTATTAGCATATAAATCAAGGATCTATTCATTTGTTGTTTCAACCTTTTTTCCAGAACCCCATATTTAGCGTACATGTATGTATATTTTGATGCTACTTAGTTGTACTAATTTTGGAGTTGTTTCACAGGTTTAATGACTGCACTTATATTCGGTGGTGAAATAAGGATATGAAGTTTAGATTTGGGTAGCAAACTATCATAACTGAGCATAACAGATGGGTGAAATAATGTTTCTTATCAAGAGAAGATAAACTTCAAGCCATCACCATGGTGTATCAAGGAGAGATAACTCAGTGAAAGAAAGAAGCTGGAACATGACTTGATGTTTATACAAATGTACATCTACAGCATATGGATACACGTATCTTCTGTCCATGACTAAAATGTGGATTTTATGAGTGGTTTATATCCTGGTAAAACATTGTTGTCCATACAGTAATATTTATCCAATAACCCCAATGATTATGTTTAAACTACTAATACATTAACATGTACAGTCAGGAGACAAAGTACAATGTAAACAGCAGACAAGACAGTGACTCAACAAGCAGATGTCTGAAAATACAGTCAGAGCACTGCTATTATGTACATGTACATGTAGACCATGAATCACTATTTGCAGAACTGTGACCAAAAATATGTTTGTCAAACCATGGCTGACCTGTTTCACTAGTCTTGACAGCAGTATCAATCAAACCCTCTCGGCCACCCATAGCATGGAAGAAGAACTCTGTGGGTGTCAGGCCAGCAAGGTAGGAATTCTCCACAAACCCTCTACTCTCTGGACCATAGTCATCTTTGATAAAATGAGGCAATGTTCGGTGACGGAAACCGAAAGGGATACGCTTGCCTTCAACGTTTTGTTGGCCTACAACAGCAATGACCTATCAAGAAACAAAAAGAGAGAACACGGTCAAGGTACACATGTATATACTACTGTATGTACATGTACTGTAAAAAATCGATTTCATGTTATTGACTGGCAGTAATTGATGACCACTACATAATAATTGTCACAACTCAGTCATTATATTATCCATGCAACAAAATAAAAAAAAGTATTGTCCAATTGCTCCTATTTAGATAGAAATACTAACTATCATTCAACCGAGACATACTGTATTCAAATTTATTGTACATGTTAGAGCTGAAAGGTGTAATTGCAACCTACAATGTAAAGAAAAGATCTATTGTTAATATGAACGAAATGAAGATTATGCTAATTACAGTAGCTGTTGATGAGGCATCAAAACTCAGCATATTTCACATGACTTTTTGTAATAAGCCATGAATTTCACAAGGTGACTATGTACAGCAACGTAACAATTATTATCCTACATATATTAATTAACAAATTTACTAGAAGATTTATCACGAAAACAAAGTAACTTAACGGACGATAGACTGCAAATTTTCTTATTGGCTGATAAAGAAAGCATGCAAAATTTACTGCATTACCGCTCTGTATTTCATAGAGAAACCATGAAATATCACCTTAAACCATGTCCATTAAATACCTGTGAGATGTTAATCTTGGAGCCCTTGGAGCCAGCGACCACCATTGCTTTGAAGTTGTTAAACTCTGACAAACTCTTCTGTGCACTGCCACCAGTCTTGTCACGACAGTCGTTGAGAATACGGTTCACTTGGTTCTCAAATGTCTGCCTCAGAGTATTACCAGGTGTGGGCTCTAACTCGTCATTGTGAGCCTTTTCAATTACTTCTATCACCTCTTTCTAAAGAGCACATAAATTGTCTCAGTTTAGTGTCAGAAATAAAGTAACAAGTTTCAATGTAATAATACACTTTAATATGGATCATATTAATTTTATGGCTTATCAAACGTCTAGATGTAGAGTCATGTTTTTCTGTTATTTCAACGATACAACCTATTTCGGCCGAGAAAATTGAAGCAAACATTTATGCAAATTATGACGAATCTGTATCAGATTTACAGATCACTTACCACACATTGATTTCCTTTCTTTTTCCTTCATGAATTATTAATGAGTTCGATAATTACAGTAACGTAATATAAATTCTAAAATAATGATTTATCTAATGCTACAATGTAATACTGTTGTAAATCATGACAATGTGTAGATTGCTAATGATATCAAATTCAACCCAAAATAGTTTAAACTTGTTGTCCTACAAAGGTACTTAACATACAATTTATACAATGTAGTTAACGAGTCTTCGAGTGGCAGACAGACACCTCTACAGACTAATTATTATGTAAAACTATTCAACATTCTTGAATTGTTTACAATGTTGAAATGCTCACATAAACTTCCATGCATTGTATAAAAAGATAACAGAACAACAAACTTTTTGGATGTGGACCTTGGGATTTTAACCTAAACTGGCTCTTAAATTCTTTGATCTCGCTTCTGCAAACAGCCATTTAATCACAGGGGTCTACACTACCATGTCACTGTACAGTGATTCCAACCTTGGCTTTCTTTGTAGCTTTCTGGATCTCGATATAAGTATCAGAGTCAGCAATACAGTCCCCAATACCAATGCTGTGGCCTTCAATCAGAAGCCAGTCATTGACAACACACTGGACTGTGCTGTAGAACTCTCTTGCTATGTCATGTCCCAACTCCATGGCTAAGATATGGATCAAACTGCCTGATGATGTACCAAGACTCTTCTTACACAGAATACCAGAGATCAGCTCACCATGCTCAATCAACACCTGATCAACAATATATAAATATTATAATTAAATGTTAATACACTGTACATCAACAAATATGGAAAATTATAATATATCAAATATACAATGTATTATCTCGTGCATGACTGGTTGAATGAGTCACATGACCCAATATTTTCTCTCCACAAGCAGGAAATATCAGCGAATACAGCAGCTGTGAGCATATTCAACAAAGAAGATATTTGTAGGATGATAACAACAATAAGCTATGTTGTGGCATTGAAATATGCCGTGATATTTTTCCTTGGACATTATCTGATCCTTGAAGCTCAGTTTCCCTCAAGCTTCTCATATTAATATTCCTGCTATTAACAGCATGCCACATGCCTGTTTTTGGGCATTCCAGACATGATGTCATTAGTCTGCTCTCGGCTGTCAAATAGCTGTTTCACAGCACATGAACTTGGCATTCACAGCACTCTGCGTTGACAATACACAAACTTCATGTTCCCACACAGTAAGTCGATTTTGTCCAGAGCACAACAAAGTTATAATACTTACTGGAAAAATAAGAACTTCAATTATTTGTTGAAAATTGTCAGGAATAAGATTACTGGTATATAATTGTCACTCATTGTCAAAGGATTTTCAGTAAATTCAGTACAGAATTTTATGTTGTCAATGCCATTGAAGTTCATGTACTGTGAAACCATTGTTTGACAGCTGAGAACAGACTAATCTTGTCTGGAATGCCCTAAAAGTGGCACACAGCACGCTCAACTGATAATAGCAGTATTATTAAAATGAGTGTGATCTGTAAGTGTAAGTACAATGTTCTGCAAACTGACCAATTAAAGCTCATGAAATTACCCAGTCATAATAATTATGATAAAGTTCTTATATTGAATGATAATAACATGATACATGTAGTGCAGCTGAAGAACACTGACCGGTTGCCTGACTGTGTATACATGTAATGTAGCTTTTCTTCCGGAATGAGTCACAATTACTAGTAGTACAAGTACATGTACTTTCATTTGATTGACAGCAACCTAACCTTGCAATTGAAGGGCTGTCTGCAACAAGTGTCTCCCAATCACTTTCTAAATTCTCCTACAAATTATTTATTTTCTAAGGGAGAATTTAGGCAGTGATCAGGAGTCACTTACGCCCTTTTGTACACAGCCCTTCAATTGAGAGTTAACCCTTCTGTCACCATTCACGAACCAAGGAAAGCAGTATCTGTATCTAGAGGATTACAATGTACATGTACCCTGGTGTCTCCAGGTGAGATGTGTTTGTAGGGACCAGAGTCCTCGTCATCAGGATGAGTGCTGTGAGTTCTAATCACATTCACGTTGCCAGGGATAAACAGAGTACAGATCTGCTTCCCCGTCCATAGAGGCCTTGGCTTCAGGATGGCTGGTTGAGGGATCTTGCCATCCCAGTTGGGAATCCACATCAGTAAGTTCATCAGGGTATCCTGCCAACACAATATACTACATCATTTAATGCAGGCAACAATTAGTTATAACCTATAAAGTAACTTCATTGGTATTATTCCTAAACATAGAAAAAGGTTAAAAACTAATATTATTATTAATAGACATACCAGACTTCATTTGCATTTTTTTAAACTCAGTGTCTATAAATGGCACGTGCTCGAAATAAGGAAAAAAGTTATGACCTGACATTTTATTATTTTGTTGGCAGGCCAAATAAATTATGACCTGCAAGTTCTATTTTTGAACTGCCAAACAATAGTCCAATAGCCATTTTGAAAGATAACCAAGCCTTTGGTGACATCAAAGCTGGAAGTTAGAGGATGGTACATGTACATGTACCTACAATGTATTTAGCTGAGTGGATAAACAAAATATATCCATATTCATAGAAAGAGGGTTTAGGGTTTGTATCAGGGCAGGGTCAACTCCATCCTCCATGGCTTGTATATAGTTAGCATGATAATCAAAATCTATCCATATTCGGCATAGAAAGAGGGTTTGTATCAGTGCAGGGTCAACTCCAGCCTCTACGTGAGGCTAAGGCTTGGTTACATTCCATTACTATCAAACAATAATTGCTTTATTCAAGATGAAGGAATGAAACACGTCAACAGAATGAAACAAACCTGTACAATATTGCCTGACATTTTATTTTTGTTCTGGCAGTTCAAAATAATTTCACCTGCCATTCCTGAAATTTGGCCATTTATCACTACATTGGGCCATGAATGGTATACATGTATGTTATTAAGGGCTTTCAAAATGTTTTTGAGTAGGAGGTCAGCATTGTAAAGTACAAATGAGGGCATCTGTGACAAAACTTGGGGCCAGAAGGCAGAAGTTTCATTGTCTGACGATAAAGAGAAAATAACCAGTGATGTACCTAAAAGAAACTTACTGAGCTCCAGCGGCTTGTTTTTCTCAAAGCCCTGAGTGTATTAAACTAACCTTTTCTAGGAACACATCCCTCTTGGTGAACTTCCTGACAGCTGTGAGCGAGTCCTGTACGATACCCATGACAGGTTTATTGGACTGCGGCGTGACAATGTTTCTCGGTACCATCATGATCTCTGTAATCTCAGCTTTAGCCTCCAGTGATTGTGGCACGTGCAAGTTCATCTCATCTCCATCAAAGTCAGCATTGTATGGAGTAGTTACACTGAAAAACAGCAGCACAAAGCATCACTTAAAGTGCATAAAATTATATGAGCCCTAACCAGTTATCAATGATTTAAAGGCCAAAGTGCATATGAGCCCTAACCAGTTATCAATGATTTAAAGGTCAAAGTGCATATGAGCCCTAACCAGTTATCAATGATTTAAAGGTCAAAGTGCATGAGCCCTAACCAGTTATCAATGATTTAAAGGTCAAAGTGCATATGAGCCCTAACCAGTTATCAATGATTTAAAGGTCAAAGTGCATATATGAGTCCTAACCAGTCATCAATGATTTAAAGGTCAAAGTGGAAAACAAAATGGCCGATATAGGAGAAACAACAATATTATTAACGTTTATTAATATTATTTTCGATTATTAAGGAATCAAATTTCAATGACGTCATTTAAGTCATAAGCCAATTCTACAGTGTACATGTAGTTTATTTTGCTCGGTTTTTATCAACTCCACTTATTACAAGAGACAGTCCAGCTCAAAAACTTTGCAACCACCACTAAACGCCAGACGGCACTTACAGCTTTTAGCGGCGTTAGTGCCACTAGCGTTTACCATTAGTGCCACCAAATCACTAGACGGCTTGAACTGTAGGTGGCTAGCCACCAAAAGTTCTGAGCCACCAACGGCTAGCCACTAAATCGTTGAGTCGCCGATGCACTGACTTGAGAAGTGTTTTGCATTTTGAGAAGTTTAATTATTTTGAAATGTTCATCTAGGCATAGTTTTGAGAAATTTCTTTCAGTGAAACGTTTTGAAGGAAGAAGTATTCAACTAAAATAAATTTACCATCTAGTGTCAGCGGCCGAGTTTTGAGTAGTTAATTTTAAAACGTTTTTACTGTATTTCAATGAGATTGCAAGGATCAAAATAATGTCTGACACCTGAAAAAATAAACAAATTCAATGTTTTCACTCAATTCATGTTCAATTCATTACCACAATTTGACGTAAATACATGTAATGTCATTTCAAGGATTTGTAATGTATTTTAAAGCAATATTATGACCATAAATCGGCCGAAGCTGATTGAACAAGATTTAAAACACTTTACTGCACCCAAATTATCAATGTTTTCTGGCTAAGGTCATAATTATGCATGTTAAAGGGGAACTGAATCCTAAATCAACCCTTTTTGGATAAAAGCCTTATAAAGTGTATTAAAACAATATTTCAAGAGTATTTTTCCCATAGTGCATAAATGTTCTGGGGGAAATGAATTTAAAAAAAGAATTTTCAGCTTTGACGTATGGGGAGAAAGTTCACTTTCAGAATGACAGAAATTTGGTTTATCGTATGGCTTTCGGCTGCTCTAAGGACTCTAAAAAAATATCAGTTATCATTGACTTCCAATTGAGAAACAGCAGATAGCAAAGATTTTGAGAGAAAATCCAAGAATTCCAACCAACCTCCTTCGATCGAGCATGATATACATTCAAGCAAAATCAGAGTTCTGGCATTTTAGACTCCAGCCAGCTTCTAATGAAACCACCGAGAATGACTGAATTAAAACTAGTAAGACTGTACATACCTGAGATTCAGCCTGAAGGTAGACCATGGTAATATTTTAACTCTGTGACCCATCATGGACATTTTGTGGAGAGTGGGTTGTCGGTTGAAGATGATTACATCATCATCTCTGATATGACGCTCCACCTACAGTAAATAAAATTGGACTTAAAATATTATTTACTTCTGTCAATAATAGAGTGGCTTTCAATCGAGTATCAAAACGTCAGTTAGGTGCTTTCTTTTGCATTTGATTGGCTAGTTATCCATGCTTTAGCCTTTACTTTGCCTCATGATTGGTTGAAGTAAAACCAATCATGAATTACTTCAGTTCGTGATTGGTTTACTTGCCCCTGTGATTGGTTTAGGTTTTGGTTTTACAACACTCAATTGAAAACCACTCTATTAAAAGGGCCATGCAAGAACAATTTAAGTGACTACTGATCTGATTTCATTCAAAATTCTCCTTTATGTTGTTTGCTTTATAAGGGAGAATTTGGAACTTGATCACAAGTTATTTACATCGTATGCTGTTCTTGAATAGACCCCTAGTTATTAAAATGCCTCAGGAATGGAATGCATACAAAACTATTTCCAAAATAATAGTAATTAATACAAAACATCCTAATATGGCACACAGAACAGCAACTGCTTAGTGCTGTGATGATAAATTTAGCACGTAGTGCGGCTGCATATGTTGCTTTTCTTATGCTTATGTCACAAGTGTGAACATTGCTATGCTCATGCTTATGTTTACGCTAATGTCGCAAGTGTGAACCAGCCTTAACAACAAACCTTGTAGCCAAACTGGAGATGCAGATCACTTGGTTTAGGGTGGAATCTTAGGTCTACTCGCTCTCCATTGTCTCTGATGATGTACTTGGCTCCAGGGTAGTGGTTGTTCCCTCTTCTCACCAGTTCTTGCATACTGTAACATTACCAGTAATCATACAATCATGTAAATGTTATCCAGCCAAAGTCCAGTCAACAGCAGCCTCTTCACACGTACATTATAAACACGACTTTGTGCCATATGCATGCCATGTAGTTTGATAGGTTATTAGTTGGCTAAGCATTAACACAATTGCGTATTTTCATGAGTCACACATGTACAATGTATGTATTTTGGCAAGCTTTATTCTAACATTTTCTTTCCACGATAACCAAAAAAACTTGTGCTGGAAAAATGGTGATGGGAAACCATTGGACTGTTACGACCCAAAATACTGTCTCATATTTGGTGCAGTCTTGTGCATATTTTGTGCGTTCTTGCAGGATTATTATACAATAAACTCCCATAATGGATACTTCTTCCAAAATCCTAAGTATTTTCTCCTGACCAATACATCTGTTAATAAGTTACCTACTGCATGCCACAGTTGGTGTAAAACAATTATTTTGCTGTTTCCTCAAAAAGTTACAAATGACAACGTACAATGTACAGTACTCAGTAGGGATTTGTACGCTAAATCCAAGCCTGCATTGTTTTCACTTGCTTGTCAACATACATATATGAAGGACTGTGTGCAACAAGGGTGTAAGTGACTAGTCCTGATCTAAATTCTCCTTCAATTCTCTTTTCTAAAGGAGAATTTAGAATATCATCAGGAGTTACTTACACCCTTTGTTACACACTTACACCCTTATAGCACACAGCAAAGAAAAGGTTTACAGTCAAAACAGGTCAGTGTTCCTCTGTGGAGCAAGAAATGAAGTTCATTTCAAAATTTGATTTCATTTTGATTGTATTTATGTGCAAAAGGGTTGTACATGTAAATTTTATTCCATGTAGCATATTTTAATATAATTATAATCTCCTTCGCAACCATTGTTAGTGTTGTCACCCAAACGCTAGCCCCAAGAATGGCTATGAAGGAGACTAATTTGAATTTAGGATCATTTTGAATTTTGCAAGTTTCATTTCAACAATGGAAATTTGAAACGAGGAATGAAATCAAATTTCAAATAACAAACTTCATTTCTGGCTCTAGGGAGGAATGCTTGACCTATTTTGACTGTAAAAGAAAATGATTCTTGCATGTATATACATGTAACTGTATAAAAAAGTACATTTGTAAGCTCATGATGATTTACAGTAATGTTTGGGGTTCATATACATGCTCATTACATGGTTCAAACAAAAGCCTGGACTGGTATTTGGATTAAGCCAGACACCTCGAAAAGCACCGAGTTTTGTATGGGCTTCATTGCATTAGTAATATAAAACAATTTTGAGAAATCTCAATGTCACAGCCACATTTTAATTTTCACAGCCTACTCCATGTGTATTTGCAAAGTTATAATAGAATGCTGAATAAATGTACTGGTACACAAAACAGTAACACATTCTTGAATCTGGCCTTCTGATATTTTGTGGAAAAAAAATCCGAATTTCGCGGGATTTTAAGGTGTATTTCGCGGGAAAATGACTACACGCAGTTTTCAAAAACATCATGTATTTATTGATTCCTTCTATTGATCATTTACGATAAAGGCGAATTGTTTGATATGTAGTATTGATCCACGTGAATAAATAAAAGCGACCATGCTTAAATCGAAAATAAGCCTTTTTAAAACAAGGGAAATATTGGTCTAAAAAATATACCTGGTCAGTTGTTTTGACGTTAAGAGGTTTTCAGGGTTTGCTGCTTGCCAGCGGCTTTGCTTTTATCGCTTCTCGATCTTTGAACGTGTGTCACTGATTCGAAGTGTTTGTCAATAGTCAACTTCCTCGTGTGGTCCAACACAGCGTTGCACGTTGAGCAGAATAGGAGGCCATCGTCGACGTGAAGAGTTCCTTTGGGATAGCTTCGTAACCGATCATATGCTTTGGTCTTCAGGGCAGTGTGGCTGTCCTTCTTTTTGGTCAGAAACTTCTCCATACTTTTGAAACTTTAAAGCCGCCGCATGCGGTAAAGACTAAATACTTGAGAAATACTACATTGCTGAGTTTTAAATCAGTTCTCCGCGGTAATCCAATCTTGGAACGCCTTGCAGTATCGCTTTTAGCGCCCAGTTCTCCGCGGTATTACACTTGGAACGCCTTGCAGTTTTTTGTCGCGGCAACGTACTCGATTGATTTTGAATCGGTTTTGAAGGCAATTTCCCGACACATTTGGACTTTATGGCATAAAAATGACCTCAATAACTGTGACAAGCGTTTACTGTAGTTCAATGGTAGGTATTTTGCAAAATTCCTGGCAAATTTCGCGCGATTTCACGGACTTTTTGCAAAATTCTGGCAAATTACGCGGGATTTCGCGGACTTTAGTGAATTTTGCGGGATTTCCCTAAATTTCGCGGGCCCGCACCCGCACGAAATATCAGAAGGCCTGTTGAATCCCTCACCTGTCAATATTGAATGGTGTGACAATCTCAGGGAATGTTAAGTTCTGTGCAATGGTCCTTGGGACACCCACTTGATCAATGGATAAAGATGGGTCAGGAGTGATCACAGCACGGGCAGAGAAGTCCACACGCTTTCCCATCAAGTTGCCACGGATACGCCCTTCCTTACTCTTAAGACGCTGTTTTACTGATTTCAAAGGCCGACCAGACTTCTGCATTGCCTGTATTACCAGAAAAAGCAATGACCAACTGAGTACATTGTGTACATGTATGTACTATATTATAACGCTGACATGCACTGAATTGCTCTGCAAGCTTGCATGTATTATGAGTAACCCAACTCCTGGTTAGCTCAGTGGTTAGCACTGGTCTGTTCGATGTGTGAGAGGTTGAGGGTTCAAAAACCTGGATAGACCAACACCAGAAACATAAGGTGGTTGACATGTGTAATGCCCATACATTGTACTTTGCTTTAGTGCCATGCTCTGCTTTATTCAGCAAATAAAAATGACCATATATGGAATAAAATGGCAACCGGGTTCGGTAACTAGACTAGACTGTCACGCTAGACTAGACTGTCACGCTAGACTAGACTGTCACGCTAGACTAGACTCTATTTTCCAAATATGGTACATTGTACTTCTGAGGTTGTCATTACATGTTTCAACATTCAATACATGTATCTTAAAATAACTTTGTGAAATAATCTGGTTCTCAAACTGCAAATGGTTCTAAAACATTCATGTCTTCTCAGATAAGGATGTAAACTGTTGGTCCCACGTTTCAAGTTTGTCAGTCTCAGACTGTCACTAGTTACCAATGTTAAATAAAAAAAAATCCTTTATATCAATTCAGCAATACGCACCCTAGGCAAGCCTGGAATTTCATTGTCAATGAGTGTAGCTACATGATATTGTAGCATACGTGTGTCTTCCGCTATGATGTGAGCAGCTGCTCCGTTCAGTTCATTCCTTCTCAAGTTGTTATTGGCCTTCACAATATCTGATAACTTGTGTGTTAAGTCATCCTAACAACATAACAAAACAAGGATATTAATTAGACAGTCACGAAACTTAAACCTCAAGTACTGGCCGGTTTTGATAGGCAAGTTTTGTATTCTCACGGATGAGCTGGGAAGAGCACTGAATGGAGGCTAGGATGGGTACATCTTTTCTAATGCTTGCTTTTAACAAATTCGGGTGGCCCTGCACGAGATTCCAAGGGGTCCTTCTAGCTCACGCACGAGAATACAAATCTTATCTATTCAGACTAATTCCACCAGTACATGTACGTGTTTTATAGAGTAGGAAAAGTTTAAACATTCCTTGCTTTAAATGCATCAAACTTTAATTTTAAAAATTATACTAAAAAACAAAATTATACAAGATTATACTTCATTTTAAAAAGCATCCTGATCTTTCTTCTCCATCCCATTTGCCGACGTCTTATTAGAATTACCCAAGAAGTACACAAATGTGTACTAGCATTTTAATTCCTACTACTAAAATTAATGATAACAAATGGCTCCCTTGAAGTTGAGTATGGTTCCATAGCATTAGAAACAATATGCTAGTACCAGGCCCCACTCCTACGGCATTAATGGTTAGCTTTATAGAGTAGGAAAAGTTTAAACATTCCTTGCTTTAAATGCATCAAACTTTAATTTTAAAAATTATACTAAAAAACAAACTTATACAAGATTATACTTCATTTTAAAAAGCATCCTGATCTTTCTTCTCCATCCCATTTGCCGACGTCTTATTAGAATTACCCAAGAAGTACACAAATGTGTACTAGCATTTTAATTCCTACTACTAAAATTAATGATAACAAATGGCTCCCTTGAAGTTGAGTATGGTTCCATAGCATTAGAAACAATATGCTAGTACCAGGCCCCACTCCTACGGCATTAATGGTTAGCACACAAACATGACTGTGGAAGTCCAATTATCAATGAAAGGGTGAGCGCAAGAAAGAGCTAAATGATGACAGATCAAGTTCTCAATTTTCCCTTACAAAACAAAGAAGACAAAGGAGAATTTGGAATCATGATTAACTACATGATTGTAAAGACTGCCTTGGTGACTTATTACCTGACTTCTCGCTGTGCCACTCAATGTTATAGATGGTCTAACAGGAAGAGGAGGGACTGGTAACACAGTGATGATCATCCAGTCTGGTCGAGCGTTCTTGGGGTCCATACCAAGCACCTCACACTCCTCGTCTGAGATTCTCTTGAATATCTCATGTACACGCTCAGCTGTCAAGGCAATCTTCTTTTCACTGGCATCCTCATTGACATGTTTCCACTCAGCTACAAGGTCTAGTCCAGTCCTTTTAATCTTTGGCTGGTACCTGCCACATCCTCCGTGGCTCTACAATGTGAAGTACAACAATGTTCATTACAGAAGAGTTGTCAGGACAAAAGCCCAAGACTTATGGCTAGAGCCCTGGCTATCCCCTTAAGAACCATATTAATAACAAAATTAAACTCAGTCAAATACAATCCCACTCAAAAAACTTCCAACCAACACCAAATGCCAGACACTGTCAACAATTCCCACAATTTTACACAATGTACAAATAATTTTCTATTTATGGATCAGGGCTATATTTGGCATCAGGTACAAAATGTATTATATAAGTGAATATGCAAGTACATCTATTTAAAACTGTTGTCTGAAGACAGTTCTGTCATTCCTGTTATACACAGCAATACACAACTTTATAGATTATAATAGCCAAGCAAAGGGACATTTCCCAAGCTGTTTCTAACTTTGGAAGATTAATGGAAAGCCGTAACAAGCATGGTGACCAGCTATAACGTTCAGAGTTAGTCCCTTCACATTCTAAATTCTCCTTCAAATTCATTGTTTTCTAAGGGAGAAATTAGAATACCATCAGGAGTTACTTACATGTATGTCATTGTGGCTGTGTGCAAAAAGGGCATTAGACAAGTGTATCCTGATCACATTCTAAAATCTCCTTCAATTTTTTTGTTTTCTAAGGGAGAATTTAGAACCTGATCAAGTGTCACTTATGCCCTTTTTGCACATAGCCCTTCAAATGTACTTTTTTACCAAAAAAAGATGACTCACCATCTTTTTATCTGTATCCTCTGTGGTATCCTGACCTGCCATAGTCATATCCACTTCGTCTCCACCTTCGCACACATTCTTGCCTTTACACAAGTCGTACAGATGTTGCATCCTCTTCCTGGGCTGACCATGTGACTTGGCCACTATTTCTTTCACTTTGTGATTGTTCTGTTTCAAAATAAATTGTTTTATATTTAAGGGCCATTCCACAGTAATGTGAAAATGAAATTGATAAAAGTTAATAAAATTATTAAAATCCATTTTGGGTCATTTGGATATTGAGAGAAGTTGATCGACACAATTTTATCATGTCTTAAATATCATTAATTAGCGGAAATGCAAAAATCACTGTCATGGAGAGAAACATTAAAAACAGCTATTATCTTATCACCATAGATACAAAATGAAAAGGCAAGCCATAGAGTACCTTGCATAGCACAAGGATAGTGTTTCCTGTATTTATGAAAATATGTTGTTTTTACAGCTAGTCCTAAAGCGTACATGTATATATTTTCCCTCTGTGACAAAAAAAGGTAAAAAGTTAATATTTTCTAAGAAAGTGAGGATAATTTCACATTTCAAACTTCTAATTTTAGGTTCACACCTGAGATAGGAAATATTTTGTTGCTTCAAACTGTCTGTGGTTTTGGAGCAACAGAAGAAGCGTCAGAGGAAAATAATATTTATCGTTCAGTTTTAAATTATTTAGAAATTGCATGAAAAGTGAGTTTTGTACATAAAACATTTACAACCTGCAACCCTCAAGGTCCTCGTTATGCAAAGAGAGGATTATAGGAATCAATAATATTAGCTCTGAGCAATACCTGTGGGAGCAATGCATTGTGGGAACAAAATTGCTTAACTTGCACTAGAAATATATTTCTGTATTCGGTAAAACATTATCAAAGTGATTTTGGCCTAGAGGTATTGGCCCTCGTGTCTAGGATGGCTTCAAAGTTCAAGTTTAAGTATAAGAGAGTTAGGGAGCTGAAAATCTTCTAATTGTCCTGTCCATGACATACAGATTACTGTGGGCTGTCCTTAAAGTGAAACTGCATTATTAACCCTAAATCAATCCAACAACTATATATACAAAGATGTATATTCAAATGAAATACATTCCACTACCCATTGTATTTTATTTCTGTGTAGACTTGCATGTCTTCATGAATGATATGAAGAGAAAAGAAGTTTTCAAGTTCGAAAAATAATAGATCCTCTGCTTATAAAGCTTGCCTGTGTGGCAGCTTGATTCAGTGCAAAGTTTCCCACATTGCGATATGTAAGTCACTATTAGTATAGACCATATCTCAAGTCTGCCAATGATGTTATTGTTGGATTGTGTTATATCAGAAGTCCATAACCAGAAGTGTCCATCTGGTATTGGGGTAGCGGCCCATCAGTTTACAGAGTAGTCTATTTTTTAGAAATGCTAATCTCAAATTTCGCGGGGAAAAGCAATGGCGGACATTGGGTCAGATGCGAGTCATGGCTCCGCGGGGGGCACTCATGTACATGACGTAAATGAGCTGTGCGGCTGTAATTTGGCAAACTAAGTCTTGTTTTGGAGCAAATTAACTATCAATTCAGATTGATTTTCATAAATTTTATAGGAAATTCTGGTTAATAAAAACACCTTCACTACATTTTATTTTGCAAACTGGGTTGGGCTCTGAAGACGACATCTCACATACCTCCCCTTTATTATGCAAGCAGTGCCCCCGGTTTGAAGTTCAGTACATACAGGTCGCCAAGCGGTGCTACAAACTACAAAGCTACGTATGGTGGCAAATGTCGGGCTTTTGATGACTAAAATTGAAGATATTGGAATTGTAATGAAACAAAATGTATAGACTAATTATCTGTGCCTCTGCTAATGGATCTTGGGGTGATTTGAGAAAGTTAAAAGTGATTTTCGAGTCTTCAAGTGTTGACTAGCGACGAGTATAAAAGTTTGAATTATGACAATGAATGAAAACGGAACCGAAAATTCACATTCATCTGGCCAGGAACAACTGACATTATACAAGGACAACATTACATCAAAGTAAGCCAAGTTTACCTTTATTTTTTATTTAATTGTATTGTTTTTAATCCATTGAAATCGGCCTTGGAAACTCTGTGACCTGTTGCCGTGAGGTAGTTGATTCACTTCTTCACTAGTTGCCTGAAGAAAAAAACCTTGCTTGTACTAATTTTAATAACTGGAATTTCATTTACAGCTGCGATAGTTGCGTTCAGTTTTCTAGTTTTAGATTCTAAAGTTTATTCTTGGAGATGTATAAACAGTTAGTGTATTTAATAAAACAGCAAAGTGACAACTGTTTCATTGTTTGATTGTGCTTGATGAACTGCCTGAAATCAAACTTCGCTTCTTTCTTGCTAGTGTTCAGTGTATCATAAATTGACTTTTTTAACAGTTTGTAGCTATTTAATATTCAGCTTCTGTCGAATATTAAGCCTTGCTTGGAGATTTGCCGGGCTGTTCTTTTATCTGCCAAGGATTTTTAAATGTTAACTTGAGCTCAAACTCAAAGTAAACAAACTCGGTGCTTGTATTGTCTTTTTCAGTACATTTCTTAGGTCATATTTGTATGTGATATTTATCACTTGCTGTATTTATGCCAAATATCACTACAAAAATCTGTGTTTATGAACCAAAAGGCAAAACTTAGCTTTGTTCTGTATACATCACACATTGCTGTAAACACTTAGTCTGAAACGGATGAAACGGGAAAATAAAAGTTACAAAGGAACCACATGTTCTGGTTTATAATAGTCTTTCCTGAACATGTGGTGCTCACCAGTTCTTGCCTGTATTATAAATGAGAAATAGCTGATCATCAGAAGTTTCTACACTAGCAAGTAGCTCGCCACGCCTTGTCCGCCAAGTTTTGTCGCATATATAATTAGCTGTACAATATTACAAACAAAGGAAATCGCTGTATTAGCCAATCAGATGCTGCTGATAAATTTCAAAGAATATGATTGGCTGCGAGATGACAGGAAAAGCTTTCTATAAATAGACTACTCTGTAAACTGATGGGCCAAACCCTATAATGGGAGATGGACACTTCTGGTTATGGACTTCTGGTTATATGCACTCAGGGATGATACCTCGATCAGCTATACAATAATTCAATTACTTCCCATTGTAACCGAGGTATCCACGCCAGGGTGCAGAGTAGATGGAGAAAAAAAAACTTTTAGAGATTATCAGGGTCCTGGAAGAAAATTAAAACTACAGTACCAGGCCATAGTGTGAACACTGGTACCTTCACTCAAGATAACAAATATTATTTTATATAAATGAATGTAAAAAAATGTAAACTGAAATTGGACTCAATATTTTAATCATTGTGTAATATGCATGTACAAGAAGCTTCTACTGTTTGCTTTTGGAGTTTATACATGTAATTAACAGCATACTCCCCTCCCCTCCCCCCACAGTTAATATGTTACGTGTTCATGCGCAACACGATCAAGCAAGAAGATCGACGAAGACACGAGACGATGGCTAGAGAGAGAAAGACAAACGTTCATTGATATTTACCGCGTCTACGAGTAGTTTGGAGCAGTAGAAACACACACATCGTATCGTTTTGACTATCTTTGTCAGGAATCCAACGTGGAACACTGGTTTAGCGAGTTCAATATGGCCAAAATGACCAGGGCATTCGGTCATGTTCCCTGCACATGTCTGACAACGGGAAAAGCGATCGATGGTTCCTTGTCTTGGATCCATGAGACCATTGAGCTTTGGCCGACCACCTTCCATGGTTTCAGAGTACTTGACTCCTCCATCAGTTGTTACGGACATTTGTTTCTGTAGAGAAAGCTCAGTTAGTGCTGTTTGTGGTCTGATTGTCAAGTTTTCGTGGTTCGTGTTTCAAAACTTATGACTCATTTGAGTGAAAATTATAAAAGGCATTCCCTTTATAGAAAACACTCAAATTGAGCTCATCGAGCTTGCTTTAAGAATAAAATGACGGACTTACTATTTCATCAGGACTCAGAATACCAAACTGGACTCGTCTAACGTCCCGTAGCGGCGCCGGCGATCCCGAAACAAGAGCCATCCTGATCAAGACTGCCACGCAACTTTAATGGCGGTGAGGTAATTTTTAAAAGGTGATTTTTCAAATCCTTGTTTTGCTTGACAGTCCCTCTACTGTCTTGAATAAAATCGATCAGAACATTGGAAAGTACTTTTTTAACTTTTGTTTTGGTATTTTCTTTGGTTCCCCTTGCTCTAAACGTGAGAAGTAAGAGGTTTTCAGTTGCCTTCTCCCTCCTTTTCCCCGCTTCGAAGAAACGCTTTACCAGCGTTTCTCTCTAGCAAGAAATGAGTCGAGCTGCCTTTATATAGCAAAATCTGAATGTGCGGGGTGGACATCAGGGGCACGATTTGCATCATGGGATATCTTTCCTAATTTGGTCACAAACGGCAACCTCGTCCCCAGGGTCTTCTCGGTCAGATCCAAGATGGCGGCTTCTCGAGAGAGGCTGGATCACGTGATCAAATACTCCCAGATTTTAGATCAATTTGGGAGTATTTTGTCACGTGATTTGGCAATCTAAGATGGCGCCCAACAAGGAGGATTAGAAGGCCTTCCCACAATCCTCTGCGTACCAACTATATTATCAATTTTCCCGGTAACGTGAGCAATTCATTATGCGTTGAATTTCGTGGAGGTCGGACCTCAGCAGCACAAATTTTCACAAAGCATCTCAAAAGCAAAGTTTTTCCTGGGATTTTGACGTATGTTTAGGCTAGCTTTGACTTCCCCGTATTCCTGACCATTATTTTACAATGAAAGCCTACGAAAAATGGGAAAATATGCAGAGAATTACCTGTGATTTGAGTGAAAAGTTTTCAATTTTAGAGGTTCGCGCGCGCTACTGACGCAATCTGATCACGCCATTTTCGAACAATGAGCGCGCGCTCAAAGCTGCTCTTGTACGAGCGCGCGACTGAATAAACCAAAGTATTACTTATTTGTGCCCTTTATCTTTTCAGGTAATCATAATTGTTTTTAAGTAAAATGATTAACAAAGAATCGTCTGTTTTTTTGGTATAATTAACAATTAGACCCGCAGCCCGAATGGGCTATGAGTCAATAGCCCATGAGGCGCAGCCGAATGGGCTATTTAACTCGTAGCCCATGAGGGCGAGAGGTCTAATTGTTTTAGTATAAACTAACTAGTCGGACAGTAGAAAGTAATAGAAACAAACAAATTGAAGTTGAAAAACTGTTATTATTTCGTGAAAATGCGTGCGGTTTTTCTCTACCATGGGCTATCACAAATAGACCTATAGTAGGGTAGCCAATCAGAATGCAGGATTTGTAATAGTCCACTAGTTGGTTTATACTAATTATCAATAAACACCACTCGTACTGTTCGCGAAATGCTTCACGAAAGATCGGCGTGAGTACTGTATATCCAGTGAGCGCGACATTTTGTGAATGGTATCGAAACATCGTAAACAATACGCATTTTCAACGGCTTTGTAAACCTCTTAAACCTGGAGCCCTTTGGAGCCCTTTGCACAAATTAGACACTTAATTTATTTATGTCACTGCTCATGCTAATTTCTAGGTAAGGTTAGTTGTCTAACTGAGGTTTGTAGTTAATTTCTTTCAGGGTAAAATTTACGACTTGAGTTCGCGGGAAATTTCTCCCAAACAACCTCTCGAGAAAAGTGTCCGATAAATATGCTCAGATTGTATGAAAAGTTCAAAAATTGAAGATGTTTAGCGAGGAGTAAAGTTAGAAAGTATATTTCTGACTTTGTTGAATCCATCTCTAGTTTCTAGAGTTAAAAAACTTCAAGGAGAAATTTAGTTGGAAATGACAAAACTCGCGGGAAACTCCAAGTTTCTTGCCTTCTTGACAAATTTTCAAGCGCAAGTGTTCATGGGAAGGCCTTCCAATCCTCCTTGGCGGCCAAGGAGGATTGGTTAGGCCTTCCCACAATCCTTTGCGTAGCAACTATATCAACCTCGTTCCCAGGGGTCTTTACGCGCCTAATCAAAGATGGCGTCGAAAGTACCCCTGGTACAGGCTGGTCATGTGACCCAAAAATATGCCCAATATTCCCAATACGTGGGCATATTTTGAGGAGCATCCGCCATCTTGGATTCATCATCGCTGAAAAACGGTTAGCGGTTGAAGTGTGATCCCAATGAATTCCAACCGTACATTATTCTACTTGTACCCAGTTGCGAAGTGAGTATAATAAAAGGCAAAAACGCTAAGTTCTGATGAATTTGTAGTTGTTTTCAACGAATTTTGAACGCGCAATGCGAAAGACGACATCACCAGTTTATTTTTCAAAGCAAAAATGCACGCGCTATTTGAAATTCTCCAATCAGCGCGCGCTTAACGTCTAGCCAATCAGTGGCCGAATCCAACCAGCCTGTACCAGGGCCTAGGGGTACTTTCGACGCCATCTTTGATTAGGCGCGTAAAGACCCCTGGGAACGAGGTTGCAACTATATTATCAATTTTCCCGGTCACGTGAGCAATTCATTCTGCGTTGAATTTCGTGGAGATCGGACCTCAGCAGCACAAATTTTCACAAAGCATCTCAAAACCTGTTTTTTTCCTGGGATTTTGACGTAAGTTTAGGCTAGCTTTGACTTCCCCGTATATCTGGCCAATATTTTACAATGAAAGCCTAAGAAAAATGGGAAAATATGCAGAGAATTACCTGTGATTTGAGTGAAAAGTTTTCAATTTTAGTTCTCGAACAACGAGCGAGCGCTCAAAGCACAGGCAGCCCAAGCTCTAATATCTAGCTAATACTTACAGCGTTTGTATGGGAATTTTAACGAGCTAGAAATACGAAAGAATTAATGAATAAAATGCCTTACCTTGCTTCCATAGTGAGAAAATGAAAACTCGCTAAATTCGCTTCATATCAACCCTGTTACCACACAGACAGCAATTAATACACTATGGAAGCAAGGTAAGGCATTTTATTCATTAATTCTTTCGTATTTCTAGCTCGTTAAAATTCCCATACAAACGCTGTAAGTATTAGCTAGATATTAGAGCTTGGGCTGCCTGTGCTCAAAGCTGCTTTTGTACGAGCGTGCGACTGAATAATAAACCAAAGTATTACTTATTTCTCCCCTTTATTTTTTCAGGTAATCATAATTGCTTTTAAGTAAAATGATTAACAAAGAATAGTCTGTTTTTTTTTGGTATAATTAACAATAAACACGACTCGTACTGTTCGCGAACTGTTTCACGAAAGGTCGGCGTGAGTACTGTATACCCTGCAGTGAGCGCGACATTTTGTGAATGGTATTGACACACCGTGCTAAAGACAAAGAAATACCGAAAAGCAGTCCAAATCCACACTAGGATTCAAGTTGAAGCAGCAGTCTTCACTTTTGAGACCTCGAACCGTGTTACAAAGAGAGAGGAAATGCAGCGAAAATGAGTGGAAATGGGCAAAACTGAAAATCTGCCACGCCCGCGGCGAGTGAAATTTTTTCGAAAGGAACCGCTTTTCAAAGGACAAATTTGCTGGAAACTACAATCTACAGTTTGTAGTTTTGTGGATTATAGCCAATATCACAGAATCAAAGACAATGGTAAATCAAGGGACAAATGATTTCTGTATATATGAGATAAAACTTGAAAACACACCGAGAGCGGCGAGGGAAGAGCATTAAACAGCAACCGGCTCCCTGAATGAAACTAGAACTTGTTGTTTTTCTATCAAGAACCACGAGGAAAATAACTCAAGTAAGTACACTCTTTTTTAAGTCGAACAGTTCCCAGATTTGTAGGCCAAGGTCTCGTCGTGTTATTTATTGTTCTAAGTAGACGTTATTTCCTTGTGAAAGTTTGTGATTCATGAAGACACGAGGACAGAATAAACTCAACACGAAACTCGTAAGTAAACTTTGTTTGTGAAGGCTTATGGATTTAAAAAAGCTTAAAGTTTAGCCATACTTATTTAGTTGCTTCTTTGGTGGGTTTTGGAAAAGCTTTTCTTTCATATTATTTATATCTTCGTGAGAAACATCGGTAAATATGCGAGCGAACATTTTGGTAAATGCAAGTGTATGTTTAATATATTCACCTCCAGGTGCTCTGGCGGTGAATATAGCGACGTATGACATAAATCTCGACCAATCAGAGCACGGGGATCTTGATAAAACTATACTAAATATCATTAGCATAGATTTAATAGACCCTTCCGCGGTTTTTTTGGAACTTTTGATATATACGTACAATGTATAACAGCAAAACCGTCGATACTGCTGAAAAGAGCAAGTTTGTGTCCCCCGGTCGAAATTTCCATACAAACGCCTGTAAAATTTCCCGAGTTTGCGGGCCTGTATCTTTGCTCCTATTCAAGATATCTCTCAAATTTGGGATTTTGACTAACTTCGAGGTGCTATTTTCAGCAGTATCGACGGTTTTGCTGTTATATACGTACATGTACATGTATATATATATCAAAAGTTCAAAAAAAACGTGGAAGGGTCTATTAAGTCTGGGCGGTTACTGCCTTTGAAAGCTTTGTATGAGAGGCAGACTCCTGATTCGATTGACGGTTTTGAAACTGGACTTCAATGAAAACAGTAATAAATAATTGAAGGATGTGTGCAATAAGTGCGTAAATAACTCCAGATCACTTTCTAAATTCTCCCTTAGAACAAAGAATTTAGAATGTGATCAGGAGTCACTTATGCCCTTGTTGCACCCCTTCAATTATAACCAGGAGCCCATTACCAGGGGCGTCCATATATACTACACCCGTGAGTCAGTGTATGGCCGGTTTGAGCTATTTTTAGAACATGTTTCCCGGGTAACTGCCTTATCGAGATTAAAATGATCTATTGTTCTTAGAGGTGATTCTCACTAACGCTACATTGTCCTGACTATGGTTTGATTGGATTCCCAAAGTGTGGGCACGTGAACTCCCGTGAGATCTGTTCTAAATATAGCTGAATCCGGTCATACGCTGACTCACAGATCTAGTGTGGGAGATGGACGCTCCTAGTAATGGGGCTCCTGTTATAACTTGTTCATAAGCACAAAGCAGCTCGTAACAACAACAACAAACTTTATTCACACCAAATTGCAATATTACAATAAATAATAACATAAGTGCAGTGCAAGTGTCAGGTAGCCCGAAATGATAAAATATCAATCTAGTCAGGGCTACCTTTAAAAAAAGAAAATTAAATAGTTACGGTGGTTAAGCTAGATACACACACAACACATATACACACACACATAAATAACAAAAAGGGAACAAAAAGGGAAAGACTCTTAATTAGTATAATTGTTCAAGTTCCATAAAAAAAAGTTTTTTTTTTAATATTTTAATAGAAACTCCTGCTTTAGATTTTTGCTGAAACATTTATGTGTCGATAGTTGCTTTAACTCACCTTTAATTTGGTTCCAAATCTGTACACCAGTATATCTTATTCTAAATTTTCCATAATTTGTTCTAATTTTAGGTGCATAGTATGCTGCTTTGGAAGCCAAACGAGTATTATGATGGTGAACATTAGTGACGTGGGTAAAGAAATTATCAAAAGATGAGGGGAGATCATTATGGTTATATTGAAACATAAACACTGAGATGTACAAGAATATTAAATCAGAGAATTTCAGTATGCCAAGATCTTTAAACAAGAGATTAGTATGAGCATTAAAAGAGGAAAAGGTCATTATACGTAGTGCTTTTTTTTGTAAAATAACAAGGGGTTTAAGAGAGGTCTGATAAGTACTACCCCAAGCCAATAGACCATACGTAAAAAAGGGATACACAAGTGAATAATACATTTTAACTAAGGTGTCAAGGGGTACAAAATGCCTAATCTTAGATAGAATTCCATTTCCTTTAGATACTTTTTTCGATACATTTTGGATTTGATATTTCCAATTAAGATTAGCATCTATTAAGATACCAAGGTATTTAATATAAGGCTTGCAACATAGAGTCTTCCTATTTATAACAATATTTATAGGGTATACTTTCTTTTGTGATGGATGAAAAATAACATAATTAGATTTATCAATGTTTAAAGATAACTTATTGGTAGCTAACCAGTCCTTAATTTTCTCCAATTCAACATTTATGGTAGATTCAAGTTGATCTAAGTTCTTATTTGCTAAAAATAAATTTGAATCATCTGCAAATAAATAAAAGTTAAATACACTGGAACAGTAAGGAAAATCATTAATATAAATTAAAAAAAGTAAAGGTCCCAGTACTGATCCTTGAGGGACACCACATGGGACAGGCTTTAGGTCAGAAGATACATTACCAATGGATACAAACTGTTTTCTATTAGATAAATATGAACAGAACCAGGAATTTGGGATACCTCTTACACCATAAAAATTAAGTTTTTGGATCAGAATATTATGATTGACGGTATCAAAAGCTTTACTAAAGTCTAAGAAAATACCACAGGCAAATTCCCCATCTTCAATAGCACATTGGATTTTATCAATTATCAGTAAAATAGCATGTATTGTGGAGTGTTTTGGGCGAAAACCAAATTGTGAATTAGATAAAACTTGATGTTTTTCAAGAAAATTCCAAAGGCGATTATACATAAGCTTTTCAAGAAGTTTATTAAAAATTGAAAGAAGTGATATGGGTCTAAAATTATTCATAATAGTTCTTTCACCATTTTTAAACACTGGAATTACCCTTGCTATTTTAAAAGAGTCTGGTACAGTGCCTGTGGAAAAAGATAAATTAAATATTATCTCAAGAGGTTTTGATATCAGATCCCTTAGGAGTTTCATAATTGAAACTGGAATACTAGAGGGCCCAGCTGCTTTGTTAGTAGAAAGCTTATCAATTTCTAATGCAATTTCCTCTGATGTACAGGGAAAAAGAAAAAAAAATTTCCTTAACTGGAGTTTTCCTGTAACTAAGTGGGGAAATATTAGAGGATTTAATGGAATTAGCTAAATTCTTACCCATATTGGAGAAAAAAGCATTAAATGAATTAACAAGCTAGTGGATCAGTTATTGCATTGTTCTTCACAAATATTTTAGAGGGAATAAATGTTGAGGTATTCTTAGTTGAAATAATTTGTTTGATACCTTTCCAAAGATTTTTAGAACTTTTAGCATGGATCTCAAAATAATCATGGTAATACTTCTTCTTACTCAGAAGAATTAAATATTTTAATCTATTTCTATAATATTTGTACTTTGAATGATGATAATGACTCTTGGATTTGATGTAATGTCTGTATATATAGATTATTTTTTATGCAAATCGATTTATACAAAGCTGGAGTTATCCAAGGTTTTTGGGACAACTTTATCTCTTTACGAGATAACTTTCTCAAACTGAGCATGTTTACCAAGAATTTCACTAGTTTTTGCATGGAATATTTTAAAAAGATCATCAGGCGAACATGATTCAGTCGGAAATAGATTTGTAAAGTCAACCTTAGTATAATCCTCAATCAAGTTTGATGAATCCAATTTAGAATAATCTCTTTTGTAGATAACACTCTTATTAATACAAGTATAAACCTTATCAATAATGACGAAGTTTGGAAGGTGATCAGAAAGATCAGAAATAATATTTCCACTAACAGTAAAATGATCAAAAGAGTTAAAGAAAATATTATCTATCAATGTGGCTGAATGATGGGTTATTCTTGTAGGTTTGATGATTAGGGGTTGAAAAGAATAAGAGCTGAGCGTATTAATATAATCTTGTGTTAAGGGATGAGAATCGTAATTAATCAAATTAATGTTAAAGTCACCCATTATAATACAATATTTGTTTTGTTTGGAGACATCATCAAGAGTTTTATGAAAATCATTGAGGAAAATGTCTAAAGATGAATTAGGATGCCTATAAAAGACTGAAATAAGAATATTCTTTCCTTTTTTGTTTTCAATTTCAATCCAGATTGATTCGTATTCATTTGTGCAAGTACTTAAATCATCTCTTAGATTATACTTGATATTATTCCTGACATACATTGTACATTCCAACACCACCAGAGCATAAATTACTAGGCTGTGAAATAAAGGAATAACCATTTAAATTTGTATTAGAACTATAATGTTTTCCTTTTTGGAATTTTGTTTCTGACAAACCTATGATGGAAAAAGTAAAAGTTAACTCTGCTAACATATTTACAAGACTATCGAAATTAGCTTGAAGACTTCGAATATTGCAATGTATGGCAGAAAAACTATTTATTGAGCAATTCTGAATATCTGAATTGGCATGAAATTGATGTGGAGAATAATATTTAAAGTTAGCTATTGTAGGAAACTGAGAATCCATATCAAAATCAGCTAGATAAGGTATAGATTCAATAGAAGATAATAAATCATAACAAACCCAAAACATTGTATTTTTTTAATACTTGAATAAAACTGGAAACAAGTCAATCATTTTTCAAACTAAAAAAATAATATAAATTCTTATCACTTAAACTCAGTGTCCCTTTTCCCATTTTAATTTAATTTATTTTTAACGACTAGTTGAAAATGGGGAATGAATGATAACAAAATCAGATTATGATTAAAGTACTTGACCGAACTGACTCTTTTAAATATTTAGGAGTGACAGTCAGTCAGAACATGAGTTGGTCAGAACACGTGGATAGAGTCAGTAATAAAGTCAATCAACGTCTTGGCATCATCCGCCGGGTAAAGCATTTGCTGCCCTTGCATGCGCGGCTAACTCTCTATAAATCTCTTGTCCTTCCCTTACTTGACTATGCCAATATCGTCTGGGGAGATAAGAATAATACCGTCCTCATGGATCACCTTCAAGTTCTTCAGAATAATGCTGCTCGACTAATGCTCGACTTTCCCTCAAGCTCTTCTGCATCTCAAGTACTCGAACTATTAAACTGGAAACCACTATACCTTCGACGGCGCTATCATCGCTGTATTACTATCTTCAAATGCTTAAATAGCATGGTGGACTTCAACTTTAAATTAAAGAAGAATCACGACTTTCATACATATAATACACGCCGTCAGCACAATTAATCTACATTTGCCATTCGCACGTAGGAATTGGGGACAACAGAAGTTTACCTACCATGCACTATTAGACTGGAACTCTTTAGACTCTGAAGTTATACAATCAACTACATTATCAATTTTTAAATCTTACTGGCACATAACTTAATTTCATAATAATCCTTGTTCTATTTCTATTTTATTTCAACCATTTATCTTTTCTGTTTTCCATATATTAGCGAAATATATATTTTTAATACAGGACCTCCCTGAAAATCACAAATTGTGAGTGGAGCTTTCCTGTCAAAATATTATTATTATTATTATTATTATTATTACTCGGGCTTTACTCGGGCTACCTGTGGTAGCTCCGAGGTATAAATTAGGCGTCGTTATTTTTATTTTTATTTTTTGCGTTCAGTCACAAATCGCCATAGCGCTTTAGCGCATGCGTGAAGTCTACGCGCATGCGTAGAATGCGCCATACGAGCACATGGTTGAGCAATGGCGGATTTGTTGGAGGTCTCGTCTCGTCGTCCTCTGAGCATGAATACTTCTCGTCGTCCTCTGAGCATGAATACTATGGAGTCTAACACGCTCAAAACATATACAAAGGCTCACACCGTTCGCGGTAGACCCACACTAAAAGATGTCGAGCGTTTTCGGATCGGGTCGATCCGAGATGTTTACGAGAGATCAATTTACGAGCGAACCATTATGAGTGAACCTTGTATCGAGAATCATGTTATATCAAATGAACTATCTCATGTTAAGTCAAATGAGCATCATCGTGTATTCAAACGTGATCGTGAACCCAGTAGAATACCAGTACGAATTCTGAAACGTCTGAGGAACTAAGAGCAGAAAGCTAAAGGAGTTTGTCTACAAACGCATTCGTCCTAGCATACCGAAGTCCTCTGAGCTGCATTGTTATGTGAAGGTTAGAAAACTTGCAAAAAATGAATGTAAGCTTAATAAAAAGAGAATAAGCTTAAATAGAATCACACAACATAAAAAGAAGCTTTTGTTGAATTGCTCTAGCAGGGTTTATCAAGGGATAATTAGGTTGAAATATAGAGCTAGTCGGTATTTATCATTGTTTTCTTGTAATAGACTGATGTGTCTTTACAAGACTCACACCCATATATCCAATTATTGTAAATTTAAACTGAGTACAGACATAGAGAAGAACCCTGGTCCTACTCCAATGTACATTGACCCTAACAAAACAATAACAGCACCATATAGCCAAGGTAATGAGTTGGTATTTGGACAAAATGCAGGACAACAATGTGTTGCAATGAGTTTGTGCTCTTTGATTTACAATAATAAACAAGGAATCAATTCTGCCAATGATCTCTTTGTCTCAATTAGCCAGACATTCCTTTTTAATGCAGACAGAATTACCACCAATGTTAAATGTGTTTGAGACTGACTATCAAATTCAATACAGTGAAAGCTACACTGGTACTATATATCAAGAGACTACAATAGAAGTATATCAGTACTGTACTTCTTTACAAAGAGCCTTTGAATCACTCATGTCTGAAAACTACACCAATTTTGTATTAACAGTAGGGTGCACTGCTGTTGCTATATATTGTAATGGTAATGTGGGGTTCAAAATATTTGATTCTCATGCAAGGGATTTATATGGCAGAAGCCATCCCCAAGGAACATGTGTGCTGCTTGAAGTATCATCACTGAATAGCTTAGTACAGTATTTTCAGAGTATACATAATGATATATTTGAGGTAAAGGGAGTGCAAATTTATGAAGTTCAAAATAGCATACCTGACCAGAACTATGCATATGAAACCAGAAAGTTCAATATAAGTTGTGCAGTGGCTCTCTATTCACTTTGCTACTCCATAATTAGACCATGTAGTTATTGGAATTCAAACACAGTATCTATGGTTGTGGACAATGCCAAAAGATTATATGATAATCTTTCTTTAAACATGCATTTACCATCAGATGATTTACCGAAAACTGTTGATGTTTGTGGAGCTGAAGTAAGTTTAGATCTTAAAAGTGATAGCAGTGAAGGAGTATTGTCTGATTCATCTGAAAGCAAGTCAATTCTCCAAAATGTTATAAAATGTAATAGTGAATGCACAGGGTTTTTGATGTGGCTTCCATGTTTTTGTATAAGTTGTATTTTTAAACCCACGAAAAAAATCAAAGTATAAATATTCCCTCTTGGTCTACAATGACAGTCAAATGCCTCCAATTCAATATACTAAAAACATAGATGGTATGGCTTGTCTTGTCGAGGCCATTGGCAATATTCAAAAAATATATCACTCTGCAGACCATTACCAAATACAGTTTGTGTCATGTTCAGCTAAAACTGTTGACAGAAATGAAAGAAAAAAGATGATAAAAAAACAAAGGCAGAAACAGAATTATGAAGCAATGGAACCATCAAAGAAGAGAATATTTAAAGTTTTTTAAATACAAGTAAATTTGTCTGAGAAAATTCAGAACCCATGTTGCAGTTATGATGTTGAAAAGAATTTGAATTAAAAACAATTGATTGACCACAAACTTGGTACATACTGTAATTCTAGGCCTTCCAGATGACAAGGGCACTTGCACGAAAATTGCTCAAAATTTGAAACTCAAAATTATTTAACTATAAATTAAATGAATACTGCCCCAATAATAACTTTTTTTGTCAAATTCCAAAGGAAAGGTTGAACATTTTACAGTTTTTCTTTGGGCTGTCTGCCAAAACATGTAACATACAGGCTTAGGTGGAATGGGCCAAGCCATGTAGTGACGTCATTTACTCATTACTATATTGAGCGATTTTCGTGGCCCTTTATCAAAACTCGATTACAACCAAACTGATATCCAGCCTGATATTCCTCCCAGCTTTAATAACTAATATACAATCTGCATTTCCGAGAAAGTGAAGAAACTTTCCCACATAAAGTTCATAATATTGGGATCAATAATAAGCCAACTTCTAACATTTTGTGTGTTTTAAAACATTTGGGGCATTGTTTATAACTTGAGGCCTTAGAAGGGTGCTTACTGTCAGTATTACAGAGGGGACATGTTGTGCAGGCTAGAAACAAGTTGGTCCACACCACAGGGATCCCAACAATGACACGCTCCGCATATGGGACACCCAGACACAATGCGTTTTTTTTTAAAACAAACTGCAAAGCGAAATCCATTCTCCTTCCCAGGCCCACCGGAAGAAAAGTCGGGGAATCAAAACAAATTTCATTCATGTGGCCTGGAAACGAGCATGAGTGTTGTCTCAATTTTTTTAAATTTCTCTCGTATGGATCGACATCAACAAACGTTTCAATTGCTTAATCGATATTACGCTTCTCTGCTACTATCGCGTTCACTCGGGCCTCAATAAAAAGAGGCCCGAGTGAACGCAGATATGCGTCTTGTTATTATTATGTTTCATGACAGTGTGGGGACTTGGTCAAGTTCAAAAGATCACGAGGCAAAAGTCCTTTTAGGTTCTATTTTGGGGGATTCCTTATCTTACAATGTACATCACACCATAGTGGAATGGTTATGAAACCCAGCGACCTTCGTTGTCATGTCTTTCTTAGCACAAAAGAAATTCCATTATGCTAATCAATCAACTAATAGAAACGAGAGTTCAGTCGTTCTGGGGACGCTAATGAACTAGGACTGCATGTGCACATTCTTTTGTCTTACCCCCTTCCAACATAAATCGCAGTGCTGCCTTTGTTAGGCCCTTTGTTTCCCAACCATTCCACTCTATTAACTATGATCATACACAATGCACTAGTCAGACAAATCCTAATTTAGTGTACTGCCACTTTTCTCCATTTTTGACAACTTTAATACTAAGGTTGTACACAAATATAAAATGTTCTCATAATTACTCTACATAGTATGAGGACTCATAGAAAGAAAATAAAAATTGGGGTTAGGGGTACTACATGGCTAGGATGCACTGCATGGTCGTTCTCCACCGAACAGAGATTCCACAGCTAGCCTCTTCCATATGCAAGTAGTACACTCTGTATGAGTACAAAATGTTTTATCAGTACAGAGCCACACAAAAAATAAAACAATTAGGGTATACATTGCCCCAGTTTTTTGGGTACGGTTTACATTTTTATTGGTAAAAATGACCTATGCCTATCTACATGTAGTGGAATCTCTGCCAAAGCAAATAAGACAACAAGTACTTCAAAGAGTTTTTTTATTGAACACCTTCATGTTTCCTTATTAAAACTGCACAAACATGCAGAAAGTGGACATTTTGATTATTCCAAGGCAAACCAGTGGAATCAACATCAGGTATAAGTTGGTTATTCTGTTCCACCAAATAACAGAAGCCCCATGTTCACTCAAAATCTGAACGATACATAATCAAATTTGACAAAAGCCTATGTGTTGTCTCCTTGATGCCACAGAATAGAGGAAAGTTCGACCAGGTCTTGGTTATTTCAGCTTGTTAAATAACACCTTTGATGCCTGTAAATATATAATATTAGTTTGTAATGTTAGAACTGAAATCCAAATACCATAAAACAGGCCTTCCATTGCTGTTTACATATCAGTCCAAAGCATACACTCTGATTGGTCAAGAGCTGTGTTATTAGAGGACACACACATGGATTACATCAAGAGTGCATGCAACCACTTTCTCAACTTGTTTTGATTGGATATTTTCAGTTTTTAGTTTGTGATTATTATATAAAACAAATAGATTCCATTCTGCCATGCACGTGTCCTCTTATAGATGCACAGATGACGCCAAAACATGAAGAAAACATCAGTTAAGCCACTTCACTGCATCTTGTGGCATACTCTTTGTTCTCTTCACATTGAGACGTCATCTGTGCATCTATAAGAGGACAGATGCACAGCAGAATGCAATACTTGTTAAGTACGTACTGTACACATATTTGCACCTGGAGAATTAGCAAAGCAATATCAAGATATAAATAAACCTAAAATAACCATTGAATTGAAAATAAAATGATCTATTGGCTATTTCGTAAACTACAAAAGGACTGGGACCAAGTGAGCAAATTTAAACAAATTCAAAACTAATGTTAATTTATTTAAAAAAAATGAGCTCCACCATAATAAAGATGACACATGTAATTATTGTGTTTACCGAGTTGGAAGATATTTGAGTAAATAAGAACTGAATAGGAAGTATTTGAAAAAAATAATTTTTAGGGGGGGGGGGCAACATCCCCCCAAACCATACTGAACTCTCTTATTTTTGTGATTTTAAATGCTTGCGATTCAGTTCTCTATTTACTCAAAAATCTTCAAACTTATTACACATACTAATGTTGATGTGATCTTTCCTGTGGTAGGGTTCATTTAAAATTAAATTAGTTATGAATTTGATTAAATTTACACACTTGGTCACAGTCCTTTTACAGTTTACGAAAGAGCTAATAAAATTCTTGAACATTTTATTTGTAAGAAATTGGATGATCATACAATAAATTTATTGATGTTAAAGGTTTAATCGTATTGTTTCACAACTTTGAAATTATGCAATTCCACATTTCCCCTTCTTCTTCTGGGTCGGGTTTTTCAAAGCCCGATTAGTGTTAATCCTGGATTAACTCTGCACAGAACCTATTGGTTGTCACGGAAATTAACCCTGGATTAGCACTAATCGGGCTTTGAACAACCCGGCCCTGGGCAATAACATTTTCACCAACTTTAACTTGGGATGAACAATACTGGTGGTAGCCTTTAATGGTACACTATATAGTTTATAGGACTACCACACAGTGGCTATGTGGCTATGCAATAAACTTATCCCAAGGTATGCAATAAACGAAAATCAATTGGAAAACTAATCGATCAATCAAAACCAATCAACGAAATTAGTTAGAGCAGATTTCGATTGAGTGTCGAAAGCAATCCGTGACTGCTTTGGTTTTGCGTTTGCTTAGTTTTCCTATTGGATGTGGAAAATGTTTTTTGATTCAGTCAACCAATCAAGCGCTAACTGTGTTTTGGGTCCATCATGCTACCAATCATCACGCTATCCACGATTGCATTTACTTTTCCTCGTGATTGGTTCAAGTAAAAGCAATCGTGAATTACTTCAGTTCGTGATTGGTTCATTGTGTTTTTACTTGCTTGTGATTGGTTCTGTGATTACTTTGGTTTTGGCTTTGCGACACTCAATTGAAAACTGCTCTAATTGGTATCGATCAGACGATGAACAATAGTCACAAAAAGAAAAGAAACATTCATTGATTGCTGATAGCAATCTGACCTAGTCCTCACGGTGAAGAGGATTTCACTCACACTTCTGTCATAATTTCCTGTTCACGTTCCGATTTTTATGGCACACTAGTGCTGTGTTACATCCATCATGCCAGGGCTAGCACATATTCTCAACTTATAAGTTCTCTGCATGCATAGCCACTGTGCAGTACTGCTTCTTGACTTAGACTTATTAGTTGTAGCAGAGGGATGATTTCCTTTGTTCTATAAAAAAAATAGGGGGTGGTGTAATCTAGCTCTTGCTGCATACATGTTTTTGTACAATTATGTAGCTCTAATGCACTTATCAGCGGCCATCCTGGGGGGTGTACCCTGGGGACATATGCAGGCATCCCAGGGATTTGTTCACTTTTGTAGCCAGTTTTTATCCTGGCTGGCACTGGGGGACTGGATGCTTTTTGCACTTTCCTCAAGGATACCCATGGGATTTGCAAGGAATTTGGTCAGCAGTTTCTTCTTTCAGAGCACATGGAATGTTGTGCTCCTACGTTGAAGTGTAGTCTGTGATGGAATAAGGAAAAGGTTGGTTTATTTTGCTTAAATTTTGCACAATTTTGTTTTTACATTTGTGTAAAAGTAGGTAATTAAAGCTACTGCTGAATGAATGACCAAATAGTATTCTAAAGTGCCCCAGGGGTAGGGATTATTGGTAGCTTTTTGTTAAAAAAAATCCTGCCCTTGGGTATGGGGGAGTTGGTTGACATCATTGTACAAATGCCCGGGATTCCCCAGGGTCGCCCCCACCACGTAAACATTGGCGGCTACATGGATATACGGTAGCTTAGTTGTGGGGTATTCTGCAGTTGCTCGCAGGTCGAAATTTACTTACACAATGATCTCGACAGTGTAGAAAGTCGAATAATTCCTGTGTACATGTTTCGCTTGTTTTTGACTTGCTGCCAACCCGCTCTTCACAATTACTTAAGTCCAGCTTTAGTTTGGCACATTCTGGCTTTTGTTCACAACTCTCACGAATGCTATCCAACGGATCCTCTGTATCTTCTTCTTCCTCTTCGTCCTCTTCTTCTCCGCCTTCCTCGTTTTCTTCTTCCTCAGCCTCAGGCTCAGGCTCAGGGTCAGGATCATCCGTCTGCGAGTGTGATGGCGAAAAAAATATGTCACCCGTTTCACAGTCGGTGAAACTTTACTAGCATTATTTATATCTTCAGACAACCCTATATAGGTTCACTAAAAGTGTCGAATCGTAATATTTTAAGTTTGTCTGATCCCAATTACCTTCTTTTCGATCATTTCTTGGTCCTCCAGTTCTTTCTCGTTGCCGACCGCCATCTTTGACTCAATGCGAGTTTTACAACTCGACCCAGGACTTTTTCTCGACGCAGCCAGCCAAGGAGCAGCCGCTGACCAACATCCATAGTCCTAAAAAAAACATTTGTGGGGGAAGGGAGAGGGATGTTTGGCATTCAACGAGATTAGGCGACCGGCTGCTTTAATTTGTCCCTACAGTTTCTGCAACAATAACAGGACAGATATGACATATATTGATTAATAACTATAGATACAACGTAGAATTTTGAAATTTAAAAAGAGGTACAATATTTCGGCTGGCCACACCAGCCTTCTTCGTTCAGATACAATGAAGAAAATTTACATTGGCGTGTATTTTTGAACGTGATATAGCTGTTGCGAAATAAGATAAATAATACAGATTACAAAATGATCGACGGTGCCAATACGATTAAAAAGGTGAAAACAGATACCTAGTAGAACTATTCCTCGACATCCTAGTATTTGTATCAATAATGGTAAAATGTGTAATTTTCCCCGTTTATAGTAGTTGCCATACACACCAACAACTCGAAATTAGAGCTTGGGTTACCTGTGGTTGAACTTGCTGGATTTAGATGGCTTCACGACTGTCTGGCTTCCCGTGTCATCGGCAAGCCGTCACAGGAATCCCAAGCTCTGTTTGTGTTTATCGTAAGTTTTTTTTTATGAGAACGAGTATTTGGTTCAGTATCCGTTATGCACTGCTCAATTGAAACTCCGGCCCTCCGACCCCCGGGGAATGTAGCATTTATACAGTGCGAGGAATGTAGCATTTATACAGTTTTACATTTTTACCTTTTCCCCGCCCATCGGGGCAGTTGGCTGTTATGTGCTTCAGAATTTTCCATTAGGAGGAGTCATTGAGAAATTGAATATACATAAGAGTTCATTATCATATGACCCATACGGCTCCGCATGCGCTTTCCTTTCAAAACCCGCATTTCCAAAAGTCAAGTGATGAGGGCCGGACGTGTGGCGTGAGCGGGCCTGAAAAAGCTGGCGATCTCCGTACATCATCATGACCTCGAGCCAAATATTTTCCCGTCCGGCCCTCCCACTCAGTCAATAAGTACCTAATCTGTTGTTCCATTATTTGAAAAAAAAATACGTTTTCTGAAGCACACTTTCTATTCACTCCTTTCACCTGGTAGCCATATTGGATTCAAAGCGAGACAATCCTTTGTTTTTTTTTGCCAGGTTAGCCTCGTTTTGGCTATCCCTCACTACGAGGCTAACCTGGCAAAAACAAAGGATTGCCTCGCTTTGAATCCAAGATAGCCACCAGGTGAAAAGAGTGAATTACTATATTTTCTTATTACTATCGTCGACATCGACCCGTTCGCTCCAGTCTTCGTCAAATCTTTGCAAAAACACCGCATGTGATACACCAAACGCTTGGTTTGCTTGGGACAAAAACTCACTTATAGTGGAATTTCTATCCACAACCACAACTTTCGTACGATTATAGTAATGAAGAAGCACCTGATATGAGAAGTAAATACATGCATTACAACCGAAGTTCGTGAATAATGGCGACAGAGATCTCATAAGTTTGAATATGTATCATGATTGAATATTTATAAACTGATCACTACATGAACAATTCATGTCGAAAACGAATTGCTACGGAAATAGAGAGCAAAAAATCGGGAAAATACAGTCTTTAAGCCGTTAATAAACCAAGCGTTTAGGATAAAAAATAGCGATGGGTAAAAAAAGAGATAATTTCAAAGGATGCAACTTGCCTTTTCCAGCGTTGTTGATGCTCGGGCCCAGTCCCGCTCTGTCGTGGCTGGCGTTACAACCACCGCTGAAATCCCCGCAAATTTTGCAAATCGTTACTTTCCCTACCCTGGTCCCAGAGGTTTCCTAGAAGGAGAACAACCGGAGAAAGAGCCGCGAAGCGACGATCAGCGAGCTGCGAAGCAGCGAGAAGCGAACTGCGAGAAAACCTCTGGTATCGGTGGGTGCCAATCTCACTTTCATGAGGGTCAAGATCTGACTGTCTTTTCTGGTTGGAGGAATATTTAATGAGCTCAACAAGAACTGTGATTGGTTAGATATATTGTTCTCAGGGACGGAAGGATAATTATCATATTGCATTGTGATATAGTATGGTCAAATAGAGAGGGGACGGGAATGATTTACATTTGCTGGCGGCAGCTGCGATCAAAGTCCGCTCGATCTCGCACGTAGAAAATTATAGTATTCGTATGTCGATTCCTCAAATTATCTATGAAGACATCGTATCATCTGTACTAAAAGTCGCTTTCCCAAGATAACATTACCTAACTTTAAGACAAAGCGTTATTTGGCGTAATAAATCGGAAATCCTACCGACTGATCATGGCAAGTCGATAATGTTTCAGTTGCTACCAGATATAAGCAAAGAATTATCATTGAGAGGGTTTAGTTATCCACGGAACGCAATAGTCATTGTTATCTGTCCTCTAAAATCATTGGTGGACTCTCACCTCTTCTCTCTAGAAAACTTCTGGAACCAGGGTATACTTTCCCCGTTCCACCGGAGAAATGCAGCGTTAAATGTGCGTTATTCCACGGCCATGTCCCCGTTAATGCCCCGCTATGTCCCGGGGATTGTGGGGCCGGGGTTTCAATTGACCAGTGCAGTAGGTCTACGGCTCATATTAAATAAGCCGCCTCCTCCGATGTTAAACTGAAAACTGTTGATATACGAAGTTAAATGTTGATAGCTGCTGGTTTTCAGAAGGCTGAACTTTAATTTGTGTCCTGAAGGTATAATAAAAATCATTGAACTTTCCTGACAACCAAGTGCTGATTGTGCTGCAGGAAATTATATTATTAAGAGAACCTAGATTATCTTTTCAGTCTACTCCTACTAAGTTTTAACCTACTCTTTTAAAAAAAAGAATGAAAATGATGTATATGTAATAATAATACAGAAAAAAGGAGTAGTCCTGAGACGCAGCGCGTAACTAAATTGTTTTTGTTAGTACCACTTTCCAGGGTTTTCATTTAGAAGCCACTTT